>OX451345.1:72680798-73050790 GCA_949629155.1 Myopa testacea
CTCCAAGTTTCCAACGCCACTAGCAGCCATACACCCCCATACCATCACTCCGCCACCGCCATATTTTACTGTTTTGATTGTATTTTTTGGATTGTAAGCTTCTCCCGGTTTTCTCCACACTCTAAGTCTGCCATCAGACCCAAAAATATTATATTTCGACTCATCAGAGAATATAACATTCCGCCAAAACTCAAGAGATGCATTTTGGTATTTGCGAGCGAAGTCCATACGCTTTTTGCGATTTATTAGATTTATCAAAGGCTTTTTACGAGGTGTGCGAGACTTAAACCCGGCATCAATCACTGCTTTCCGTACAGTTTCGGGATGAACTTTTTTTTGGCTGAAGTGGTGGAACTGTGTACTTATTTGCTGTGCACTTATGAACGGATCCGCGGCAACTATACGCTGGATTTGCTGCCGATCTCTATGTGTGAGGACTGCGGGCCGTCCGGATTTGCATTTATTTTCTACACGGCCTTCATATTTATAACGCCCGATTACAGACTGGATAGTAGGTCGGCTGCGGGATAATAGTTTGGCTATTTCCGCGTATGATTTTTGTTGTTTTACGTGTAAATTTATAATAAATTTGCGCTCTGTAACCGTCAAATGTTTACCAGTCATATTTGTTTTATTTTAAACGGTTTTCTCAAAATTTATAATTTTCTATTCACTTATTCTCACTTATTTCACACGTGACTTACTTCAAACGTTCACTTTGTTTACTTTTGCAAAGTACCGTTATCAGTGAGACCACCAAAGAAAACAAAGTGCAAGTCAAATCATAAATGTACGAAGACTTTATTGGAGCTAATTCAGTGACTTTGCTGCGTTTTTAGTTAATAACTTTTGAATTAATTGATGTAATTGGTTTATTTTTTGTTAAATTGAAAGAAAAGGGTTCAATAAACCAAGCTGTATTAAAATTTTTTTAAAATTTTTGCCACACATTACTTTTTTGTATCAATAAAGTTTTGACTAAGTGCTGTACGAAGACTTTAGTGGAACACTGTATATATTTTTTTATGCGTACTTTTTGCATTGTGCTGGTGTGTGGTTTGTTGCACACAGCACTTCTAGTGGTTTTCTGTTTGCCATTTTCTTGGCATTTCTGTCTGATATATGGGTGATTACACGCATACTAGCTGTGTATGTAAGCACTTATATATAGTAAAAACCCACTGATGAGTCCCTTTCAATCGAGGAACGAAAAACGTTTCTGGGTGTAGCCTGTAGAGTAGTTTTAGGCACAAAGGCCAACTTCTGACCGTTATGGGAGGTTCCTTTTTGGAAGCTTTCATAACTGGTTTTTTGCTTGTTGTTTTTCGGTTTTTGTTGGTTTTTTGTTTAACGGTTTTCTCAAAATTTATAATTTTCTATTCACTTATTCTCACTTATTTCACACGTGACTTACTTCAAACGTTCACTTTGTTTACTTTTGCAAAGTACCGTTATCAGTGAGACCACCAAAGAAAACAAAGTGCAAGTCAAATCATAAATGTACGAAGACTTTATTGGAGCTAATTCAGTGATTTTGCTGCGTTTTTAGTTAATAACTTTTGAATTAATTGATGTAATTGGTTTATTTTTTGTTAAATTGAAAGAAAAGGGTTCAATAAACCAAGCTGTATTAAAATTTTTTTAAAATTTTTGCCACACATTACTTTTTTTTATCAATAAAGTTTTGACTAAGTGCTGTACGAAGACTTTAGTGGAACACTGTATATATTTTTTTATGCGTACTTTTTGCATTGTGCTGGTGTGTGGTTTGTTGCACACAGCACTTCTAGACACAGCACTTCTAGTGGTTTTCTGTTTGCCATTTTCTTGGCATTTCTGTCTGATATATGGGTGATTACACGCATACTAGCTGTGTATGTAAGCACTTATATATAGTAAAAACCCACTGATGAGTCCCTTTCAATCGAGGAACGAAAAACGTTTCTGGGTGTAGCCTGTAGAGTAGTTTTAGGCACAAAGGCCAACTTCTGACCGTTATGGGAGGTTCCTTTTTGGAAGCTTTCATAACTGGTTTTTTGCTTGTTGTTTTTCGGTTTTTGTTGGTTTTTTGTTTAATGGTTTTCGTTTTTGTTTTGTTTGTTCCTTTTCATTTTTGTTGTTTTTCTTGTTCTGTGATACTCTTAGTGTCACTTCTATTATAATTATTATATTTTTATTAAACATATGTATATTATTTGACAGCTAGAACAGGTAGCACTAGGGTTTGTGATGTAAGGGAATAGCTAGCTAGTTCACCGTAAGTATTTTACATGCCTCCGTTAGAGGTAGGCACAATCACGGGCATGACAGGGATGTTAGGGTAGAACATGATAGCCATTCCTTTAGATTTTCGATGGGGTTAAATAGGTAGATAGTTACGCATAATTTTCATGCGTTTGCGGGTTAATTGTTAGCTAGTGTATATTGTAGAATTTCTTAAGGTGTTAGGAGGAGGGTGCGTGGTTGACTGGGGTCACGCCCTTGGAGTTCTTGATCCCCTCTTAGGCTGGTCTGGTATTAAGATCCAGGATAGCTGGGTGCCATTGTACACAAGCTAGAGTGGATGGGTTCTCCGGGTCGTGCCTTCCACATTCGCCGTTTTTGCTTAGGTTAGTTAGGAAAAATAGTCAGTATTAGCAATAGGTTTTAGGGATTATTATATTATATATAAGTATATGTAAGCAAAATTTTAATTTAATTTTCAAGTCTTTAATGTTTAGTATTTTTGAATATTTTTTTATTATTTATTAATTTTTATTATTTTTTATTATTTTATTTTTATAATTTTATTATTTTTTATAAATTTGTTTATTATGTTTTATTATTTTATTATTTTTTATTATTTTAATATTTTTTATTATATTCTTTTATTATATTTTTTTATTATTTATTTATTTTTATTATTTTTTATTAATTTTATTATATTTTTTTATTTTTATTATTTATTTATTTTTTTATTATTTTATTTTTATAATTTTATTATTTGTTATAAATTTGTTTATTATTTTTTATTATTTTTATTATTTTTTATTATTTTTATCATTTTTATTATTTTATTATTTATTTTTTTATTATTTTTTTATTACCTTTTTATTAATTATTTATTTATTTTTATTATTTTTATTATATATTTTTTATTATGTATATAATTTTCCATTTTTCTTCCTTCAAAATTACTCCTTTCTATTATTAGTTTACCTTTATTCCCCTTTATCATTTATTATTAGTTATTTATCAATATATGTCCCCTTCCCCTCTCCCTACCCCAATAACTGCTGTAACCTCCCCCTGACTTGGCATTTTTCGGTTATGGCATCGGCCCTCCCCTATATATAAAAATTGCATCACCCATCGCTATGGATATGCAATAGAGGTGAACACATCAGTTAGTATGTGTTCAACTCTCGTCGCGTGTGGTCGCTGTCTCCCGGAGGAATGGTAAGTCAGTTTTTTCAGTTTTTCCTTTCTCCGTTAATTTCATATTTTATTAATTATTATATTTATTATTAATTATTATATTTTTTTTATATTGTATTTTTCTTTCATTGTATACATATGTGCTCTCTGCACCTCTTAATGTAATTTGTTAGTTTAATGTATTCTGTTTTATGTTACTATAAAAGACTTTTTGTCTTAGTGTATGATTGTCAAAATAAATAAATGAAATGAAATGAAATGAAAATTTATTGTTGCCTCCATGAGGCGGCATATTTTGTGGCACGTGGTGGAATGGGTTGCACATGTGTGCAGTACATTCCACGTATGTGTTATATATTTTTTTTGTGTACATTTTTTTGCATTTGTGTTGGTGTGTGGCTTGTTACACACAGCACGTCTAGTGGTTTCTGTTTGCCAGTTTTTCTTGGCATTTTCTGTCTGATATATGGGTGATTACACGCATACTAGTTGAGTGTGTAAGCGGTTATATATATAGTAAAAACCCACTGATGAGTCCCCTTCAGGCGGGGGACGAAAAACGTTCTGGGTGTAGCCTGTAGAGTAGTTTTAGGCACAAAGGCCAACTTCTGACCGTTATGGGAGGTTCCTTTTTTGAAAGCTTTCATAACTGGGTTTTTTTGCTTGTTGTTTTCGGTTTTTGTTGGTTTTTGGTTTTTTGTTTAATGGTTCTCGTTTTTTTTTTGTTTGTTTTTGTTGTTTTTCTTGTTCTGTGATACTCTTAGTATCACTTCTATTATAATTATTATATTTTTATTAAACATATATTATTCACAGCTAGAACAGGTAGCACTAGGGTTTGTGATGCAAGGGAGTAGCTAGCTAACTCACCGTAAGTATTTTTCACATGTCTCCGTTAGAGTTAGGGACAATCACGGGCATGACAGGGATTGTTAGGGTAGAACATGATAGGTTTTTTCTCAGATTTCTGATGGGGAAATAGGTAGATAGTTACGCATATATTTTTCATGCGTTTGCGGGTTAATTGTTAGTTAGTGTATGTTGTAGAATCTCTTAATCTGCCCCCGCATTTATGTCAAGTATTGCAACTTCCTCCCCATCACCTATACACATCACTTCATTCTCCCCTGCTGCATGAGGCTCTCCAGCCCTTTCTAATAGACGAACCTTCCTCAAGCCTGTAAACCCTAAAACTGGATTAGATAGAAACAAATGTTAATATAATAATTCTCTCCTCTCACACATTTTATTCTTCAGTACTCACCTTCCGGAACTAGCAATCCTTCTTTCTCTAAATCCTTTACCAGTCGCTCTACAATACGTTGCATATACACAGGAAAATGCGCTATCACGTGTTCCATCTTACACTGCACTCCCAGAGCAGCGTACAATCCACGGTACATTACCAATTGTAACTCCGGCTTCATCCACCCCACAGTAGGTAATTGCTGCATCCCATCTCGAATTGCATGCCCATATACTTGCCTATGTTTATACAATGGTGTCCTCTCGTTCTTCAGCAAATGTTCCACTATGCTGGTAGACGGCCCATTCCCGCTTACTAAAAATAACATCGGACAATCACTACAACCTATCGCATAAACTGACACCTTTGTTGGCCCAGTTACTGGTAGCATACACCCTCCTATCTTCGGGGGCGTACCGGCCAGTGACATATTCAGTTTTTGGAATAACGTTTCGGCCTTACAGAATACTGGCCTTCCCAATGAATAATTTTTAAATATTCTATTTACTATTGTTACCAGACCCTCGCAAACATATTGTATCTTCGGCCTACGTGCCAGTGGTATAGCCGGTAGAACATGCATTTTATCATCCTGTCCATCCCCCTCTGGACACAATTCTTGCTCCCTCACCCGCCTGTTCGCACGTTTCTGCCGTCTTTGTATATAATTTATAACAGGATCCCTAGTCATTCCATCTGTCACATCTTCATGCCTCATCAAGAATGACTTAGCTATTTCCTGCCTGTGTTCACTGCTATCTCTACCTTTGTAAACCCTCTTCATGGAGTCTTCACTCAAACATCCAAAAAATATCACTGACACCAGATACATCGGGTACATATTGGCTAAAAACTGTTTTTCAAGACTACATAGGTCGTCATACAAGAACCGGTTACTTGTTCTTCCTGTAACCCTTTCTACATAATTGGTTAAGGTTGTTATTTTCCACTGTACACTATTCCTTGACAGATAGTGTATCATTCTATCAAATGCACTCGGTTTCCGGAATAGTGAAAAATAAACCTTACGCGGTCCCCTGGTTATTTTCACATCCAAGAAGGATATCTCATATTCCATCTCTATACTTACACCCCCCATTCTCTCCCTACCGTCATGCAACACTTCATTGCCCATGGTCACTTCTGAACCTGTAACCGTTTCATACATTTTTCCCACCACCTCTCGTTCTACTGTCAGTTGTAAGGCGGTCACCGTTTCAAAAGCCTGCCTAAAACTCTCTATATTCCCCTCTGGTATATAAATAAAAAAATCGTCCATGTATTTCCAAAAATTCACTATCGCATGGCCCTTGAATAGCAGCTCCTCATGTAGTTGTAATTTGTAATCTAGCAAAATGGAGGCCAACAACCCAGAATCGCAGGAGCCCTGTGGCAAACCTCTAACCTATATGGTCTGTCCATATGTGAAATAGTTTGCCTCATAAAAGCAGAATTTTATACACTCTATGATTAGTCCACACCCTATCCTACAATGTTCCCTGGTCCCCTGGTTATTTTCACATCCAAGAAGGATATCTCATATTCCATCTCTATACTTACACCCTCCATTCTCTCCCTACCGTCATGCAACACTTCATTGCCCATGGTCACTTCTGAACCTGTAACCGTTTCATACATTTTTCCCACCACCTCTCGTTCTACTGTCAGTTGTAAGGCGGTCACCGTTTCAAAAGCCTGCCTAAAACTCTCTATATTCCCCTCTGGTATATAAATAAAAAAATCGTCCATGTATTTCCAAAAATTCACTATCGCATGGCCCTTGAATAGCAGCTCCTCATGTAGTTGTAATTTGTAATCTAGCAAAATGGAGGCCAACAACCCAGAATCGCAGGAGCCCTGTGGCAAACCTCTAACCTATATGGTCTGTCCATATGTGAAATAGTTTGCCTCATAAAAGCAGAATTTTATACACTCTATGATTAGTCCACACCCTATCCTACAATGTTCCCTATAGAATTCGGTGTCTACCATCGTCCTACTCATTTGTATGTACATATCCACTATGTCATATTTTACAAAAACGTACCCTTCACAGAAAGGCACAGATGCTGTTTCATCTACCACATCTTTCACATTTTTTACATTTTGCCGTAATAACAATCGATCGTATACGTTACGTACAGAGTAACTCACTATTTTTTAGATGGGGTAGGTATACCACAGTTGGGTTCCGCATATTGGCCGGCAAGGTTGCTCCGGCTTATGCACCTTTAACAATCCGTATAAGTACGGTACTCGTATGCGCTCATTGCGCTTTTTCAGGGCTAATTTTCGATACATTTTACGACAAAACGGCTTATCTTGCTGCGGTGAAGACCGATATACAGCTTGCAATCGCCTTAGTAGGCGACAATACGCTTCATATACTCGCGTACGTTCTTCTTCGAAATCTTGTCCTTCATATTGCTGGTAATACCCCCGCTCCATACAGGTTGTTATCCATCGTCTCATTTTTTTCATCATACTGATCCGACTCCATCATTACAAGGCTCTTACCCTTGTCCGACTGCACTAGGACAACTTCTTTATGGGTGGCTAGGAATTTATTAGTTTCTCCTAACATCTGCTGCATTAAACAGTCCATGTATCGGGTGGACCGGTCCATAGTTGCCATAAACTCTCGCTGGAGCTGCCACATGCACTCTCTTAAATAATCCTCCGGATTCTTGTGATTCCACATAAAGGCTTCGTGGATGTAAAAAGCCGTATCGTACACGTCCAACATGGTCTTCACCCTCGGAGCAGCAAAGCGTGGCCCGTAGCTTAAGACGACCCGTACCACCTCAGGCACATTCAATTTGGTTATATTCACGAACCCCCCCCCCCCCCCCCCCCCTCCAATTCCTTCGGCATACATATCGACGTGGATAACATTTCCCCACGCTCCGCCACCAATTCTACGATATTATTAGGCCCTTGTGCTGTAGACCTAGCCATTCCGTCTCACCTTCAAAATAAAGATTTTTTGTAATGCCTTAATTAAACACCTTGTTTATTCAACAACATTCAAAAAGGTATTGTCTGAGAGAATACTTTTCTTCAATCGACCCACCCCTTGTCCGTTCTTTTTCTTTTTCCATCATTTTTTCTCACCCATAAAAGTTTTTTAAAAATTTTTTAGAATACCTAATTTTTAGAATATCTTGAAGCGGTTTTCCCAAATTTTTCTAGTTCTTCTTAAGGAATTTTTTCAAAATTCATCAAATGGTTTTCATTTACGCGTATAACTCCCGAACCATTTTTTGTCAATTATGTATTTGAGTCGCAAAGAGAATTTTTCTTAAATCCTTCTCACCTAATAAATTAAGAATATCTTTTTAAAACATTCCTCTCTACCCTCAAACGTTTTTTCATTTGCGCATATAACTCTTAAACCATTTTTTCAATTGTATATAACTTTCATTGAGAGTTTTTCTAAATTCTTCTCACAATTTTTTTGAGGACATTTTATTCCATAAAAAACACTCTTCCATTCTCAGATTATCCTAAAAAAACCCCCTTTAATATAATTCTCAAAACTATCAATATTTTTTCCTTTTTGGATCACTCCCGCCCACTTTTTCTCACCCATACAATTGGTTTATGTTTTTCTTTTATTCCTTTTTTCCCCCTAAAAAGTTTTTATAAAAACATTTTTAATTATGCTTATAACCCGCAAAACGTTCCAGCCATTCCGTCTCACCTTCAAAATATAGATTTTTGCCTTAATTAAATGCCTCGATTTAAACACCTTGTTCATTCAACCCCCTTCCCTTTCTATTTTTTCTAAATTTTTGTGATGTATGTTTTATAATATCTCGGAAGACCTCTTTTTCAGTCAAACACCCCCTTAATATTTTTATCTCATACTTTTTTCAAAAAGCCCCCTTTCTCCCATTTTTTCTTCCCTCTTTTTTCATTAACTTCTTCTGGACACCACTCTTCTTCCACTGGAAGATCGCGGTGGAGGTTTCCTTGTGGTTTTTAAAAAAGTGTTGTCTAAGAGAATATTTTCCCATCGACCCACCCTTCCTTTTTCCGTTTCTTCTCCGTCACTTCTTCTCATCTAAAAATTTTTTAAAAATTTTTTAGAATATCTATTTTTCAGAATATCTTGGAACGCTTGTCTTTTCAAAATTCCTTCAGTTCTTCAACCAATTTTTTCAAAAATTCATCAAAACGGTTTTTCCAGTTACGCGTATAACGCTCGAACCAGTTTTCTGTCAATTATGTATATGATTCGCAAAGAGAGTTTTTCTAAAATTCTTCTCACCGATTAATTTTAAGAACATCTTGAAAACATTCCTCTCAACCCATTTCTTAGAATATCTCCAAACGTTTCTTCATTCGCGCATAGAACTCTTAAACCATTTTTTCAATTATGTATATAACTCTTACCTATAAATTTTTTAACAACATCAAAAAACACTCTTCCATTTTTAGATTATCCTAAAAAAACCCTTCAATTATGTGTATAATTCCATACACTTCTTCCAATTATAACTCGTTCTTTTTATTCGTTTCGGAAGTTATACAAGAAGTTGAACTTCACAAACTCATATCCATCACATATTGGAATATTCGATAATTCTCGTACGACGTCCTCCATCCGTCTCACATTTTGAGGCAAGAGATTATCACGAAGCACATGTTGAAGATACTGGGCCACGATTTTCTGCAACGGAAAAGTATACCATGAACGAGTCCCACATATGGGACGAAAAGGCGCATCCGGCTTATGGTTATTAATCCATAAAGGTAAGGCAATCTGACGCCACCATTAGCCTGCAAACTCTGCAATAACGGGAGTTGAGTGCTCTCGGGAACGGTTTTCGCTTAACAGGAGCAGACTTGTACACCGAACTCAACCCTTAGATATTACACAAAACTCTTGATGGATCTTTGCCAATTCTACTGTGAAATCACCGCCGAGGTACGGCTGATAATAGCCTTTACCTATACATGCACCTATCCAATATTGCATCTTGTTTGCGTGCAGGTACAGCGAAACGAGGACCATAACTCAACAGGGTACTCACAACGAGTCTGGATGTGCCCAGACGCCGTGTAGCCCTAGTAGTATGGGTGCTGTTTCAGATCAATATCTAGGTCTTTAATTTATCATTATAAACATCCCAACTCTGTCAACCCTTACATAATCTATATATATAAAAATGGTGTAAAAAATGTATAGTAATTCATAAAATGAGAACGGCTGGGCCGATTTCTGTAAAATTTGTTGTCAGTTGTTCGTATTTTCGAGGAGAAGGTTTTTACGGAAGAAAATTGGAAAATCCCTCCGGAAAAGTCGGAAAATTTGAAAAATCGGAAATCGAGTTTTTGTATATTTTGTGTGAAATTATTCCTTAATGGCTTTTTAAATGAATAAATAGAAAGTTCTCAGCCAAAATCCCATAGATGGCGTTATACGTTGACTTAGACTTTGCGCAACCTGACAGGTGTCATTTTGACATTGTAATTTTCTACAGTAAATGTGCTATTTTTCTTGCTGCAATTGATGCGAGTTTTGTGTATTTTTAAACTGATTCCGGATTGTCGTAAATCACACATTATATCCATATACGGTAAAAGCATTACAATCAATTGAAATTCAGTGCAATATTTATCAAAACACTAGAAGTCTGTGGGATTAATCTCGAATTTCCCTGTTTTTCGCACGGTCAGCTGTACGTTGCATGTTCGCGTGTTGGGAAACCGTCTTCGTTATTTGTTTTTGCGCCGGAAAACAAATCGGAAAACATTATTCATCAAATCGCTCTCTACTGATTCCATTCAAATAAATTACATTGAAAATTTAAATATTTGTGTTGTATTATTACTCTAAAGTTTGTCTGAAGGCTTAAAATTGGGGCGAGGCGAAGTTCGCCGGGTCCGCTAGTTACTATATAAAAATTTATATAATATTTATACACCAATTTATTAAATTAATTTATTTATTATTAATTAATTAATTATTACACTCCCTTAATTCCCACCTTCCCCTTCTCTATCCACTTAATTGTTCATACCCTCCCACTGACTTGCCGTTGTTCCGGTTGACATCGACCCACCCCTCAAAATTTGAAAATTGCATCACTCTTGTTATATGGAGTATGCAATTGAGGTGAACACATCAGATAGTATGTGTTCAACTCTTGTCGCGTGTGGTCGCTGTCTCCCGAAGGAATGGGAAGGTGTTTTAATTTTTCCTATTTATATTATTATTATATTTAATATATATAATATATTTATTATATTTATTATATTATATTGTTTAATCAATATTTTGTTTTTGTTTTATTGTTGCCTCTATGAGGCAGCATATTACGTAGCACATGGTGGAATGGGCAGCACTTTTGTGTAAACTAATTTGTGCTGATTGTGTAAACTTGTGGCATACAGTATTTCTGTCATCTTCAGTTTGCCATTTGTGACAATTTTTTTAGATATATGGGTGATTGCATGCATACTAGTTATGTGTGTAAGCACTTATATATAGTAAAAAACCCAATGATGAGTCCCTTTCAGGCTCATGTAGAGTAGAGTAGTTTGGGTATAAAGGCCAATTTCTGACCGTTATGGGAGGTTCCTTTTTGGAAGCTTTCTTGTTTTGTTCTCCGATTTTTTTGTGTTATTTCTTTTTTGTTCGTTATTTGTTTTTGTGTAATGCTTCATTTTTGTTTTGTTTATTTGCTCTCATTTTTGTTGTTTTTTTTCTTATTCCGTGATACTTTTAGTATCACTTCTATTATAATTATTTTTATACCCTACACCTTAAGGTAAGGGTATATTCACTTTGTAACGAAATGTGTAACGCATAGAAATAGAGACGATAGGTATAGAAAAGTATATATATATTCTTGATCAGCGTGACCTACTGAGTCGATTTAGCCATGTCCGTCCGTCTGTCTGTCTGTCTGTCTGTCTGTTGAAATCACGATCACAGGAGAACCGGTGAAGATATCGTGATGAAATTTTGCATAAACATTGTTTCTTGTGGTGTGCAGGTTGGTATTGAAAATGGGCAAAATCGGTCCACGAACACGCCTATTTTTTATTAAAAATGTGATATCAGCGTTCGTTTTTGAGCTATTACAACAAAATTTCATTCCTGGGTACAGAGTAGCATTATCCGTTAATATGTCAAATATGGGCGTGATCCGCCCACTTTTAGGTTAACAGGCAAAAGAGGGTTATATTGTTAAATATATAAACTTCCTGAATAAAACTTTAAATAACAACTTGTTTTACAAAAAAACATTATTACATGAAAACTGGGTGCGGTTCGCCCACTTTTACACTACATATACAGTATAGCAGTATGAGAACAAGTTTATTACCACGGAAATAAAGTTTAAATGAACACAATTATATAACAACTAAGCTAGTTATTTTGTTTTGAAAAAGGTAATGACCACGCCTACTATTTATACAGAGTCGTAGCTAGGTTTCATGGAGCCCGGGACGGTTAATCAACGTATAACCCCAAAAATTCCTAGAATTCAATAAGTCAATACTTGATTTCCACAACTGCCGCCCAGATTGGACCGCCGCCCCCGCCCCACCCTAGCTTCGGCACTTTTTTCAAAACTTTTAGGTGTAGGGTATCTAAGATTCGGCCAGGCCGAATATAGCTTTCTTTTTGGTGTTAGACTTAATTTGCTCATACGGCAGTTAGGGTGGGTGGGTTGGAAGTGGGGTAATTCATTAGTTAGTGTATTTTGTAGTTTCACCGCATTTGCACATTCGTACCAGTTAATGGTTTTTCGATCGAGATACAAATAAATCCTTATACCTATCCGAAAAACGCTCTGTTATGGAAACTCTTAGTGGCAATGCGTCCTTACCCACATACACTTCCTTTACCATAAATTGCCTCATGGACTCGTAGAAGGTCATGGCAATCATGTATCGAGGATACATATTTGCAAAAAACTTGGTTTCTAGAGCACATAGATCGGTATACAAAAAGTGGTTGCTTATCGGTAATGCGCATTGAGGCCATGGGCTTGTTGTATACGGAAAAATATATATGGCAGTCATCACGCAGAATTCTGAGGTCCAAAAAGGAGATTTCTTTAAAATTGCCCCTTTTAGACAATGTTGCACATTCCACTGTTAGTTCTAATTGGTTTAAAACTTCGAAGGTACACTTAAAACCTTCTAGGCTGATACTGGGCGTATATAAGAGGAAGCCGTCCATATACTTCCAAAAATAGACGATACCGAAATTTTCCATCAGCAACGCTTTATACTGTTGTATTTGCTGATCTAACAGTATTGTTGCCAATAGCCCTGAATCGCAGGCCCCTTGGGGAAACCTCGAACTTGCCTATATATAGTATCTCTATACTTATCGGTAATGCGCATTGAGGCCATGGGCTTTTTGTATACGGAAAAATATATATGACAGTCATCACGCAGAATTCTGAGGTAGCCAAAAGTTGGCTACCTCAAAACTAAAATGTACACATGAGAGCAACAGTCCCGGTCCTATCACACTACTCCGCGTAAAAATGTCCGAATGTACCAGAATATCTAAACAGGCATAAATTCTGTTCCTACTCATCCGAGTATACATATCAATGACGTCGAACTTCACAAACTCATATCCATCACATATTGGAATATTCGATAATTCACGTACGACGTCCTCCATCCGTCTCACATTTTGAGGCAAGAGATTATCACGAAACACATGTTGAAGATATTGGACCACGATTTTCTGCAACGGAAAATTATACCATGAACGAGTCCCACATATGGGACGACAAGGCGCATCCGTCTTATCGTCCTTTATTAATCCATAAAGGTAAGGCAATCTGACGCCACCATTAGCCTGCAAACTCTGCAATAACTTGATTGCTCTCGGGAACGGTTTTCGCTCAACAGGAGCAGACTTGTACACCGAACTCAACCCTTAGATATTACACAAAACTCTTGATGGATCTTTGCCAGTTCTACTGTGAAATCACCGCCGAGGTACGGCTGATAATAGCCTTTACCTATACATGCACCTATCCAATATTGCATCTTGTTTGCGTACTGAGCCGTCGAAATTAGTATGACCTTCTTGCCTTTGTCAAACTGCACAAGTCTCACCCCTGGGTTAGTTTTTAAAAATAACAGGGTTTCGTCCAACATGGACCCGAGCAAACGATCCATATATTGTGCCCCTAACTCTCCACTACGTTGACTTGGATGTATCACCTTCACATACTCCTCACGTACCTGGAACATACACTCTTGCAAGTAAACCTCAGGATTCTTTCCCTATGCGAGAAAACTATCATAAATATAATAGGTGGTTTCCATCACGTCCATCAACCCAATCGCTGCAGGTACAGCGAAACGAGGACCATAACTCAACAGGGTACTCACAACGAGTCTGGGTGTGCCCAGACGCCGTGTAGCCCTGGTAGTATGGGTGCTGTTTCAGATCAATATCTAGGTCTTTAATTTATCATTATAAACATCCCAACTCTGTCAACCCTTACATAATCTATATATGTGTATAAAAATGGTGTAAAAAATGTATAGTAATTCATAAAATGAGAACGGCCGATTTCTGTAAAATTTGTTGTCAGTTGTTCGTATTTTCGAGGAGAAGAAATTTTTTACGGAAGAAAATTTTGGAAAATCCCTCCGGAAAAGTCGGAAAATTTGAAAAATCGAAAATCTAGTTTTTGTATGATATTTTGTGTGAAATTATTCCTTAATGGCTTTTTAAATGAATAAATAGAAAGTTCTCAGCCAAAATCCGATAGATGGCGTTATATATTGACTTAGACTTTGCGCAATCTGACAGGTGTCATTTTGACATTGTAATTTTCTACAGTAAATGTGCTATTTTTCTTGCCGCAATTGATACGAGTTTTGTGTATTTTTAAACTGATTCCGGATTGTCGTAAATCACGCATTATATCCATATATGGTAAAAGCATTACAATCAATTGAAATTCAGTGCAATATTTATCAAAACACTAGAAGTCTGTGGGATTGATCTCGAATTTCCCCGTTTTTCGCTGTACGTTGCAGCTGTACGTTGCATGTTCGCGTGTTGGGAAACCGTCTTCGTTATTTGTTTTTGCGCCGGAAAACAAATCGAAAAACATTGTTCATCAAATCGCTCTCTACTTATTCCATTCAAATAAATTACATTGAAAATTTAAATTAAATTAAAATTAAATTTAATTAATTAATTTAAATTTAATTTATTTACATTTAATTTAAGGGTTTTTCTCTGTCAACCCTTACATAATTACTATATAAAAATTTATATAATATTTATACACCAATTTATTAAATTAATTTATTTATTATTAATTAATTAATTATTACACCCCCTTAATTCCCACCTTCCCCTTCCCTATCCACTTAATTGTTCATACCCTCCCACCGACTTGCCGTTGTTCCGGTTGACATCGACCCACCCCTCAAAATTCGAAAATTGCATCACTCTTGTTATATGGAGTATGCAATTGAGGTGAACACATCAGATAGTATGTGTTCAACTCTTGTCGCGTGTGGTCGCTGTCTCCCGAAGGAATGAGAAGTGGTTTTAATTTTTCCTATTTATATTATTATTATATTTAATATATATAATATATTTATTATATTTATTATATTATATTGTTTAATCATTATTTTGTTTTTGTTTTATTGTTGCCTCTATGAGGCAGCATATTACGTAGCACATGGTGGAATGGGCAGCACTTTTGTGTAAACTGATTTGTGCTGATTGTGTAAACTTGTGGCACACAGCATTTCTGTCATTTTCAGTTTGCCATTCGTGGCAATTTTTTTAGATATATGGGTGATTGCATGCATACTAGTTATGTGTGTAAGCACTTATATATAGTAAAAAACCCAATGATGCGTCCCTTTCAGGCTCATGTAGAGTAGAGTAGCTTGGGCATAAAGGCCAATTTCTGACCGTTATGGGAGGTTCCTTTTTGGAAGCTTTCATAACAGTTTTCTTGTTTTATTCTCCGATTTTTTTGTGTTATTTGTTTTTTGTTCGTTATTTGTTTTTGTTTAATGCTTCGTTTTTGTTTTGTTTATTTTCTCTCATTTTTGTTGTTTTGTTCTTATTCCGTGATACTTTTAGTATCACTTCTATTATAATTATTTTTTTAGACTTAATTTGCTCATACGGTTCAATAGAACGAAACCATAGGGTACTGAACGAATACTTACTAGCATTTGCAAAAGAAGATGACTGGGACTAATGGGTATCGTACTATGTATTTGCGTACAATACTACACCACACGTTCATACAAATTATTCACCATATGAATTAATTTTTGGAAAATCACAATCAATGTCTGATGATACATTAAATAATAATACAATTTCTTATAACCTAGATAATTATGTTAACGAATTAAAAGCTAGACTAAGTTTATCTTTAAGAAATGCAAAAGCTAATTTAACAAAATCTAAAGAAATACGTGTAAATAATCAAAACAATTGTAATAATTCTAATTTCAAGATAGGTGATATAAAGTATTAGTAAGAAATATAAATAGAAAAAAAACATCAAAAACCATATCACGAGACATAAGTTTCGTTAACCCATTTCCTACCAGCGTTCGATTATTAGAACAGCAAATTTGAGGTTTTTCTGGGAATATGGATAGTGTATCCAGAAGAAGAATCTCAAATTTGCTGTTCGAATAAAAGATAGCAGGTAGGAAATGGGTTAATGTAATTTTGATTTTGCCCCTATTCCAAAAAACTTATGTCTTCCAACTTTGCGTTGAAGAATTCCGCAAACAAATTTTCAAGTTTTAGCTTCTGCATTTCACTACATTTGGCATTTTCAAGCCTCTTGGTCATGACAAGGAAATGTTGCTGCGTAGGCGTTACTGCGTACGCATCAACTTGTTTTGACGTTTTTTCTACTAAATCCTCTATTTTTTTTTTCAAATCCCCCAGTGTGTCACGCGGTGCGCTTACTTCAGCACTTGGTGTGTTGCTGATGACCCTATAATGTAAAGAGCAAAACATTATGTATTCTTCCATTAAATATTAAAACTTACCGTCTTCTGTGTTTCGCAGAGCTGAGAAACTCCAGCGGGCCCCAAAACTCCCATTTTGGGACTGCCGTCCCCGCACTTCCTGATGGAAGTCTTTGGAGTTTCAATTCAAACTTCCTGTGTGTATCGCGCAGGTTTTTAAATTTTGTTTTGGCTAGTCCTCCTAAAAATAAAAAAGAAAATATTTATAATATTTTTTCCTAATTTTTTTGATACAAATAAGTTCTAAGTTTCAACCTATGGTTGCAACTTAAAACAACAAATTAAAAAACGTCACAAACCGCTAATTCCAATCCGCTGCCCAATTTCACGCCACAAGCGCTCCTTTTTGCGGAAATTTTGTGCGCCATTGGCTGATGAATTATAAAGGATCTCGTGCTGCTCCACTTCCGCAATTAAACTCAGCACCTTTGCTTTATCCATACTATAAAAAAAAACCATAAAAATTATTGTTATATAAAAAATAAAATATGGAAAGAAAATCAAAAACAATTACCAGCACCAAATAAAATAAAATAAAACGTTCAACAATTAAAACAAAACCAACACCGATAACAAAAACCACAACATAAGACCAATTTACAACCACCATTTCTTGAAATAAGTTAATTAATATAAATACACGAACTAACAAGATTATATAAGTACTAGAGTAACCCTGCCCGCGTTGCTGGACAATACAATAACATACGTTTACGTCTTTGTATTAAAAATTAAATTTTCTACAAAGAATAGACATTTTCCTGAAAAATAAGTGCAAAATAATATAAATTTTTTAAAGAGAGAACATCAAAAAGGAAAAAATTTATTGCAGAGCTTGGTGGTAAACGACATTTTTAGTATTGCCATGACCGTGTGAAAATACAGGAAATTCTAAATTTATTCCGCAAACTTGCAACGACTGGCCTTGAGCTTTTTTAATAGTCATTGCAAAAGCCAAACGAACGGGAAACTGTAATCGTTGAAATTGAAATGGCATATCAGTGGGAATCATTGGGATGCGTGGTATTAAAACATCTTCGCCTTTGAATTTCCCATTTCAAATTGTTGCTTCAATTACATAATTCATTAATTTTTAAGTTTTAAGATTTTAATTTTAAGTGAAAGATTACAAATCAATAATTAAAAAATGTCAATGCTCACATTGTAAACTTAAATGTCAATCAATAAACACACAGAAATTAAATAGGTCAAATGACGCGAGCATTATACCGACAAAATGCAAATCGCATAAAAAAAACAATACATTTTATATAGGGAAAACACACTATCATAAAAGTGGGCGTAAAACGCATATTCGTAGAAATTTTTCGATGTTTTTTTTATAAACCATCAGTGAAAGTAGACCTTTCCAACGCATGTACTTGTTTGAAAATCGGTTGAGTGGTTCTCGAGTTATAAGATCACGAACATAGGACAACTTATTTTTATATATATAGATTTACGAGCGCACAAAAAGACGAAATCAGATTAAAAACTATATAAAAAGATGCTTTTCAAATATGTTCGTAATTGTTAAATCTATATATATAAAAATGGTGTAAAAAATGTATAGTAATTCATAAAATGAGAACGGCTGGGCCGATTTCTGTAAAACTGTGGAAAATCCAACGATTATCAAGCGTCATCAGTAAATTTTTGCAACCTAGAGTTTTATTATTTTTATTTAGTGTTTTCCTAATGAAAAGTCCCAGAAAACTATGAAAAGTTATAAAAAAATACTACATGACTCTCTTTAAAGTTTTTAATTAATTTTATGCAACATTAAACAATTTCTTCAGTTTTGAGGAGGCATACTACGCGATTCTCAACTTTTCGTGTGAGGCTAGGCAATCCTTAAAAGCAGAAGAAATCATATGTGGTGTTTTTCTGAACTATGAAACAGCTGTTTTAGTTGCTTTAAATTTCATGCAATGCTATGCAATGCTAAGGCCCAACCATGCAATGCATATGCATGTTAAGTTTTATGAGAGAGCTCAACGAAAAGCAAGCTATTCATTCCATGCATCAGTAGAACGACCAAGCATTGCATGAAATTTAACCCTTCTGTCAACAGATAGGTCTGACCAGACCTACATATAACTTCAGGCGAAATATGGCAGAAAAACTTATTTTTTAGTTAGGTAGCTATGATTTTAGGTTTTTTCTTCACATAAGGGTAAAAAATAAGATCAGGATCGGTGAAGATGGCTGAGGTCAATATAAGAAAAACCTGTCATTATGCTTACTAGAAAAAAATAAAGGGATTTTGCATGGATATTTTCGATAATAAAAAATGTATAAAAAACAATGCTGTTAAAGCAAATACTTTTTACTGTTTTACCAAAAAGGGTTACGTGATAATATTATGGGCGAATATTTCCTACTATTGAATAGGGAGACTGCAGAAATCTGTATGTCTGTTACCTGTTTGAAAGGATTGTGACATCTAACATCATTTTGCGAATGCATGAGCTTGTGTTGAAAATATAAAAGCAAAAGATGATTCAGGGTTTATATCATTCAACAAGTGATAATTGCATAAAAAAGTCTTTAGATTGTGAACATTTTCAAAAATAATAGAAATAAATAACCATAGCATAAAAATGTCTCAGTTAAATTGTAAGCGGTATATTTTCAAATCTGTGATTACACCTGAAATTGTTTACATTATTGTAATGCAAACAAATGTAAAAGCTAGAACGGAAACGAGAAAATTCAATAAGTAATATCCTCGGCAGTAGACAGTAGTTACAGATAAAGAACTGTATGCATATTTTTGAGTACTGCTAGCTGCCGTAAGTATGGTGGGCCTGCGACTCATCGAATGGTTATCCGAGCAAAGGAATTCTGTAAACCGGAAAAGAACGAGAACAAGAACGGGAACATAAAGGATAAAGGCATGAGGCAAACGCGGCGGTGGCCATTAGCCCTTTTCTACAATATGCTGGACATATCTGCACTGGCTGCATTCATCATATATAATATTTCACATCAGTCTGAAAGCGTACAAAAAGCTTCGCCGGATTTTTTGAAAGCTCTCGCAGAGGAGCTTGTGACTCCATATATTGAAGACCGACTGAGAAATCCGTAAATAGTTGGAAACTTTCCAGTTAAAAATGCACTAGTAATTTTTCGGAATACCTCTCAGCGAAAAAATTTCACAACCAACAACTAGCACTGGCATTACAGAATCAAACAATAAAAAATCTTGCTCTATATGTAGGGCGAATGATAAAAGACATTATAAAACAAGATTTAGTTAATATATTTGTAATGATCCTGTATGTTTACAACATAGCCAAGCTTTATATAAATGCCAAAATTGTTGAATTAAAGCTAAAAGTATTTAATAAAATGTGTCTTTATCTAATTTCACAACAAATTTGATGTTTTTTCCTACTTTTATGGGGATATTACCTTGCTTAGCATGCAAAGCATACTGTAGGTCTGGCCAGACCTACCTGTTGACGGAAGGTGGAAAAAATATCTGTTGACAGAAGGGTTAAAGCAATTAAAACAGCTGTTTCATAGTTCAGAAAAACACCACATATGTTTTCTTCTGCTTTTAAGGGTTGCCTATCCTCACATGAAAAGTTGAGAATCGCGTAGTACGCCTCCTCAAAACTGAAGAAATTGTTTAATGTTGCATAAAATTAAATCGCAATTTCCATCCAAGCTTTCATTAAAGTAAGCTTGAAAGCCAAGTCTGCAACCGCAGCGCTTTGTTTAGTAGCCAGAAGCTTTAGTTAAGTTTTGGGAAACCAAGCCAACAACCAGATCGTTTAGCATTGGTAGTGATCGTGGAAGCTAGCTAGTAGCGAGCTTCCAAACCTTAAAATTCTTAGCTCTTTGCAGTGACCATAAAATGCTTGGTTTAAAGAAATAATAAAAATAATCCAAAACCAAACGCGGAAGAATTAAATTGGGAACGATTTAATTCTGCCGATATTGATATTTCGCAATACAAAAATTGCGAAAGAATGGAAATTGCGACACGCGCCAACACCGACCCACTTTGGTGCGGTCGACGGGTGCGTCGCCCAAGCCAAACAAACCGAAAGAAAGATTAAAACTTAACAAAGTGAAACAAGTGCAGTTTATTTAAAGATTAAAGGAAGAAGATTAGAAGACACTCCGAGGGCTTAAAACTTAATCATAAAACTTAACATGCATATGCATGGGCCTTAATGTCGAAATTTCTACTGTATAATTTCTAGAATATATACTTTCAAAAGTATTTTCAAGGGTATTTTACAATAAAAGGCTTAAAAAACTAAAACCGGAAAAACCATACTGGTAAATAAAAAGTTGGCTAAAACTTAAAATTCTAGCCAGGAACATACTTTAACCCATTACTTACCATGGTCCTATATATATGACACCATATTTGGTTAATTTTTTTTTGTTATATACGTTAAATATAATACTATTTTATATATCATATTTTACATAAATTCTCTTGCGTATAGAATTTTTTAAAAATTTTTTTTTATCAATACGTAATATTTAATAAATCTCTTAAAAAGGTTATGTTTTCAATAAACTTCTATTGTCTTGCGGTCTTGTACATATTTTAGTATAATTAATATCAAATTTTACATATTTTGTTTACAAGATATAAAATATTATAAAATAATGAGAAACTATGATTTCCTAATAATCTGAAACTTTGAATGGATTGTACGTGCTTTTAAAAAGTGCTGTACTATATATGTGACAATGGGAAGATAAAATACACTGCGCGTCACATAAATAGGTGCACAATTTTACAAAGCTATTATGAATCGCTTCCGAATAGAGTTTTTGAAATAATATTAGCTAAAGGCGCATGTACACATTATTAAAAATATTTCCTCAATAAATACCAATGTCAAAAAATATTGTACTAATAACAGATGTAGCCGGTCAGATTTATTTTTCTGCTACAGTAAATATCCTATAAAAGATCGGAAATGAATCGCCTTCGCTGAAAAGTTTTGTAGATTTACTATTCCATACAATGTTATATAATGTTATTCCGATTTATGATCAGAATTTATTTGATTTGATTTCATTTCAGATTATTTGAGATGGATTCAATTCCAAGGATACTGTTTTTATACTTTTTCTTTAAACTGTTTTCTTTAAAAACTGATTCTATATGATTTTTAGTGATTGATTAGTCTTAAATCTATTCAGAACAGGTTGAGGACGCAGCTCCGATTTTGTTGTTGTTTTTTCTGTTGTTATTGTTTTCAACGGAACCTGTCTGCTCTCGTCTGGTTTCAGAGTTATAGTCCTTTGAAGTTGTAAAATTTCCTATATCTATATCTCCGAAACTATAAGAGTTACCTACATATTATGGGCAATATGAAAAACTCTTATTTTTCAAGAAAATTGCAATTTTACATACGAAGTAAAATGTGTTATTAATCTATGTACTTATGTCAATATTAAATGCCCATAATATTTAACGGACTATAACTACGAAACCAGAAAAAATGATGATGTTGGAGTTGGAAAACAACATGGTGTGACACTTCTTTCCCTGACAGTAGCTCCTTGGTCAATATTCCAATAGTCGATAATATTCATGGTTTATTTGTCCTTCGAAAACTTGTTAAAAGTTGTTTGTTCAATTCAACTCAATTGCTTAATGTATCAAAAAAGTGTACATTTGTTTTGACTAAGTTAGTCGAATGTCATCAGTCGATGTCATCATCCCAAAGGGAGGCACCTAAAGCAACAACAATAAATATGAAAAATTCGAGTGCCGAAGAGAGAACGATGATGTGAAACAGGCTTTTAGAATTTGGGAACTTTAAAGGAATTTTTTGCGGCATGCTGCAGGACATAATTTTTGAAATAACAGTATGGGGGAGAAAAGAAATATGAAGAAAAGAAGATCAACAACATAGGAAACGTGCAGAGAATATTCAAACAAAAAGAAAAAAGGAAAAAAAAAATTTACAAAATAAATATATCGTAGCCAAATTTACAAACTAAATGCAAATTTACGAAATAAATACCTTTTTTGCAGCACGAAATGCTAGTAAATTGTTTGAAATGCAAGAAAATTGTTTGAGAATCTGGTAAAAATGTAAAGCCAGGAAATTTGCACAAGTTTTCAAAGTTTGGAAAACCAAAATGAATTGCACGAAAACCTGCAAATAGGAAAAAAATAAAGATGGTTGTCGTAGCTAAATCTCATAGATTTAGATTTGAACTAAAAAATACCTTTTTTGCAGCAAGAAATGCAAGAAAATTGTTTGAGAATCTGGTAAAAATGTAAAGCCAGGAAATTTGCACAAGTTTTCAAAGTTTGGAAAACCAAAATGAATTGCACGAAAACCTGCAAAATAGGAAAAAAATAAAGATGGTTGTCGTAGCTAAATCTCATAGATTTAGATTTGAACTAAAAAATACCTTTTTTGCAGCAAGAAATGCAAGAAAATTGTTTGAGAATCTGGTAAAAATGTAAAGCCAGGAAATTTGCACAAGTTTTCAAAGTTTGGAAAACCAAAATGAATTGCACGAAAACCTGCAAAATAGGAAAAAAATAAAGAATTAAACCAGCTGTTCTCTGCGGCTTCTCAGCAGCGCAGATTTTTGACAATTTGTTGAGACCGTCGTCGCTGAGCTACATTCTATGTGTTTACAGCTTTATTGTGTCCAAAGCGATCAAGTGTAGCGCAGACTAACCAGTGTTGCCATTAACAAATATTTTGTTTGTGTAGATAACGTGATAACTTGATTAAAATTCGGTATTAATCGGTAGGTTTATAGTTAAGACATGTCGTTGGTAAAATGTTGTAAAATTTAACTAATCGTCAATAGAGTCGCACTTTGGCCCTCCTTGTACCATACCATAAAGAATCAGCAACACAAATATGAAAAGTAAATGAAAAATATGAAAAATTAATTATTTCAATCTTTAAATTTTACGCTTATTTACATTTACATTGCAAAGAAAATAGTCAAGTGTTTATAAACTGAAAACTGTAAACATTTGATAAGAAATATAATCCCTGCCCTTACTGTGGGATACTGTGCCCGTGTTCCGTAGTGTAGAAAAGTATCATAATTTATTTGTACAGTACGTTTGCCAAGCGATGCAATTGGTGTAGGTCTTTGCTTAACTTGTAATTTTAACGAATTTCCATTAAACATATAAAGATTTTAAAAATATATTACCTGTTTCACCATTTCATGTACATGAATCATAAATAAATTAAATAAATAAAACTAGATGGTTTTTAAGCTCCTTTTTATTATTCTTAGCAAGTTTTATTGTTTTTATGATTACATATTTATAAATCAGCAGCAGCAATAAACTCAAAAATTCTCCTTACATACAAGAAAGTATTTATATGAAGTTGCTACCACTATTCAGAGAGACGGCCAAACAATGTGATTTATCCGTTGTTTGTAAAGTTGAGAAAGAAATCAGGTTTAACAAATAAACAAACAAAATAAATACAAATTCGTTGAATTGCATATTCGTTGAATTGCATATTCGTTGCCTTCAAATGTTGCTCAGCGATTCGTCAAATATACTCAAATTAACGCAAGGAAAAGTATTTTAATAGCTGTTGATCACGGCGGATGACGGGTGAATTCAGCTAATACAACGTCCAACGATGCAGCAATAATTTGTATGAATTCAACTTCACTCTGATGAGCATTCATTCGAATTAATTCAACGTCGACAACTGTCACAACACAAACAACAACAACAACAACCATCAACGTCATAAACGATTTTTAACAATAGAGAGCACAAAGGAAATACATTCTTTCATAGAAAAAAAAATGTATAAAAAAACACAAAAACAAGACTGACATAGTTAAGGACATCGTATGAAAAGAAAACGCGCTTGTGTCTCTGCTCAATTTCAGTTTCATTGAGTGAACAACCAAGCAAAAGACAACAGCAACTCGTTCAATTTTCAGCGAGTGTGTGTGTTTGTGTTTTTATGCTCGTGTCTAATTAAATACAACAAGATCAAGATCAAGTCCGTTTGTTGTTGCTTTCGATTGCGATCTGATGTTGCTTCTGGCGCCTTGTTGTTGATTTTTTTTTTGTATTGTTTTCTTCTATTTGGATGTGTAAAAGGTTATGTTTGTTTTCCCGTCGTTGTTGTTATGGGGAAAAGCCAGGAAAAGCGCTAAAGACTGTTTTCCGTTGGCGATGAAAGATTTTAATTATATTTTAAAGCAGCTAGAAATGCCATTAAAATTTCCGTTGGATTTCCAGCTAATGAATTTAATTTCTTTACAGTACTTGAGTTATAATTTGAAGAGAAATTAATTGTTTTCATTGTAACTACGATTGCCAGATGGTTGGAAAGTGACGATGGGGAAAAGAATTCAGAGAGATAAATAAAGAATTCGTGAATTTTGACCTTTCTACGGGTAATAATTGTGTCTACATTTATTATTTGCTTATTTTTAGATATAATCATTGATTTTGTGTCCTGGCAATACTAACGTTATTTCTATCGGAAGGAAATCCAACCCTGTACGATTTTCATTCACTTTTAAAGTTAAATAAAATTAATTTACTACTTGTTAAACTTATTTAAATTATTATTTTTAC
Source organism: Myopa testacea (assembly GCA_949629155.1). Taxonomy (NCBI): domain Eukaryota; kingdom Metazoa; phylum Arthropoda; class Insecta; order Diptera; family Conopidae; genus Myopa; species Myopa testacea. Next base: position 72,706,064 of record OX451345.1, read on the forward strand.
CGTTACTAGGTTTATTTTTCATATTTGTTTAATTTATTATGGATGGACAAAGACAATTCCTTCAAACATACTTCATATTTTCTCAAGGAAATAATTTTAATGCAAATATTTGCTCTAGAATTTAATTAGTCTGATTAACGATTTTAATGATCGGCACGTCAAGAGACCTCGATTATAGGCTTGTTGGTCACCGGCACAAAGTGAATGAAAAGCAGGCTTGTTATTGAAAGATGCCGCCTTCCATTCAAAGCGTCCACTCAGTCACACGCCACACTTTGAACCACTGTTTTCCTGCTGCCGGACACTCTCTACATTCACTCTTTCTCTCTCTCTCTCGGTTTCTGTGGATAGAGAGACCGGGCGGCTGGTTGACTGACGACTATGTTGCCTGGTTGATGGTTTGTTCCAGCTGGAAGACTTCTCGTAAACGGCAACGTAGCTAGTGAAATGATTCAAACTCGCTTTTGCGTTAGTGACCCACAAACTGATAATATATTATATTTATGCCGCAATTGACGTCATTACTTGAATGACCGTCTGTTGGTCTGGCTAACTGCTGCAACCGACTGCCTGTTTCCAGACTCCGAACGATCGTAGTTCGTATGCAGCTGAGAGACTGCAGATAAAAGGAAGAGCATCTCCTGCGTCCAGTTGCATTTATTAAGAAGCCTTCGGTGGCGCCTGTGCTCGAGCGTACGTTCGCCACTTTTAAGTCTTTTGTTTTGAAGAATCCAAAGAATTTTACTCTGTGAGAAGATGTTGAAATATCGTCTATCGTTTGTGGTTGTTATGATCGCTTTGCACATCTCGTTATTGCTGCGGTACGTTTACGCAACGGATACAAATACAATAGACACAAACATGGATGCGGAAATTAAAAAGGATAGTAATCAGGACACTAAACTGAATGGCATCAATGGTCATGTGCCACGCACTCCACGTGTTCTGCTTTCGTCCAACGATGATGAGTACGTGGGACGCAATCAGAAGCAATGCTTTGAGTCGCGAAACCTGTTGGCATGCATTAAATACAAAGCGGCGAAGATCGTCTGGCGTCTGGCCACAAACGCTCATGGCTACTTCCCGAATGAACACAGCCGCGAGCTACGCGATGATCCGCGCCGAATACGAATCGTTCAGTTGGGCGAACCGGCGAAGACGGTTGTGTTCAGTGACGCTCGGAGTACTGAAGGTGTGTGTATGTGAAAGTGATGTGAAAGTGATGCATCAACAAGAAGCAAATGCTTTTTATCCACCCCAGAAACAATTCGAAAAGTGTTGAGAAAATCGAAAAAAAAAACTAATTAAAAGAAGGATCAAACAAATACAAATACTAATAAAGTTAATTGAAAAGTTTGGAAATTGATTAATTAATAAAGTTGGAAAAATGGAAAAATTTTGAAAGGCATTATAAATATATTTTCGATGTTTTGAATTTTGTGCAAAATCCATTAACTTCAAGATTAACTCTTTTTCCTCAATTTAGATGACTCTGAATTGGTCAAAATCTTTAAGTTTACGAAGCGAGCTACAGAAACGTTCGGACGCAATCACGGCGTTCAACTGACCCTGTCCAGTGACACCGGAATACGGATCAGCAACCCGGATGTGGGTGAGTAAAACTAGCATTTAGTTTGAAGTCCGCGTGCTTATTTATGTGAATATTTAACAGAATCACGCGGCATAAAGGAGAAAAAGAAACTCAAATGGGCCGTCATCCTGCCCTTAATTATTTTGATGAAGCTCGCCCATCTGAAGGCAACACTAGTGACTTTAATGCTGGCTGTACTGGGACTCAATGTGCTGCTGATCGGCGGCATGGGCTGGCTGATCCACTACCTCAAGTTCAAGACCCTGTGCAAGATACACCCGCAAATAGTGCAGTCGCACTCGCACGCCTACGACTCGGATCCTGCAGGTAGGCAGACTGAAGTCATTTGGCCACGCCCCCAATTATCTCTCTCTTCTCACTCCATACACTCCGACACACCAAATGGTTATGAACGAAATCGTTTTGTTACTGTGGCTGATGATGACGTTATCACTGATAACAACAAAAACACGTACATCCAGAGTACTCACAGTTCCTGGGCAGCAGCTTTCCAAGCCCCTATTACGGCGGTGCTAACGTTGGTTCTCATGAAGCTAATATCGGCCCTTACGCAAGCCACTGGGGAAGCAGCAAGGCTTATAATGGCCACGACTACTTGGACACGATAAGCAAGCGACTGAAGTAGCTGGGCACATGGATGGGAAGACGTTTCCGCACCGCGCTGAGGCCCTACTATGTTCGATTTTACAAATTTTATCACAAGTAAAATTTAATCATAGTCAAATTCATTCATTGGCATAGTTTTTCTCTGAATACAGTTTTATTTGTCGCAAAAAGAATATCAATTAATGAGGCATTAAAAGTCCATTCAAGTGATTGAATTGATTACAATTGTGATTAATAATATTTATTCAATATATTCGATAAGTTACTAAAATGAAAGTGATTTAAAGTTGTCTACAATTAAGAGACATGAACTTAGGTAAATGAATTGATTGAAGTATTATAATCTGGTTATTAATAGCAAAGGAATAGAATAGAAATGAAATGAAAAAATAAGCAGAATATAGAATAATATCAGAATATAGCAGAATATCTATAAATAATATAGAGTTAACTAAAATGAATTTAAATTAACCGTGTTGAATAAAAACCATTTAACTATGCATTTAATGAAGCCATTAAATAAACTATGAAATATATTTTGAATTGCTTTATAATTTTCAATTTGCGTAGATTTCGAAGATAAATAAAGTGAAGCACTCTTTAGTGCTTTCTTCTGGAACTAATTGCTTGAAGGAATGACGTCAAGACCATCGAAGTTTCACCCTTTCATTTATCCTTTACTAAACACTTGGCTTTATTTAACAAGACATGAAGTCACTGACCTAAGATACAGATTCATTGCCATTTCATTATTAATCGTTCAATATATTAACTTCAAAGTCACTGCAAGCAATGGGGGAATAAACTACAACAACTGTATTGGAAGTAATTGTTTAGTGATTATTTAATTTTGACACTGTAACATGATACAAGCAAGTGTTGCAGTCGTCTCACTTACATGTGTTGGCGTCTTTCACTTTCCATTTAGGGCACATACGAGCCCAGACTTCTATTCAATTAATTACATTGGACACACAACTGATTGCTGTTGCAAAAAGATGTCTTTGAACCTAAAATTAATAGTCTGCCAGAGAGCGAAAGATAAATATTATTTATTAAGCGCCTGTAGGTGTCAGTCGTTAGTATTTAATACTTGTTATTTTATAGACCAGTGTGAGGGTAGAGCAAACGGTTAGCGAAACGAAAGAATATAGCAAAAATCCAGATATGATAAACTTAAATAGTAGATATGAAAAGAGTTGGAATCGGAACGAAATCATGTCCTGCTCTCAAACAACCAACTTCTCGAATAAACGGAACCATATTAAAAAAGCGACATTCGACCCTTTTTCTATGGAGAAGGGGTCAAAATTTGTCACTCAACCTAAGTATGTCTATGAATTATTTATGCATATTCTGAAAAACGAATGTTGGAGGAAAAAGTCACTTCGTATGTGAATAAATTTTAGTGAAATTTATTGGTGTAATAAATCTATAATAAATGATCATTTACGCCATTTAATGAGCTTCTTCATTACCGGACATTTCGTGATAGTAGCAGAAGAAGCTAGCAACCAAGCGAACCAGTTGACTGTACCTGGTTTCCTACAGGGAAACGCTTTCCATTTACACGCTTGACGACCCATATCACCTCTTCGGAATCAAAACGTGGAGACCTGATACCAGCCTAAACAGTGTTGTATGTTACGTATACCTCTAAAATGTTCTAAATAAGGATCGGGAACTTCAACATAGATTTTAAGCGAGTTATAAAAACCAATATATACCTCTTCAAAGCGTGACTTTTTTATGCGTCTTGCGTTTGGAGACATAATTGTCATTCATGCACACATAATTGAAGGTTCCATAAACGGCATTGGATCCCTGTCTATCTCTCCCCTGGCTACGTCCTTGGAAACACATTTTGTGTTGTGTCTAGATAGCTGTGATATGTTTTTGCTTTAATTTTCGGTCTTCTTTCGTTTCTTTGTGGTTGATTTATGGCTTGTGAATGATTTTGCTCGCACGGTGTTGAGTAAATTAAACCATGTAAAGTGTTCGTCGGTTATTCGGAGAGGTCGGGTCAGGAAAACCCTCTTCGTGGCTCACAAAGAGCTTATTACACCCAGCAAATTGTTTACCAATCTTCGCTGTGGGTTAAACCAACTTTCAGCAGGGATGAAGTGAGTGAAGTATAGGGATCTTTTTTCTTTTACTCGGACAGAGATTTATTTCGCATGTGAACGGAGGAAAACGCTGGCATGTTAAGGATGCATAAATAAATTATAAATTAGCTGGCTTGATGTAACGAAAAGAAGGCGGAAGAAGAACAGGCAGCAGAAGCAGAACGAAAACAAATCAAAGCATGGGAAGACTTTCTTTCTACTCTTTCAAACTTTGCTTGAATTGCGATCACAAAAAGAACCAGAAAAGCGGAAAATAAAGAAAACGAAAGAAAAGAGAACAGATAAAGTAATCAACTTATTACACTTTATTTGTTTCTGTTGCTGTAAACGAGAGCAAACCGATTTATTGAGACTTCCAAAACAGACCACATGCAAAGCAGAACAACAAGCGAACTCAATTCTATTTTCACCAACGAACACTCCGCTTTCTTTTCGCATTCTGCTTCAAACGCAGATTCACTCAACGGCAGAATTTTCCGAAAAAGCTTTTTTACCATCGCATTTTTATTTACCACCCCTGAAACTGGTAATAAAAGCTCTCCTTCCGGCGAAGCCAACAAGTGTTTGGATCCTGTTGCGCGACGCTCAGTTGTAACGGGAACGTTCGACGATGAACAACGTTTTGCTGCCGCAGCATACAAAAAATCAAAATAATCAACGTCTGCAAATCCAATCGCAATCACACAAAATCGCCGAATTTCGCAAGGCTATAAAATTAACTCGAAGCCGACGAAACGTCAACAGATGATGGCCAACCGCTGGCGAGTCTGGTACAAGCGGAGTTAACTTTTCATGTGTTGAAATAAATGTGAATGAAAACAAAAAAGTAATTTAAAGGAAAACAAAAAATAAATAAAATATTCAGAAAGTATACAACGAAGAAGAAGCAATTATTTTGGCTTCATTGCTTACACCTAGATTTGATTTTTATTTCTCTTTGAACGTGAACAAAATAACAAAAATAATAACAACAAACACAAGAAACGCATAAAAGTGCAAATGTTTATGAAACGTTTGGAGAAAATCTAAACAAATTACGTTGCTCATACGACGCGGTGCACCGTCAAAAGCTGTGACTTGGCCCGAACCCAACTGAGCCACCACAAAAACACAAGAAACAATAACAAGAAAAGGCCAACAAGAAGCCCAATGAAAAGTGTCTGATGTGTTAATTGAGCGGAAATAACAAATTCTAAGATCTAAAGCAAAGATATGGTGAGAAGATAACTCTTAAGAAAAGGGGAAAAATCTGTATATATTTTTTATTTTCTATACCAGAAGAGAATATTAATAAAACCAATTAAAGTAAAGGCAAAAAATAATCACGAATAAAATAAAATAAAATAGTATAAAAGATTATAAAATAAAAGAAAAGAAAACAAAAGAGAAGAAAGGAAAGGAAAAAAACACATGAAAAGAAAATACAATAAAATAAAGCAATATAAAAAAAATTGAAAAAACAGATCAGATTAATCTAAAATAAAACAAAAAAGAGAATAAAATATACTAAAATAAATCAAAGTAAAATTAAATAAATTATAATGCATTGTATTGTATATTATATATTTTATTTTGTATTATACACAAACCAAACAACTACAATAAAAGTGTCGCCAGTGTGAGTGTGTTAATTGCTGTCATTTTGTTGGACACACGCACTCATTCTGCATAAAACTCTGTTGAGGACAGTCTAATTTTTGTGGTTCGTGTTGTGGTCTCTGACGAAGCTCCTGAAGATTCCCCCGAAGTGGTCGGTAACAACAACAAAATGATTCCACATACAAAAGCTTCTACTAAAATATATTCAGAGCTGCAAAAGCATCAGTTGAAGAAAATAATTCCCATGGAATCCTTCTGAAATGACTTTTTCTTTACAGTTTTTAATTAAGATTATTTTCAATTCAATTATTTTCATTTTCAGTTCGAGTGTTTTATTTGCCTCTTTTGCTATAGTAGTTTTTCGAACTACTATAAATTGAATTTAATCACATCGCCTGACATCAAATCGAATTACTTCCCTTCAAATCAAAATCCAATCAAATCAAAACGAAAATCAATCAATAAAAAATTTCTTTCCGCGTTCGGAATTTCAGAAAACGAAGAGAATGACAGAATGGGGAGGAGTGGGGCGTGAGGAGGTGTTTGTTGAGAACGAGATAACAAAGAAGCAGAAAATTGAGAAGAAAACCTCGCATGGGCTTTGATCTAAGCACGTTCGGAATACAAAAGATTTGCCCAGATGTTGGTATCCTTCAGTTGTTGTTTATTAACATTATTATTATTATTACTCAGTTTTATTATTATTGTTTTATTAACCCCATTAAATTTTTCATCGAGGGAAAAATATCGTAATTTGTCTGATTTTCCTGAGCTAAAAATCTTATCTTGATTTGTTCCTCTTTAGCTTTACTCTGTTGAAATCTTTCCAAGTTTTTATTTTGTTAGTATTTTTGTTTTGCTTTGTTTTTTTATTATGTTTGTTTTAGTTTTATTCTTGTTTTTGTTTTGATTTTAATACGGCTTTTGTTTTCGTTTCTGTTTTGTTTTGTTTTTATTATTGTTTTTGCTTCTGTTCTTCTTGCCCTTCTATTTCTAGGGAAAAAACTTTATAATCATCAACGACATCTGTTGGAAAAGTTCACATCTGTTACTCATAAATTTGCTACACAAATTATTTTATGTCTCTAAAAGAATCTTTTTTATCTTGAATCATTTGTTATCTTGAAATATATTTATTGCTCAATCGTAATCGTGTTGTAAAATACATTTAAATAATGTGTTGACATTTATTAAATTCACTGAAATTTATTTACGGGATTCATTTCTTTATTAATTTATTATAGGTTTTGTCTATGTTTTTTGTAATTACAAAACTTAAATGAGAATTAAATGAGATCGTATATCTGTTTTATGTTCAAATAAGAGAAGTTTATTTAATTTCTTAGTTTAGTTTTACATAATAAACTTTCTCATTTAAACTCGGAAATTACTATTTATGGACTTTATACATTTGTAAACCACTTTAAATGAGCATCTTCTGTCTTAGCAGCTTTTTAATAGTTTTATCATCAAAACCGTTGGACAACCAAGAGACGCACTTCAAACCTTTGCGATAAAAATAGCCTCAAAAGCGGGACACAAAGAATAGAGGCGGTGATGGAGGGGGTATTGAGGGGAATTTGAATTTAGAATGGAATCACTGAGAGCAGTCAAGGTTGTCTCAAAGGTCGCAGGGATGGGGACGACATTATAACGAATTATGTTAATCATAGAAGTGGGATTAAAAAATATTGCATATTTTGAGGTGCTTGAAGAGCTCCTTGTTAAATGCCGACGACAAACAGGGGAGTCGTCGATATCCTGCGGAGAGCTTTTCGTCGGTTCAGAGATTTGATGGACTCTCCAAAATATTCATACCCACCCACACACAACCATCAAAGCACACATACACACCCACGCATACATAATTAAAGATGTCTTAAATAATATTATTAAGTAATGAATTTAATGTATACAGTAAAAATACAGTTTAATAGACATAATAAAATTGAAACTGAAATAGAAACGTAAGCAATTTATAAAAGTTTTAAATTGAATTCTTCAGAACCTCGAAAGTATGGGAAACAAGAAGAAAACATTTTCTGTGAATTCCCAGCATTTTGTGGTTCAACTCAATTAAATTCACTGTTCAAAAGTTTGACGCATCCGTTCATCACATCACATCACAAGCAAAGGAGTTGTGATGCTTCTCATCCCTGTCTGGCGGTCTGATCCAACTTTTTTAAGTATTCACTTTCACTCTTCTATAAAATTTGAAAACAATGACATAGAGACTGAGAATTCATTAAGTATGACAGAGAAGGAACAGAATCCTAAGAAGTGTTTTCATCCTGAGCCAGTTTATTCTTCGCTTACGAAAGCAATTAAGTTTGATTGATTTTTTCGCAGAGAGAAGCAATAAAAATATAGAAGATGAGTGAGAGGAGAAGAACTCAAGAACTTTGCCAGAAATGAATTTTATAGACAGTTAAATTATATCACCACAATAAAGTGTTGTTGTACAATATAACCAACATTAATAATATAAGAAAATATATGCAATAATAAATATAATAAACTCAAGAGACGTAAATTTGTGGAAATTAGAAATCTTTAAGTGGAAAAGCGTTCGTCTTTGAAGTGTTGTATCCAATGATTCACAGTCCTTCCAATGATAGTCCTTCACAATGATAGAGCTTGAAGGTTAGGCTATTTATAAAGATTATATTTTAGTAGCACAAGCTTAAAGGTACTCTAGATAAAAGCATCCCACTCCTTGGTATTTTCTTCCAAAAATAACTACAATAACAATAATCATAACAACGAGAATATTAAACAGAATCATCTTCACCATCGCCATCATCATCACCATTGTCATTGCATCATCATCATCGTCATAAAAATCTTTCACAAAAAGAAAATGGTATAAATTGGATAATCTTGACCTTCGACTCTATTCTTCTTTGGAGAGAGAGAGACATCCTCCATTTGATTACTACAATTGAAATATCTTATCTCAAAACTGTCAAATTTTCTCATCTTCAAGACTTTGCGTTTGAGCCACGACTACAACAATACATCGACCCCATCTCCCCACAAAGCAGTGACCTCTCCGACTTCTCCAACCATTCATCAACCTCACTCAACAACCAGCATCCAGCAATCATCCAGGCGACCTCTTCGCTCATCCGCTGACCTCACCAACCACACATCGACTTCTGCTGAAACTCTTCAGACCACCCACTCAATTCTTCCTTCCTTTCATAATCTTGGGTACGAGATCATAAAAAGCAGACGATAAAAAATGTTTGCATAGAATATATATTTATAAGAATTCCTTGTTTATTATTTTTATTTGCTGGTGAAGCGTAACAACCAAACGAAGACTTTCTGAAGATGTTTACTCGTATGCTTTCACATGTTTCTATGTATTGTATGTTGAAAGCATTTTAAAATGATCTACTATTTTTTATTATATTTTATTTTTTTACATGCACTTGAGGAACATCTGAGCTCTCGGAAAGACTCTGTGGAGCCTGCAGAGAGATGTTGTAATTTAATAAACCTAAAAGTTTTCAGATTTCAGAAAGTAAAATAAGAAAATAGAAAGAAAAAGAAAAATAATAAAAACAAAAAAAAAAAAAAAAAAAAAAGAGAGAGAGAGAGAGAGAGAGAAAGAGTAATTTAATGGAATATCGAAGATAATATATGTAGATGGATAGAAAAGAAAACCAATGAAATATGTTCGTTACGTAAACAGAAATGGTAAGAAGAATCTGCAACGTGATGTGACATGATTTTCCAGAAAAATTTATTATTCTGATTTATTTTATCAATATTTTGAAATTATTGCTCGTCTAAATTGTATTTCGTCAAATTTAAGATTCGCAGAATTCTTTAAAAGGATATCAATTAATTAAAATTAAGGACTAAATTTCCGACAACGTGCATTGAAATCGAGTGCCTTTGAAATAAATATTTTGACGAATGGCGACCTTGTTGTATCCCCTTCATATTTTTTTCTTTGTTTTTTTTTTGTCGGTGGATTTGCGATGAATTTAATATTTCTCGTGATTTCTACTAATATTTTAGCATCTGCTACCGAGGCTACAGTATCCCCGACCGCTGCTGATACAAGTCTTTCTCTCTCTCTCCATCAGTCATCTTATGACTCGTTCTTCTTCTTGTCTTTTTTTTTCTAAACTCGCGTAAATTCGTCTCGGAAGGGTATTTCGACTCACGGATCCATGAAATAGATCGTCACTGGAGGTCATCATCGTTTCCCATGAATACTCGTCGAATATTAGATTCCTCTTCTTCTTTTTTAGTTTTTTCTTCGTCTTATTTTTCTTATTATTCAAATTGCAACAAGCTTAATAATAATTACTCTATTAATCAAGAGACGTTTTATTTTATATAAATTAAAAATCACTGACTTCACTGATGACAATGATGAATACAAATTATTGTATATAAAATCGAAAGTGAAATACTAAAAAGAATTGATGTAAAACTTCATTTCTTTTTATTTATTAATTTAATTTAATTAATTTAAAGTAGAGGATCGTTTAACCGTTTTATAGAATCAAAAGAAATTAAGGAACAAAGTTTGTATGTGTAGATAGTATTGGATATAAAAGTTGTCATAAAATCTGAACAAAAAGTGGCCGTTTTTTATTGTGGTCGATTAACCCCTCCTCCTTCCTTACCACTTACTTCAACAACCCTTAAACGCTTGAGAGATTGCTCAAGAGGATAAATTTTCATCCCAAATGAGACCCTAATAAAAAAGCCGCTTAATTTTAGTACATAAAATAAAAAGTTCATGTTTCTTCGGCCACATATGAAAAATTCACTCACATGGGTCTCATGAGCCTCAAATGAGGGGTGAGTGGATGAGAGGAGAGAAAAGATATACCCAAAAATATGGAAAAAATGATGCACCTAAGGTTATAAATAGCTAAAGAAACTTAACATGTTACAGTGGAGTGGAAACTTAAGGAAGCGCTTCAATGTATATTATACAATATATAAAAGTTCTCTTCAAATTTGTTCCACTGTAGAAAAACTGAAAACGCAAAACGAGTGGAAAAAAAGGCATAAAGTATATGTCATGATTACGGAAGCGGTATCTATCGAAGGATGCCGTTACGTTGACATCCATCTGAAGTTCATGTCATACATCATCCGCTTTAGTTTATGATTTACGTCAGCTGTCTAGTTGACATACCATTTGACCATCATCCTTCATATGAAACGACATTTAAGCTGACCATTAATAAAAATTGTACTCTTACAAAACCACTTTCATTTTTCTACTCTTTCCTTCTCTTCCGCTTCCGTTTCCGTTCACAGATAGTTACCATGAACCACTCCGACGTCCTGCTGAGCACAACAGCCAGCTCAGGACTCATCACAAAATTCGTACGTCACAATCGCGTGGCGACTGCGAACTTCAGCCTCAGTGAGTCCATTGAAAGCAGTAAAGCGTCGACCTTCCTTTCTCTGGACAACATAACGCGTCTCTCAGCTGCACTCAACAGTAGTGCCAACAGTAGTGCCAACAGCACCAGCAGCGACCACGACTTCACCGATTTTGTTCGCACAGCTCCCGGCCACGCAGACATCCAGCTGCTCCTCGAACGTTTCTCACGAAATCGCAGCATCGATGGACTCTGTTACTATGTTTTGATCATCATGTACAGCGTGCTTATTTTGTTCGGTGCTCTCGGCAACACGTTGGTTGTCATTGCGGTCGTGCGAAAGCCCGTCATGAGGACAGCACGAAATTTATTCATCCTAAATTTGGCCGTTTCAGGTATAGAAGGAAAAAAGGAAACATAATTTTATTTTGATTATAGAACTAAACATGGTTATTGCAATTCTATTTTGCATTTTGTAATTTGATGTGTTATTCTTTGTGAGGAGTATTTTTGTATTCATTGTCTCTTTCTGTTATTCTATCCTCAGATTTGCTTTTATGTTTGATAACCATGCCGCTTACTTTAATGGAAATCCTTTCAAAGTACTGGCCTTTCGGAACCTGCGCCATTCTGTGCAAACTGGTGGCGATGCTCCAGGCTACCAGCATCTTTGTATCAACCATTTCAATAACTGCGATTGCTACCGATCGATATCAGGTGGGTAGAAAATGGATGGGAAGTGGGCGGAAAAGGGTTTTGCCCTTCTGGGTGCAAAAAGGGTAGAAAATCAGTGGAAAATGTGTAGAAAATGAGTAGAATGTGGATAGAAAGAGGAAGAAGGTGAGCAGAAGTTCAGTTGAGTGTGAGCAGGAAATTACTAAAAATGGGATAGAAAATGAATACGAAATAAGTACAAAATTGGTTGAAAATATTTGATTGAGAATATTACGAGAATTTTTATTCTCAGAGCTTTTACAGAAATTTGATGAATAAATTAGCTTACAAAAGATACAAAAGAAAGGATTCTGAGAAAAGTTGTTGTGCGCAAAATATTGTTATACAGTCACTCTTTGTTTTTATCCCTCCATCCACCACCCCTCAATCCGTTCAAGGATACTCTAACAGTCCTTCAACATGATAGAAAATTTCCCGAAAGATATAAAAAGCAAAAACATGAACGCTTTCTATCGCATCGTAATTTAAAGTAAAATTAAATTGAACATGGAACATCTGACATACGTACATACAATATATGTTTGTAATAAAATATTATAGAAAATCATTCCTTTTTCGATTAAAATCATTTTCCCATGAATAATGAAATAATAAATCCTATATTTTTGTGTATAAATATAAAAACTAATAATATTCAGAAGATCGAAAGTGTCGTGGGATTTTTCAGGTGGTCAAAAGTTTGTGGTTCCACTTTTTATAGAACTTAAACAGTTTCTAGTTAACTAGCGAATTAGTGAACCGTGTCTTTTCTTCGATTCTCAGGTGATTGTTTATCCAACGCATGACAATTTGCAGTTCCTGAGCGCCCTCACCATCCTCTTCGGCATCTGGTTGTTGGCCGTGTTGCTCGCCTCGCCGATGTTCATCTTCAAGCGCCTCATCCATGCCGACATCCCGTCAGTGCTGCAGTCGTTCGGCATCCGCGGCGTCTCGTTCTGCATCGAGGACTGGCCGCTGAATCACGGCCGCTTCTACTACTCGATCTTCTCGCTTTGCGTGCAGTACTTGCTGCCCATCGTAATCGTTTCCGGCGCCTACTTCGGCATCTACAACAAACTGAAGCACCGCATAACAGTCGTGAACACCACCACCGCAATGACAAGCGTCCCGCAGGCGCATCGCAAAGCGGAACGCGGCCGCCGGATGAAGCGCACGAACTGCCTGCTCATCAGCATCGCGATGATCTTCGGCATCTCCTGGCTGCCGCTGAACTTCTACAACCTGTACGCGGATATGCAGCGAGCGGCGGTGACGCAGCATCTGTTGGTCGCCTACGCGATCTGTCACATGATCGGCATGAGTTCGGCCTGTTCGAATCCGCTGCTCTACGGCTGGCTCAATGACAACTTTCGCAAAGAGTTTCACGAGCTGCTCTGCTGCTTTAAGGTCAGTTCGAATCAAGCATTTGATAAGCAGCCGACCGGCGGCGGCCAGACGCGACGCAGACGCAAAGATGTCGACATCTCGAAGGGTGACTTAAAGCTACTTGTCAATGGTGGCGGAGGAGGAGGAGGGGGATTCGGGGCAAAAGGTGGTGGTGGAAATTCGACTGGTTGTGGCAGCGGTACGAGTGCAGGTGCTGCAACGACGTCGAATGGGGGCGTTCGTAGCGCAGTCACTGAATCGGTGATGCTCACTGAAAATCCAATGGCGCTGGCGGTGTTTTCGTGTTGAAAGAATAACAAACAAAGTGTTAATATGTATCTATTAAAATCTTTCAAATTCAACGTTTTAATGTTTAAATAGAGATTTTAAAAAAAAGTAAAAGAAATTCGAGTAATAAAATGTTTATTAAAGTAATAAATAATAAAATAACTGGAATTAATAATTAAATAAAATTTATGTTCTGTTTGTAAAAAGTGCTTATTATTTAAAAATGTTTAAATTATAACAATAATTCTTTAATACTCGTTATTTATTAATAAAACTCGTAATTATTAAGAGTGTAAAATTATTGTTACAATTTGTTTTAAAATTCATTAAAAGTTAGTACAAAGAAATGTACAAACATACTTATAAATAGAATATACAATAAATGTAAATACGATATATAAAATATATTTCAATTTATAAAATATTTTATAAACTGTTAGAAAAACTTATTTAAATAAAAAACAAAACAAAACCAAAGATATTAAAACACGAAAATAAAATATTCTTAAGGATATTTTGTAATTTTAACGATTTGGTTGATGAAATTAGAAAAAAAACTAGTATTGTACTTGATATAAGATTTAAAAATGTATTATAAGAATGTAGTTGAAGTGATTTGAAGTGATAAATATAAAGAAAACATGAGAAAATATCGAGAATATCGACATAGAGGAAAGAATGTTGAGGAAAAATAAAAACTTGTATAAATATAACCGTAATAAATTTACTGTTGAGATCTTTTGCTTGTTTATAAAATGTTATTTAATAACAGAAACGAATGAAAAATAAAATAGTTCAAGGAAATACATAAATTTAATCAAATCAATGCTATGGAATGTACCCATGTATGTATAATAAAATCCTCCCGTTTGCAATGTGAAAATCAATAACAACAATATTGTGCAAAAAATGGCAGCACAAACCATCAACAACTGCAAAAAAGAAACCGAATCGCAAAAGTAAAACAATCCCAGCATGGAACATCTACTGTAGCACAAACGGCATCAAACGTTTCAAACAACAACCACAATAACACGAAACAGGGTGTAGGGTATATGAGCCTTCGACCAGGCCGAAGTAGCACTCCCTCCGGTTCATTGTGCTTGCGTGCGGCGGCGTGCTGCGAGAGAGATGAGTGTCGTGCGTGTGATGCTCGTAGCAGCGCCGTAGCAGCAGCAGCGCAGCGACAGACAAGTGAAGGAATTTTTATTGAATATTGTTTTAAACATTTTATTGAGCATTTTTAATGAGCCTCTTTTTATTGAGCAGAGCATAAAACTTAGTATTATGTATAAATATGTACGTGTACATCGATGAAGTTCTTCGCTTCCTCTTTTGATGGCTTTTATTAATGTTTCTTCTCGTCGCTGTGACCATTTTAAGATAAACTATTTTGAATCTAATCTGCAAAGATTTGTTTGTCGGAATAAATTATTTAGCTTTAAACTTTCTCATCGTAATAAAATCCCAGTTTTACTTACGTAACGTGAATGAAACTTGATAAATAAACATCAGGCCAAAAAACAACAAAATTAAAAACTAACAAAAAAGAAGCAACAACAAAAACATAACCTATTTAATAAGATGCTCGATATTGTTTGAGGGTGATGATGATCATAATGATTGAAGTCGAAGCAGAGCCAAAGTTAAATAAACGTATGTGTAAAATATTTAATTAACATATGAAGTGATTTTTTTGGAA
Organism: Myopa testacea; assembly: GCA_949629155.1. Classification (NCBI taxonomy): domain Eukaryota; kingdom Metazoa; phylum Arthropoda; class Insecta; order Diptera; family Conopidae; genus Myopa; species Myopa testacea. The sequence continues at coordinate 72,721,460 of OX451345.1, forward strand.
TTCGATTTCATTTTCTGATGCGATGTGAGTGAAAAAGTGAAATTAAGTGAAGTTGTGTTGATTATCACCTGCATAGCGACAGTGATAGTGACAGTAGTGTTATTAAACGTGGCTCGATTTAAGATTTCAGTTAATAGTTTCATTTTGTATTTAAATACTAAACAAAAAAAGTAGTAACAATTAAATAACGTTAAAGACGTTCAAGAAACACGAAAAGCTTCCAATTATTAAGCAGAAAATAACGATAACGACCATCATTAACGATATTTTCCATGATGATTAACAAAAAAAAACCCCCACGGAAGTCAAGTATTTTTAAATGATGATTCACTCAAGAAATTTCAAATGATGTTGCTGTAGTTGTTGAAGTTTCTAACTTCGGAACAGTAGAAACTTACTTCAACGTCAACCATCGAATCCCCATCAGCTTCAATAGTCACAACATGCGAATTATGATTTGTCAACTTTCACCGATCGAAACAATCGACAGTGAATAGAATGAAAGCGAGATGGAAGGAAGAGAAGAGTGGAGAAAAAAAAATATAGTTTTAGAAAAAAAAGTAGCGTGCTTAAAATTGTTCATCATCGAGAGATAAATAAAACAACAAAAAACAAACGAACAATTATCCATGCTGTGTCATTAACAGAAGAGGAGTCCACTGATTTTAAGGAAGAATATCTTCCCTCTCTCTCTCTACCTCGCTCTTCTTCTCTCTTCTGTCTAATCTTTGCACATTTAAACTAATCAAACAATTTTGTTGAAGTGCAGCTAACGGTTTAATTTTTCCCACTTTCTTTCTAGGTAAACACTGTTGCTAAACATAACAACAGTTGCTATGGATCAGAGATGATTTAATTGTTTTTGTTGTTCCCGTTTAGTTGTATTGCTCCACTGATTATTATGACCCCGAAGTAGAAGCCATGCATAACCTACACCCACAATTATCTCGTATTGACTATTTTTTCTGGTTTTTGGTTTTCCGCTTTCTTTAAATGAGGTTTTTGATTTGACGTTTTTCTAGAGTCTAACGTTTTACTGACCTTCGAGTATGATATTGTGTTTTGTATTATTTATGATCATTTCCTTTAAAGGAGAGTTTATAGAATTACATTTATCCCAAAAATGAAAGCAAAACTTCAAAGTCCATTTCAAGTTCACTTAAAGCAGTCGACGAATCACATTTTCTCTGAACACATGGAATTCTCTTATCTTTCTGTCGATCTGCAATATTTACCGTGGAAATAAGTTCAAATCGATTCAATATCACTCGATCCCAGATGAATTGTGTCATTAAAATGATTCGTTTCATTTCCCACCATCAACTGGTTCACTTTATCACTTATTTATTAATTATCAGTCACTTTCTATTGTCACAAATAATTGATTCCGGTGAATTAATGATTAACCTTAACAACTCCACGTCGGAGATCTCATCACGTTTAAAAGAGTCACCGAATCACCACAGAAAATGTTAACAGGAATTGTTAACCGATTGCTACAGTTTTTTCTGCGTCTGATTCCGTGTGAAGGAAGTGAAACTTTTATACACACTTTTTTGTGATTATGTCTGCGATGTTGGCTATGATCGTGACCGAGATCGTGAATCATCTGCACAAGAGATGTGTTTAGCCGCTTTATAACCATAGCCAGCTCGAAGGACCAGTTGATCAGTTATCAATTGTGAATGTCGTCGAAAGGAACATCGAACACCTTTTGATCAACCGTTTGATTATATTAACGTCACTTCATGTTACTTAATTTTAATGTCAGTAACAAAAAAAAAATAAATAAGAAATTCAACATCATTCTTCATGAAGGTTTTTTAAATACCCTTTAAAGTAACTCCTCCATTTAATATAAAAGCAATAATAATATGATATCAGAAACATATGATGTATACTATTTATCGCCGCTAAATGGAGACAGCAGCGGCGGTCGTTAATACTTTCAGTGAACATCTGGGTGAATAAAAAAAAAAAAGAACAGAGGAAAAATTAACAAAATTTCCCAGTACATTGCTTCAGTCATTGTGTTTTTTTTTGTTGCAGTTGTTGTAATTACTATTATTATTGTTATTGCTATGGTTGTTGTTGTTCTTTTTGATTCATGTTCTACATAAAATGTGAACATTAATTTAATTTATTGTTAATAAAGACGTTGAAGCAACAAAGGAAACATTTGTATTTTTTATATCGCTGATGAGAAGGAAAGAAACGCGTACAGCGACGCGATGGAGGCAATAGAGTGATGAAGAGAGGAGGGGAAGACGGGAGATGGAAGGAGACGCAAAGGAGTAACAAAATGACGGCGTTATGGAATCATTCTTTTTGCTTTTCGTAGACGTGACTTAAGTCTTTAACATGCTATTTTTATGGTCTTCCAATAGAGTTGTCGGTCGACTTTTATACCTGCTGTAAGTCAGATTTATTAATTCTGCTCTTATAATAAAAATAATTACATTTCCAAACGCCTGTCAAGTGATCAGGAGTACCGTTTGAAGTACTAAACTGTTTTGGATATTTAAAAATATATCTTTAATATAATAATAATGTCCTTTAAATACCAAAAGAATTTAGGTTTTGTCTTCAACGATTTTGGATTTTATTTAACTTTAAACTTCTGACGAGCTTCTTAGAAATCCCCGAAAAATAAATACAATTTGGAAATCGTTTCTCTAAAGCAACGTTTTATCCAACAATACTAAAAATACTATAAAAATACAATGAGTGCTCAATTTTTGGTATCTTGAGTCTTTGATGCTGTCACATATTTTTGCGTAATTACTTTTATTGCAAGACAACAAAAACTTATATAATTATTTCCATGTTCCGATGGCTATAAAGAGAAACCACAACGAAAACCATCATTGTTCGTTACTCTAGGAAAATAATAATAATTAATTTGTTGTGCTCCAGCCGAGATATCATAAAAACGAACTCTCTACAAACTACATGACACTAAATAACAATTTTTAATGACAGTAGTTTTGGCACTTTTTTAGGTACCAGAAGAAGAAGGAAAAAAGAATCATTAAATTTAGATTATTTAATGAAATTTCATTTCATTCCAGCCATGATGTCATTAATAGCTAAAGATAGAGATTACATAAGGAAGAATCAAAATAAAACGCATGCGATTAATACTAAAAAATCGCAGGTTGTTGGGGGGTTAAAGTTCATGTGAATTTATATAATTTTCACATTATTTTACTTAATTAGTTACTTAATTAAAAGTTACTTAATTCAAAAATTACTTATTTTATTTTAATTCTATTTTCTATTTTCTTTCGTTTGTTTTATTTAATTTCATTTCAAGTTTCATTTTATTTTATCTTATTTCATTTAATTTTCCATTTTTTTAGTTTTATTTTATGTATGGTTATTTTAATTAATTTATAATTTTTTCCAATATTTTTTTTTGCTTTATTTAATATATTTTTCAAGTGTTTCTTCGGAGTACCACAACACAAGTCATCGAAGCAGTTGGATGTAGTTTACAGTTAATTTTGGAGCATTACCCCGAGCTTTCCGACCTCGCAGTCAGTCACTCAGCAGCGAGTGAATCTGCTGGCGATCAACAGCTGCTCAGATGAGGTTCAAGTGTTTTTGGCATCATTTTCAGGACAGTTTTTTTTGTATTTCGCGCACGTTCAATTATGAAGAAGCAGCGTGTAGAAAAAAAACATGTTGATGAGAGAGAGATACGTTAAAGCGGCTTACGTTGGAGCCGGCTCTCGCTGTGCTTCTTACGTTACGTTACGCTGTTGGCCAACTTAAGCGTGGCTCAAATGCGAACACACGAGCGAGGTTCGAACTCAGCTTTCGCTTGAGCCAGATCCAAGTCCAGATTTCAGTAAAGAAACTCGTCTAACTGAAGACGGTGGTCGTTTGTTTGTTCGGTCGGTCACTCGTTTCGTTTCGTGTGTGCTTTGATGAAAACTGTGAATGATGAACTTTTTGGGCGAAGACGGCGTTAAGGTTGTTTAAAGTAGTTTTTTTTTTAGTTTACCTCCCTGTGTTTGTACGTATTCGTAGTTGTGTCTGTTGTAGTTTTTGTTGTTGTTTATGTCTTTGTTTCGTGATAATGAACTCCGTAATGATGATCACCGAACGCGTTAACGTGCGCGTCGCATCCGTCCGATAGAAATCGCAGTTCAAATTAACTCTTAGTTTCGCTCGTGCTTCGGTGCTGGTGGTGTTTTTGTTGTTGTTGTTGTTACACTTAACCATCGTTAAGTGTGCGAAGGTTTATTAAGTGTTTCTTTGTTTGTTTGGTTTTTAATTTATGCTGCTTTAGTTTTAGTTTAGATTTCTTTTCGTTTTTGATGTATTTTGAATGCAACGCGAAACTTGCAACACTTTAAATAGTGTTTGATATTTAAGAGTCAAATTTTAGTTGAATTTGGTTACGTTTTAGTTTCTGTTCTCCTATTTTGTGTTTTCGGTTTCGCAGACGTCGATTTGGTTTTTTCCGAAATCAGAGAACAACGTCTTTTTTTGTTGTTGTTGTTTTTTGGGAAAGTCTTCGAATGTCTTCGACGATGGTGCGTCGCGTGGTGAAAAGTAATCGCCGTTGAGTTGTTGAGCCAAAAAAAGTGCACCAAAAGTAACAAAACAACAACTCCTCACCAAATCAACTCTCAAATCCAACTCTCAAAACAAGTGAAAGGAGCTGCAGCCAGAACAACAACAACAACATCAACAAAATAAAACGAAAACGAAAACAAAGAAAAAAAGGAAATTCGTTCGAAAGTAAATCGAGTCGATGCCGGCCAATTTTAGTAGCCCATTTCAACACTTTAACTCGATTAAAATTCACCATTAAATTTAATTTGAACTCACAACATATACTAAGTTTACCTGTAATTAATAATTTTAATGAGCAGCGGCATTTCTTAGTCAACACAATTAAAATTCCGACGCCGAAATATTTATGAAATTTTCACTTCTCATTTGCATCACTTCGTCGCTCTCTGTCGCTCTCTCTCGCTGCTTCAATCTCTCTCTCTCTCTCTAAAGAGCTGCGATTTTACTCTTCACTCTGATTAAAGGTGAGTTTTTATTGTATTAAATAAAGAAACATTCTGAAGTTTAACACTCATGAACGAGGAATGCAATCAATTGGCACAAGTTGTGGTTAAGGAGACTACAACAGCACCCTGTAAAAGCGGTATTCGCAAAAACCTCAGACTGGTTTAAACAATGTTCATTATTTTTTGATTTTCCACATTTATAAGGATTTCTGTTGCGTTTAAATATGAAACCATCCACGAATTGTAAAAAAGTTTATTGAGTGAAATTCCAATAAAGGTATATCAGGTACATTGAATTCCATCACTTTTTAATTACTTCTGTTGTTTGTTTTTGTTGTTTTGTTGTAGGTTGTTATGGTCGTCTTTTCATTGTTTGTTTGTTTATTTAATTTCGAAACTGCGTCACGTCGAGAGCGTCAGTCAGTCTCACAGCTGGTGGTCTACTTTGACCGGCGGCGGCGGCTTCCCACCGACATTTCAAATGGAGAAGATTAAAAAACATGATCTTGTGTGTTTTTGTACAACTTTCATGCATCATAGGAAGCTTAAATTTGAGGAATTCAGAAGCCAAAGCGATTAAGTTCACTCTTCTGAGAACTGTTTTTACACTTTCGATGTAAGCGTCATCCTCATCATAAACTTGAAGCAAAATCATCCTGTCAAAGCAGTGTAAATCATCTTCGTCGATTTTTAAGTTTCACTTTAAACTTCCGTCTTCAAAAATGTTGAGCAGGAAGCAAAATGGCGGAAGTCAGACGAAGTGGCTTGAGGCCAGACTCATTCGCGCTGGTTGGTTGTTTCGAGGCATGTGACAAGCGCCGAACCATCATGGGCCAGCCTCAGCAGCTTAGTCTAACATCGGCCAATACGAACAAGAAAAAGAAAAAGAACAAGACGCCTGTGATGATTCTTAATAGTCAGAGGTGCTTGTATCACTGTCTCGCTCTCTCTGGCCTCGTGTTATAACGAATGTGCTTCGGTGATGATGACGGAAATAACTTCGTTGTCCTGTTTGACGATTATTAAACCCGGCAACTTTCTCCGCGTGCAAACACCCTGCAATCAGCATTCACTATTTCTATAATCTCATTTGTAAAACTTCTTGCGTTGATCTTGTTGTCGTTGTTGATGTTGCTTTGTTGTGGTTTTGTTATTTCTAAGTGCTGTGATGATGTGTTCCGCATGCTGATGATGACGATGATGGTGACACTTTCTTTTTAGCAGACACATTTTAAAAAACATGTCATCGTCAACAACAACATCAGCATCACATCAGCATCACGTCTTCGTTGATTCGTCTTTCTATCTGATTCAGTTATAAAGACAGCAAAAGTCACCGGAAAGAGCAACCGGAAGAAGAAGAAGCATGGGGCTCTTCGAGAAAAAGTAATGCAAGGTATAGGAAGTAATAAAGATATATAATGTACCTATATAAGTATATAGATAAATAAAATGTCAAAAAAAGGGATCCAAAATATTCTGAAATATTAACAAAGAGCAATTGTTTAAATTTTGGGTTCATTAATTCTAAGTTCGTCATTTAAAACAACAAAGGGAAACAACAGTCATAGCCAACAATCAACATGGTCATAGTACACCAACTCCAACAGCAACCTCATCCATCATTTAACAATAGATCTATTAACAAAGTGCACGAATGAATTGAGTTTGAGTTTAAGTTTAATTTGGAGGCACGTGAAAAAGTATTCGTTACCTCGTAAGTATCGGAGACTAAAAGTACTCGAAGCACAGTTGGATGCATTCCACTGATTAACCGACTAACCGATTAACTGGGAAACTGATTGAGTGATGATTCATCCGGTTGACCGACTGATCAAATGACTACTGTTGGTAGCCAGCTGCTTCGCATGAGTTAGCAGCCACAATAGTATAACAGTAACATTAACAGTAATAACAACAACAAAACCACAACAACAAAAGCTACTACATGCATTTGATAAAAAAATATCTGGATTAACTGCTAATCAATTTGTTCGATTTGTTCATTCATTGATTCTGTTTTCTTTTGATATTTATTGGTGTTTATTGAGTTTGAGGTTTCTGCTTCTTGTTTGAGTTCTCCTCTTCTTGTTTGAGTTTTATTGTTCTATTTCTTCTTTGGATTCTTCTTATTATATTTTCCTTTTTTGCAAATCCATTTTTCCACTTGGTTGGAGGAAACCAGAAATAACAACTATGTCCCATGTCAGACTAAGCCTTTTGAGGTTGGACTCACTCGCTCTGATTGGTTGGCCCTTATCTCATGTCGCGAAACAATGAGCGCTAGGGAGTCCGGGGCGTCAAGAGGCTGCGTCTGACATCGGCCAATAAACAACACTATTGAGAAAAGTAACCACGATTGACTCTAGTAGAGTGCAAGATGAGGGGTTTGTAAACGAATGTTGATGCATCGTGGGTGGATGTAGGGTGTGTATAGAGGTGAGATTTTGTATTTCTGTTAAAGTTTCTCTCTTCCTTCCATCATATTAATTGTCTTTAACTTCTTTTATATTAATTTTGGTTTAAAACTTATAATGTTCCAAATTTCATTCTTCGCAAACCAATAAAAATAACTGTTTGTCGTCGTAGCTGTTTATAGTATAGTGTTTTTTATGGGAGTTGTTATTGTGGAAATATTCGAATTTCTACTCTCGATTTCGATTTCGTTTTCGATTCTCAGTTTGTTTGGTTCGCGGTTTCGTTTCGTGTCGTTCAGAGAAAGTTTTTTAACACCAACGTTTTAATTTTTTTCCTCTTCATTATTCTTTTGACATGTCTACGATATTATTTAAACTGTGTTTAGTTTTTTGTAATATTTTGTTTGTCATCGCTTCGTTCAGTTTCGTTTAGTTTCATTTCAGGTCGTTGATTTCGTTGTGTGGTTGTCTTTTCATGTCTTCAACTTAAGTATTGATTTCTTTACAATTTTATTGTTATACTCGTACTTGTTGCTTTTGTTGGCTTTGATTTCTTGTTTCAATTGTTTTTTGAATTTCAAAACCGAATCGCTTTTGTTTATTATTTATTTGTTTATTTTCTTTTCTTTTCTTATTGATTTTCGTTTTTTGTCGTAAACGTAACACTTTTCATTTCGTTTTGATTTTCAGTATACTAAAAAATACAACAACATTTGGAACTTATTATTTGTGTTTAAATATTGGTGATTTAAAACGGTTTTATGTTTGCTGTAAAATGAGTTACTTCAAAATAAATTTCGGGTTTTTCTCTCACGCTTTTTTACTTTCCCTTCAAAAATCTATCGGCTTGAATGCTTTGAATGTGATATCGACGTAAATATTCTAAAGCAGCTCATTGAACCTTTTTTATCAATTTAATCGAATCACTACTCATCACTTCATCGTCATCGTCACTTGTCAACCATTCATTAGCGTCAACTTGTCAACCGGTGACGCTTTCAGTTCGTTGGAACTTCCGACCAAAATTATGACAGCTTTAAATATAATTTTCTCGTCAAACAGAGATTCAATTCAGTTTGCTTTGCCTTTATTTTGCCCCTAATTTAATAAATCGATCACTCATTTTCAATGACTTAAAAAGACATAAAATTTTCATGGTTGAGTAAATTTTGTGATTACATTAAATTTGATTTGATTCAATTTAATGGAACATTTTATTTGACTTAAGTATTTAAACTAAATAAATAATATTAAGAATTTAAATATGTATTTAATAAGCATTTAAATTTGTATTTAATAAGTGTTTCAAATAAATTAAATAATAGTTTTGATGTGAAGAAAGTAGAAACCGATTTTAAGTGATATATGTATAAAAATAACTGAAATAAAACCGATATTTTAAAAAATTGTTTCTAAATGAGGTTTGAAATAATTACAATAATATTCTTATTTAAATTCTAAATTTTCGAAGTTAGATATGAAAATTCATGTGCGTCGGTTGCTTCAAACATAGAATTAAAATTCGGGTATATCAAAAATTTAAGATGGACTTTTCGGAGCTCCAGAATTTAATTTAACACTTTAAGCTCATGTTTTATTATTAGTTTCGTTCACTGTAACTAAAACAACGAATGGTCATTAAGTTGACTTCATCAACCTACCGTCGACATTCTAACGTCAGTTTTAATGATCTGCATGGGTTTTTAGACCACACTTAATTAAAAATTAACAAAAGCAAAACAAAAATGAAAAAATTGTCATAAAGCAGGTTGAATTTTTGACAAACAATCGCGTTTTCTCACATGTTTTTGAACGATGAACCATTTTTTTAACGTCGCCAGCTCAAGAAAGTGTTTGAGCGTCGGTTGGTTGGTGATGTTTATGGTGATGTTGACAGGTGGCTCTACATACGTACAGATGTTAAAAGTGGCAGTGGGTCAAAAAATAAAGCCTCGAATTAAAATGTTAGAACTACAAGACCAAAGTTAGCAAAAAGTTTATTTTACTATTCTTAGTATAACTAATTATTAAATTTGTATTTCACTAAAATTGGCGCGACTGACATTAAAATGTTGACGCTTTGAAACTATTTTTTCTGTTTCCATCTTCGATCACTCTTGATTTGTTGCTAAAAGCAGCAAAGGAGTGTGTAATAAAGTGTTTTCATGATCATTAGTAGAGCGGGTCACTGTATGGTCACTTGTAGAGTTGCCAGTTTTTAGTTTCCTATATTTTGAATGATGATTACGAATTTATACATTATACACATCATACACTTCCATACACTTGCTTTGATGTCTCTTATATCCTAAAGAGTGCATTGAATTCATAAATGAATTGATGCGGAATGTGATGACGATGATTGAGTGAATGAAAACCGCTGGATTGACAAACATGGTCATGCAATGAAACACAGCAAAAATGGCAGCTACGGAAAATTACAAGCTTTGTTTTAAGGCCGCACTTTTTACTGTTTTTAAATCGAGGTTTTTATAGGTGAGTCGTTCCAGTGACCTGCATGAGTACCGTAAAAATATCTAATATGGAGGAAGGCGGTGGAACGGCAGTCGTTCAATGAGATTTTTCAAAACTCAATTCTGCCGGCTGCATAACGTGTGGCGAGTGGCGTGTGTCGAGTCAAACGATTTGGCGATCGTATGCGCTCGTATGCTAAATGTTATAATTTGCCAATGTGTCTGCAACAACAAAGAAAGCAAGAGAAAGAAGAGTGTGTTTCCAATTTGTATGGCATTGTTTTGGAAATTGAATTCCTTAGCCTTTGAACTTAAAATGCAAATTTCAGAAATTTTCTCCTCTACAAATCAAAAGCAACAGCAAGAATAGTAACAAAATCACATGCGTTAGAATAAAAACAATTGTTATGCATAACGAACCGATTTTCTAGCATCGCGTTGACGTCGTTCGAAATTCTAGCAACAAAATTACTACGTCAGGACGAGGAAGTTGTCACTTCCTTGCCAATATATTGTCACTGCTTCGATGTGATCTCTTCGAAGAGTCTACTGCTGTTGACTCCCTTTTTACGACGTATCCATTGCTTTGGGGAAGCGCCCTCACTTTGCTACTCTAGACACATACACATGTGCGTACGACCCATGAATAAAGTATTGAGATAGTATAATATTTATAATAGTGAATATTTGTGTTTATTTTTGTTGTTGTGGTTGTTTCTGGTCTTTAAAATTTCGTATTTAATGCCTGATGCGTTGGCATTCCGGTGGCCTCGCAAAAGTAGAAGCTGCTGCTGCACACCCGCACCATGCTTTAATAAACGCTTGAGTGCACCGAAAAAGGCATCAAATCGCAGAAAAGGGAAACAAAGAAAACCGTTTTTTATGAGTAGTTTCGGAAGAAGTTCCAACAATTGTTGCCTACTTGAAAATCGAGAAGCTCCATTTGTCAACCTGATAAATGTCTGGAAAAGCTGGAGAAGCTCTTCACTGAAACAATCAGCGTCACGAATTTCACCATTTATGGTAATATTCACCATTATATAGTATTATTCTTATCTGTTTTTATGCTATAGTATCATCTATAGAAACTACATATATTGCAACATCGTTATTTTTAAGATAGTGTTTAATCACTACACTCCGCCTAATCGAACGATGCTTATCTTGCTGTGGTTAGTTTACGTGAAAAATTCCTAATCAGATTTCTAAGCCGTAAAATAATTATGGGTATAAGAGGCCTCGCAATATTTGTAAATTTCAGTACGTTCGGTAAAGTCCACTATGTTCGTCTTAAGGGTTCTCGTTCTGGCTTTGGCTCTGGTCACTACTCATGCATACATTATACTCCCCAAAGGAATCAACCGAACAGGACGAGTACTTAATGGATTCGATGCTGATCATAACCAATTTCCTTATGTTGTTCTGTTAGATATCGATCGTATACTCTTTGATCGGAAATAAATGGGTTTTGACTGCGGCCCACTGTGTTGACAGGTATCCAACTTATCCGGGCTGTATTCAAATGTTTAATTCTCTTTAACAAATTTGACGAATTTTTATAGTGCATCTAAGGTTACAGTCTATTTGGGCTTAACCTTTACTGACTATGCTGAAGCATCATATAACATCGGGAATAATGATATCCATATTCTCCGCACTATGACACTGACGTAGATAACAACGACATCGCTTTGATCCGGATACCGCACACTGAAACGTGCGATGAGATTAAAATAGTTCCATTGCCAGCGATCGCGTCGTCATATCCAGATTATGTTCTACGATTTACTCTATTCAGTGGGTGGGGTCAGACGAAGAGTGTTCCATTTTCGCCTCTCTTGCAGTGGGTACGTCTGCCAGTCATGCCGAATTACGTCTGCTCCCATTATATGCAAAATGTCACTTCTGACAAGTTCTGCGTTGACACTGGAAATGATCGCAGATACCCTTGCTCTGGGGATCCTGGTGGACCGTTAGTTTTGCAATCTACAGGTGAATTGATTGGTGTGTTGTCCACCATCGCTGAGGCAGGCTGTGATCTGGGTCACCCCGCTATTTTCACACGTGTTACCAGTTACTTGGACTGGATCAAGTATATATCTGGCATTTCGTATTAACTAAGAGATGTGAAATGTAACAGATACTTAGATTTGTTGTATTTGTATATATTTTAGCGCTATTTTATAGAGAATGCTATTTACTAAGTAGAGAGAAGGAAGATTCAACGAATTTTTATGTGCATGTATTGTATAGACAATATATTATGATTTTTATAGGAATATGTTTATTTTCGATACAGTTTTTAGTAAATTTATTACTTACGAGAAACCAATGAAAACTTACTTGAGATAAATCAAAACTGACTTTTATGTGTACATATGGTATATAAATGTTCGTATTTAAATTTCTTTTATTTGTTTGGATCCTTTTGTTGTTGTTTTGCTTATGAGAGATCACAGCTAAAACCCCATCGTCAATTGGGAATCGTCATTTATGGACTTTTGGTACGTTCAACACTCCTTGAATGTAATTAACAAGGTTTCAAGTATATAATCATTGACAACAAATGTAAACACAATAGATAACAATTCATAGTAGACAAGTCGGCTGACTGAATGGCATAAGTCCGCATTAAAAATCTGCGCCCGTTCATAACTTCATCATGTTAGCTTGATTTGCCTTTAATATGATGTCGATTATGACGATAATACATAAGTAGGAAATAAAATTGAAATCCATGCTTCGGAATCTATTCAGGGGTGAACACCTGTTTTACGAGTAGTACCGGAAAGAGTCTTCTGCCAACAATTGCATATTTCCAGTAGCTCCATGGCCCAACCCGTTGCTTTGTACTTTTATAGTTAATACTTTACCTCGCCTACGTAACGACACAAACATTACATAGAAGTTCATATCATGCTATTTTCACACGAGAAACCAATTAAAACTTACTTGAGATAAATCAAAACTGACTTTTATGTGTACATATGGTATATAAAGGTTTGTATTGCAATTTCTTTTATTTGTTTGGATCCTTTTGTTGTTGTTTTGCTTATGAGAGATCACAGCTAAAACCCCATCGTCAATTGGGAATCGTCATTTATGGACTTTTGGTACTTTCAACACTCCTTGAATGTAATTAACAAGGGTTCAAGTTGAAACGAAGCGATTTTCTTCGGTCGCTTTAATGACCTATATCGCGATTCCAATATTAGGTTTTTTCAAACCATATCCATAGCCGGGGTGGCTCAGGGCTGTCCAGGTTCGTCTCAACAAATTTTTAGTAATAAGGGCCACTGTTGACTTTATTATCAACAACTGTTGAGTTTATTGTTGAACTCTACGATGCGATTACAATGGTGCATTAACAATATTCCGTATAATATTCTATAAATAAAAACTACTTAATAATCTAAATCTCTAACTAAAATAAATTTCATACCTATAAATCTAGCCTCTCCAGAGGGAGAGGCTACAAGTTGGAGGGATTATGCGTTGCTGGAACTTACTGAGATGTTTCTGCCTTCCTGTCTGAAAACCAAGTGACCGAACTTCACTGTCGTTCCGCTTTTATATCCGTTGCCTGAAGTTCGTTTCGCCCATTGCCTGACTCGCTGTAACTACATACGTGTGTCGTGCTCTAGCACATACTAAACATTATCACCGTGTAAATGTGTACATGTATGCGTGAACAACCTGCGCAATTTCTGTATATTTTTTTTGTTATTTCTTTTACCGTTATTTTGGACCATTATGGTAAATGACCGCCCACTTTTGGGGGCGTGGCATTAGTTCGCGTATTATCGGCGTTTGAAGATCGCAAAAGGTCACCTTTTTAAGGGTTTATTATACCCAAATTAGGGTACACTAACGAAAGGTACACTAACGATCCAGGTGTCAAAGGAAACGTATTGCCATGCCCCTTATTTCCCTAGTACACCATTTTACCGCCAAGGTTACGGTTTGGATTAGGTGTAGGTGCCATAATAAAACCTTCCCCCTCCCTCTTATATGACAATTAAGGTATATATTAGAAACACTATTTATAAAGCCCATAATTTTCTCTTTTCAGCGATATTATAATATACTCATACTTACCGCTATAGTTGGTAAATTGCAGAAGGAATGATTATTTAACAGTGTTTTATGTGTATTTCATGATGTGTTTTTTTTATTAATTATTATTTATTAAGTAGGAATTTATTCGTCTGGTACAATTTCAGTGATTATATCCCTCAGTATGTCAAACACCGGCTACGCAACAGAATAGTCTTTTGTGGCCAATTTTAGGGCGTGTATGCGTCCTCCGGCCTTCGGCCTACGACCGCGCTTTTTGATTATAACCCTCAGTATGTCAAACACCGGCTACGCAACAGAATAGTGTTTTGTGGCCAATTTTAGGGCCACAAAACAATTTTAGGGCATGTATGCGTCCTTCGCCCTACGGCTGCGCTTTTTGATTATAACCCTCAGTATGTTAAACGATGGTTAATGCTAAAAAACGGAAATTTTGGGGTCTGTAAAACGCTCATTTTTTTATATTTCAATGAGTGTGGTTGGAATTGTTGGAGCACCTGCAACATATTATATATCGTTGAAAAGAGAATATCATGGGCTTTAAGATTATTGATTTTAATACCTACCTTAATTGTCATATAAGAGGTAGGGGGAAGGTTTTGTAATAGCCCCTCCACCATTTTTTTCTTAAAACTAAAATATCTCCTAAACAATTGACAATATCGAAAAAATATATATCACTAAAACATACATGCAAATATTTCCTTTCAATCGGTATATACACCTTTTCTATAGGGCTAATAGTTTGGGACTTATCGCCCACCAAAAATTCTGCATTTCCGCAATTCAAACGCCCATATCTTCTATACGGAAGCCACGCCTCCAAAAAATTTTGGGATTCGATTCTTCGGTAAAAAACGAAGGCTTAATTTCACTTACTAATTGAAATTAAGCCCAATGTTTTCCTAATAGGAATGCATTAAAAGTAGCGATTGAAATACAATAGTGCTTAATGTTAATCAATTATTAACTAACTTAGGAATTCAGTAAGCGCTTAGTAATTAACTTAATTTTATTGAAAAGGCTTCTTAACTCCTTAAATAAACTTAGTAAACTTCTTTCATTTTAATTCATTAAATAAATTGCTAATTCCTCCCAATAAATTTAGTGATAATTTTACATTTCATATCATTTGATAACTTAGTGCTTAGGTATAATACTAGGTGGCTATGAAATTGTGTATGAGAGGGTGGTTCACAGAACACTCCCTCACAAAGTATGTAGTCATTGACAACAAATGTAAACACAATAGATAACAATTCATAGTAGACAAGTCGGCTGACTGAATGACAAAAGTCCGCATTAAAAAATCTGCGCCCGTTCATAACTTCATCATGTTAGCTTGATTTGCCTTTAATATGATGTCGATTATGACGATAATACGTAAGCAGGAAATAAAATTGAAATCCAAGTCTTCTGCCAACAATTGCATATTTCCAGTAGCTCCATGGCCCAACCCGTTGCTTTGTACTTTTATAGTTAAGACTTTACCTCGCCTACGTAACGACACAAACATTACATAGAAGTTTCGATGAAGTTCATATCATGGTTTTCATTCAATAAGTTCTGAGCGTTATCAAGCTTATCTGTAGTATAAATTCTAAATTCTTAAAATAGTGTTTAATCACTACACTGTTTGTACTTATCGAACAAATGCCTACTTATTGTTGTAAGTATTGCGGTATTAGTAAACCCTTGTAATTCATTTCGTATCGCACGTCTCGTGATTATCTTATGTGATAAATTCCTAATCAGTTTTCAAAGCCGTAAAATAGTTTTGGGTATATAAGGCCCCGCAATATTTGTAAATTTCAGTTTGTTCGGTAAAGTCCACTATGATCGTCTTCAGCGTTATCGTTCTGGCTTTGGCTCTGGTCACTACTCACACTTACGTTATACTCCCCAAGGGAATCACCGCAACAAGACGAATATTTCATGGATTCGATGCTGTTCATAACCAATTTCCGTATGTTGTTCTGTTAGAGATGCCAACTGTAGGAGCAGTCATATCCTGTGGAGGTTCTTTGATCGGAAATAAATGGGTTTTGACTGCGGCTCACTGTGTTGACAGGTATCCAAATAACCCAAGTTATATCCAGGAGTTTAATTCTACTTATAAAATTTGACGAATTTTTATAGTGCATCTAAGGTTACAGTCTATTTGGGCTTAACCTTTACTGACTATGCTGAAGTAGCATACACCATCTGGAATAATAATGTCAGTATTCATCCACATTGGAACAGCGAATCATATGACAATGACATTGCCTTGATCGAGATACCGTACACTGAAACGTGCGTTAAGATTAAAAGAGTTCCATTGCCAGCGATGGCGACCTCATATCCAGATTATGTTTATCAACTTACCGTCTTCAGTGGGTGGGGTAAAACGGAGAGTGCTCAAGTTTCGCCTCTCTTGCAGTGGTTACGTCTGATGATCATAACGAATGACGTCTGCAGTCAGCGAATGCATGGTGTCACTTCTGACAAGCTCTGCGTGAGCACACGTAATCGCAGATCTCCTTGCTCTGGGGATTCTGGTGGACCGTTGGTGTTGCAATCAACAGGTGAATTGATTGGTGTGTTGTCCACCATCTCTACCTTAGGCTGTGATCTGGGTCACCCCGCTATTTTCACACGTGTTACCAGTTACTTGGACTGGATCAAGTCTATATCTGGCATTTCGTATTAACCCGGCTATGCTTCAAAAAAAAAAAACCCTTAATAAGCTTCTTCGGGTCCATTTGGACCCATATTAAATTTATTCAATATTTAGCTAATTAATATAGTTTTTTTTTTATTTGATACTTATACGATTATTATACTATCTTACATGTATTTATAATTATATTTACGAGTATATTTTTTGATTAAATTAATCTAATCTGAATCCATATTTGCACATTCCATGCAAAGTGTGGCTCTGTGCTCTCTACAAATGAATTTTGAGCAGTTAGTGCAAGTAAGTAATTTGTTGTCATTCTTGAGCAAATATTGGTTATAAAATGTAATCGTAAAAAAGAAAATCCAAGCCATACTAGGTTTACTGACTTGAAAACTGCAGCCAAAAGTAAAATCCGATGTATGTGTCAAAGTTATCCGTATCCAAATTTATCCAATTCTCCACTTTTCGAAAGCCATATTCATTTGTATGCTTTATAATGATATCACACATCATTTTTGGCAGCAACACTTTGAAGGCAGATAGGATTGAATCCATTCCGGAAATTGAATATCGTGTTATGCCTGGTTTCAGTGTCAAAACGTTTTCTGCCCGCCGATGATATGTGGATTGAGAGCTTGGAATATTTTCATACCACACGACACCATTCTTCGAAACCATAGTGGAATCAACGTGCTGGTGTTCCTCCTGGTCGGAATCTGAAGAATAGTCATCATCGTTTACAGGATTGTATTCGTCTTCGCTACCAGCGGAAAATACATCTTCATTATTAGAATGTTGCTCAGCATCACCTTCATCATGTACTTGTAGAAATCTTTTTATTTCTTTTTCTAGAAATCTTTTTATATGCCATTGTAAAAAACCACTTATCACTTTCACTTCAAGTAACGTAATGTATCAGAATTCTTCCAACTCCAAATATATATGGTAAAATTTGCAAATGCAGAAAATAATTGCATTCAAGGCAAAAGCCAATCATCATTAGAAAAAGGACAATAAACTGCACTTGAAACCAAATTTGATAAAAAACGGAAGGCACCTGCAAATTGGTTTTTTATCTATTGATTGCAGGTATTTTTTATAAGAAGAGCTAACAAAACATTACATGCTACTCCTTGTGTCCTGATTACAAAAGAAGGGACAATAAAGCAAATACAATTTTATTATGTCTATAACTGTCGGTCACCCCTTAAATGCTCTTTTGGCAGGTTGTTAGGTTAATCATTAATTAACAAGCGTTATCAAGCGTATCTGTAGTATAAATTCTATATTCTTAAAATAGTGTTTAATCACTACACTGTTTGTACTTATCGAACAAATGCCTACTTTTATTGTTATAGCTATTGCGGGTTAACTACCTCGCAATTAATTTCGTATCGCACGTGTCGTGAGTATCTTATGTGACGAATTCCTAATCAGTTTTCAAAGCCGCAAAATAGTTTTGGGTATATAAGGCCCCGCAATGTTTGTAGTATGTATGGAATGCGACTAAAAAGACGATCAGACGCGGAGAAAAACCCAACGCAAACCCAAAAGAAAGTGAAGAAAAGACTGAAAATTCAGCGACTATGCTAAATCTGAATAATTAGCCACCAATTATTTTTCCAATAAAGTCTCTCTTCTACGCTGCAGCAAGGAGAAGAATGCTTCGGTGGCCTTCATCAAAACTCACCCACTTGGAGATTGGAGCATAACATGGAATGACGTGGCTGCCACGCCAGACAAGCAGCTGTTGTTGTTGTTTCCGCTTCTTCTTCTTCAACGCCAGTCATCGCCAACATTTTTACTGCGGTCGTTCATGTTTTTTGGTCTGCTTTGTTTTGTTTTTATCTAATCTTGAAGTCATTAAAAACAAAAAGTTGCTGCTCATTTTAATTAAAAATTATTATTTTCCATTTTCTTTTGATTTCATTAAAGAATTGTTTTTTATTTTGAATTTTTTCTGAATCATAAAAGAACCATCGCAAAAAAGCCAGCTCGTGTTTCGCATATTTAGCTGAGAGCGGCGTAGAATCGGGTTCTCTTTCTTTCTCACTCTCGCACTCTTGCCATTGATTTAATTTGTTTACACCATTTGTTTTAACATTTCTATTGTTTATTTTTAGAGAAGGATAGAGAATAAAAGCGACATCATTGATAAGAATGCCAATCCATCGAATAGATAAGAGAACTGTATTGAAAATAAAAGTGTTAAAGACAAAATTATCAGCACGAGTACTATGAACCAATTAATGGAGAGAAGAACGGAAGAAGCGTTTGAGTGGGCTCTGCTGAGAACCACAACAACAACGACAACGACCACGACAACAAAAAATATGAAAACCTTGAAAATAGTCAATAATAAACAAAGTAAAAGCAACGAAGATAAACAATGGTGGAAATGTCAACGGAACCTTGTGAAAATCTGCATGATTCTGATGGCAACAACGCTGCTGCAGGTGACACCAAGAGCACCAGCAGTTGCAGCAGCTGCAACAACGGTCCATGCAGAGCAGAATATAGAAGCTATTGCAACAAAAACAACAAGAAACCTAGCAGCACCATCGTCTGAGTTCTGGCCATCGCCATCGTTTTCAACGGCAACATCAAGAGCATCAGCAGACGGTGCTAGCGATTTCCGTCCTTTGATCCCATCCGAGCATCAACTCTTGGAAAACATTTCAATTAAAGAAACAGACAAACCTCGAGTCTTTCAGCGATTTCCATGGCAACGACAGCAACAACAAACACTGCAGCAGCATCAACAGCAGCTGTACGCATCTCAATGGAAACTACAAAAAGAAGTGAAGTCGAACGCGTTGCCAAACAATAAAGATAATGAATCCGCTACTCAGAACAAGAAACAAAAAGTTACGACAGCAACAGCAACATCACCGTCATCAACAACGATTTTCGGTGAATCCCCTGCCAACGAGACGCTTGACATTGATTCAAAATCCCTCGAGGAGTTGTTGCTGGAATACGTGGAGAATTATTTCACTAAAGGACAATACGAGCCGCTGCCAGGACTCGTCAACGAGCTACAAAAGAATCGCTCTGTGGCGATGGCAGGTGAGGTTGACAGCACCACCTTCGGACATGGTGCCAGTTCATCACGTTCAGTGCGCCACGTAGTAGAGGAAGCCACCTCCTCCTCCTCGTTATCATCCTCGCCAGTATCGCCACAGCATGGAGACAGAACCACGTCGGGCGACTCATCAGCGTTTCCTGCTGAAGACAGAAGCATCCAAAGCGGCAGACTTTTGTTCATCACAGGTTTGTATTGTGTTTGTTTATGTTTACTTTCTTTCGTTCATTCTTTACTTCATTGCAGGTCTCAAGAAAGTTCTTTGGCCCATTTTTGTGGGTCTGCAAATCTTAAAGTCGCTGCTGTTCGCCATGCTTTTGCCCAGCTTAATCGGATCCTTTGGAAAGCTGGTTAGCAAAGGTAAATGGGGAAAAAGGAACCATCTAAAGTCTGTGTTTTATTTGCCCCTCTTGCTTTTCAGGCATTACATCGGCTTCCATTCGTCCCTTGGATCCGCCACAAGATCTCGATTTCCGCGACAACACTTTCAACTTCGACGAGGAGAACAATAAATTCATTATACACGACGACGGTGGCAAGGATGATGGCTCTGTCTATCCTTATCATCAACCAGGTGAGTTGATTACAGCCAACTAATTAATCAGTCTAAACCTCAACCTCAACGTGTTTAAAGTTATTACTTTTTGTCATCCAGCTGAAGCCGCATCTCAGACACACTACGACACCTACAATTCGGCCAGCCTCAACGGTCAGGCGCTCTCTCGATACGGCGTCAATGAGAAGCAGCTCCAACGAATGCCCGATTCCTATATGAGTGCCTTGCAAAGCATCGGTGCGGCTTCGTTCAAGAATTCCGGCTCGCTGTCGAGTGGCTCGTCGATGTCTCAGGGTGGTGCAGCTGCTCCTTCTATGGGACGGAAGCCGATGGCTGCGGCCAACGCCAACAACTTCCAGATGTTTCAAAAGGTACCCGTCTCGTCGCTGCTCCTCTCCAACTACGATCCCTTCTACAGTCCGCTGCTGTCGCGCCTGGACAGCGTCTTTGCGCAGCTGAAACTCAACTCGGAGAAGGAGATCTGTCGCGAGAAGCTCATCTGTCTGATGTACTCGAATCCAGCGAAATATGCACCGTACTCGAACTTGGTGTCGGCGCAGCTGAGTCGGTAAGAAATGAGAAATAATGCGAAAGAATGGGAGAGTCAAAGCGATTCAGTGTAAACTGCATTCAAAGCGCGAGCCTAAAAGTACGCAATCTCAATCAATTATTAGTATTTTGTCTGTTAATTAACAGCCTCGCTACTCAACGGAGAATGAGACCTGTTAATGCACAGGAAATGAAAGTTTTTGGTTCCGGTTTTGTTATCCGGATTGTTATTATCCGGTTATCCGGCTTATCTTAAAAAAAATTATCTTCAAAATTTTATTTTAAAAGTTTCTTTTGTATGTTGGTATGTTGTATGTATGTATGTAAGTAAGTATGTAACTAAGTTATATTATAGGAATAATAATATTTAATAGATTTACTAACCGATTTAGTTAGGAGTTTTTTGATTTTGGGTTTTAATTTTAGTCTTCAATCAAGTTTTCTCGATATTTTTTTTAATTTTTGTTAAGATTATTCACAATCCTTTTGTTTTCATTACCTTTTCTTTACTTCACTTCAGCGAATTGAATGAGCTACGCAAACCCACATCGGATAATCCAGACATTCTACGATTTTTCAAATACATGCGCGCAGCGAAGGACGGTCAGGATGGCATCGATTGTGAGACCAGTTTTGATGGTTGCAAGGAGTTCAAGGACTTTGAAAACCCCGCCATGGTTGCGACCTTCCACGACATCAATAAATTAGTGCAGGCGCGAAAACTCGGCGCGTAAAACAGAGAATAGAATAGGATAGGATGGGATAAAAGGATAAAAGGAAATCCATTCCATCAACCCTGAGCATGAAAAGGATGAACAAATGATGGATTGCAAGAATGGTTTCTCACTGAATGGGTTTCAAAGAGAGAGAGAGAGAGAGAGAGAGAGAGACAAAAGAGAGAACAGGTCTCTCAAGTTACTGAGCCATTCTAGAACGGAAAACCGGAGAGGATGCTGATGTCTGTGCGTGTACAAAAGAATTGGTGCCTCTTTTTCTAGAGGCAATAATAATAACACTTTAAATTTTCATTCCCTGTCATGCCACGCAAAATGTGCGAAGTTGAAAAAGAATACGACAGCAACGAAAAACATCCGAATCATCTTACATCCTTTTACCATATAATTAACATCCTTTTCTCGCAGTTTTCCCCACGGTGTTCAATTTTCATTAAATGAAATTTTATGTAAAAGAACGAAGAAGTAAAAAATGTATTCTGAGATACTCGCGTTGAAAATGTGGATGCTCATTAAATCATTTAATTAAGCGATGTTTTTATGTATAATAATAACATTTCATTTATTTATATATTTATTCTTTTCTCTCTTTATATAGTGTGGGCCATCGGCTGGTTTCTTTTCCAATAATTCAGTTCAACACAAATTCAACAATTATTCTATAATCAAATATTAATATTTATTAAAGTAATTCAAAAAGAAACCAGCTGATGGCCCACCTTATACACATACATATTGTATTTCATATCATTTAGCTTAAAATTGTATTTATTTTTTATACATTTATTTATTTTTATTATGTGTCTGTTCTCCCTTTTTCTTAATTTTCTCTAATTCCGCATCTTTTTAAGTTCTTGCTTTTTTGTGAGTGTATTTATTTCAGTTGTATTGAATTACATTTTACATGCTTTAATTTCTGACTTTTTCTATCGGAAAACAGAAACAAACCTTTATTAGATTCAGTCATTAGTTTGTTTATTAAATTCGATATTTGAACCATTCTTAAAAAGATGCAAAAAAAGTATAATTAAATAAAGTTCAACATTCAAGGAGAAAAATATTATATTTTATAATAATTTGATACATCAATTAATAGTAGATAACATAATACGAGTATATATGGTATTTAATTAAATGTTGAAAACCTCAGTTCATTCATGATTTTAGTTCAGTTCGGGAATTGAATATAAAAAGGACTTTAAATCGAGTTCAGAGATTTAATTTAAAGTGTAAACAATTTAAAATCAACTTTAAGTCAAATATTATATACAAGTTTTCTATAATAATATATAAACACATATATGTAAGTATATAAATACAAGTTTATTTATTTATTTATTAAAATATATACTATATTTTTATAGCATAAGTAAAAAGAATCCTAAATTTAATAATTAATTTATACTAATAATAATAATTGAAACAAAATAAAAATAAATTTAATTGTAATTTAATAAAAGTATTCTTTTTAAAATTTTCATAGCTAATATAATTGATTATAGAATGTTAGGCTAACTTAATTAGCAATATAATATTCACGAATTTATTTATTATAATAACGACTTAAATTCATTTTCAATTTTAAAGGAATTGCTATCGATTTCAGTTCCTCGCTCTTCACTCAAAGGGTTATGAATTTTCTTGGGTTTTCCTGGTAGAAAAAGAAAAGTAAAATAAATATTTCATAGGCGGAAATTGCAATTTTTGGAATTTCCCACTCTTGGGAAAGTGTTTTCGTTATCGTTTTCTTTTTTTTTTGGAATAATGTTAGTGCTGCTTTTATTTATATCCATATTTATGCACTTCACTGAGCTCTTTTTGCAGTTGTTGTTATTGCTGAAAGATTATATAACCTGTAACCTGGTCTACTCTATTTTACTTCACAGTGGTGCCTATAAAAATAACACTTTAGATGAACTAAAAACACAGACTAACAAATAACTACAAAGTGCTGCAAAATTGCATACATTTTTCAAAATAAATTGTCAAAAATTGTGATTAAAAGTATGTATTTATTATTGTACTGCTCTTTGCATAGTTTATCTATATTTTAACTTTATTCTGACCACCAGTGTTAAGCAGTGAATACAAGGAAAAGTCAAGCCAAACGAAAAGCAATGGCAATGGCTTTGAAAAGAAAAAAAATGGCATAGTAAGGAAATGTACTAAAAAGGGAATAGCAAGAGAAGAAGAGAGATAGAGAGACACAAGACAGACAACTAGTTAGGGACAGAGAGAAAGAGCATGACAGAGAAAGAGAAGCTCAATGGAGAGAAATTAACAGATATGAGCAACCAATATACAAAAAAAGACAATAAAAGATCAATGGCACGAAGATGACATAATAATTGAAAGAGTGGATAATTGAATAAATTACTACAGGATGGACGAACTGAAGGCGTGAGTATCTGAAGCAGTGAGTGACTAATTTAGCATGTCACAGATATTTTAGATAACAGTGGATGCGTTAAAATATCAACCTAGTACTTCACTTAAAGTTCAATGAAACGAAAACAACAACACAACCACTTGACTATATCAACCCAGTTATTACCCCAACCTAATTTTGTAATCTTAAATATTATGGTTTATTTAAGTGCGTTTTATTTATCTATTATCAATTTATCAATTTATTGTTTATTTCCGTTTATTCCTTAACAATTTTCGTACACTCAAAGTGTGTTAATACATGAATCATGATTGTAATAAATAAACAAATATAATCTCTTTCATCGTAGAAGAGAGATAAAGTGTTTGTTTATTTGTGTATTTTTTAGTGTATGATTTTGTTGTTGTTTTCCATATGAAAACAAAAAAAAAGTGAATAAAAGATTACACAATCCTGAGTAAATAAATTTATTTTTTTTTCTTTTTGGATGATGATTATTCGAAAAAATTGTTTTGTTATCTTAATTTTTTGCTGGGTTTTTCTTTTGTTTACTATTATATGATCAACATTGACATAACTGATATAATAGAGTTGCCAATGCAATGTCCTCTTATATTAAATCGTATTCAAAATACTCATAATTTCGTGATTAATTCCGGAATTAAATTAGAATTAAATAGAAATTTCTTTAATGGAATTTATGAACTATAAACTGTCAAAAAAAAACTCTCAGCTGTTAAAAGTCTTGGAGATGAAATATTATCTATGAAAATATTCCATCTTCGATTGGTGCAACTTTGTACGATTTTTGTAGGTATAGAATCTGTCAAAACCTGTCTAAATCCGTCAAAATCTTTAGATAGATTTGAACATGTGGAATGTCCAGGTTGTTTAAATCCAGAGTGGAACTCGAACCATAAATTAATAAAGATAAAGTAAATATATTTATTACATTATATGCGTGGTGTAAATACATACACCGCCCATATTTTTCCGGCTTCAACGTTTTTCACTTGCAATGGGTACAATGGAAAGATAAAGTACTACAATTACAAAATTATAATACTTTGATTGAATTTGATTTTCACTTGGATTTCAATACGGTATGATGTTTTCTTTAACAAACATTGGCAACTTCTTCTTTCCAAAAGGCTCACAACGAAGATTTTGTTGGATAAAAAAAGTACTCTGATTACATGATGTTGTTATGCATTTTCATGGACTCTACTTGGTGTTTCCCGTACTCATGACTCATGTGGGGCTTCAGCGGAATGAGAAACAAAAACAACAATTGCAACAACAACAACATTTCATGAAAGAGTAAAGCAAAGAGGCCGTAAAATTGGTTCAGACCGTTTGGCCCGCTCAAGGTTTCTCAGGTATTCGTGGCTCTTTTGGGGTTTTCTCAAGGCTTCAAAGAGACGTCTTGAAAGACATCTAAAAGTAAAAAACTCTACATCGTCGCAGCTTCATTCGAAAAGACGAAAGACATTTTAAATAATCAGTTAGTCAATCCGTCAGTCGGTTAGCCTGCTTTTTTAGTCTAATTTTTTTTAGGGTTCGGTTTTATTGTTTTTGGTCCAATCTTTCGTTTTATGAGCTTGGTTTTTTCTCTCCTTCCTGCATTTCAGCCGATAGACTGACTGACTGAAGCGTTGGTAAGGCTTTTGTTGCTTTTTCTTTGCGTTTCTTGTTTGTTTTTTGTGTTTTTTTCGGTTTTCGTATCTCAAAGGTTTTCATATAAAATGCGTGAGCCGGTAGTTTTGAGCCAACAGTTCACTTTAAACCACGCTCGGTGTTCAGACGAATTGGCGTAGATAGTCAGACACCTCCTCCCCCCGCGGTACGGATAAAAAACAATATTTTGTGTGTACAAAAATAAAAGCAGAAGGTACTTTTTTTTTAATTACATAATAGTGATAAAAAAGGAGAATTGATTTTATTTGCAATGATTACTTTTAGAGAAAATAAACTCTAAAGGTAAAGGAAATTTCCTAAAAATATATAAATTAAAATATAGTAAAAAAATTGCAAATATTATAAATCTTAAATAGTTTTTGTGTTCAAATTTTATTGATATTTTTAATAGTATTCCGATGTATCGTTATTTGTAGAGGGTGGGCCATCTACTGGTTTCTTTATGAATTATTTAATTTATTTTATTAAAGTTGTGATATAAAAATGATTGAATAATTACTTAATTCAAAAAGAAACCAGCAGATGGTTTCGAGTATTTTGTATGCAATACAAAAACAGAAAAATCATTTAGTTTTTTCTTGACCATTTTATTTGCTTATCTCTCAAGTGATAATGCAAGATATCAACAAGCTTATTATTTCGAAACTACGAACCAAACTACAAGGTTAAAAACAGTTATGTAATGTCAAAGATGCGATCCCATTACAGTGGGCCAATTTGCATCAATACAACACTCATATTTTCTGAGTTCTTCTGAAATGTTTAAACCCAAAAGTTATATATATGTATAAAAATGTTGGGATTAAATTTTAAATTTGAGTTTTTTGAGATGTTTAAATTGAGATGATTAATTGTTGAGATGACAAATTTACAATGTTTACGAAATTTCGATAAAACCGATTTCTCAGAATGGCTTAAAAGTGTTGCTGTTCAGTTTATTTAACAAGAAATTTAAAAGTAGGTTTTCAAATTAGGTGTTAATTCCCCGAAATATGCCTTGAAGCCTTAATTAAAAGCGGACCTTAATTAAAACTGATGTCTTTAAAGTGTTCGAATGAACACTCATTATTTTTCGATAAACGTCTTTTAACCGAATTCACTGAAGCTCATTACATTCATTCAATTCACTCGCTTCACTCGCTTTAATATTGCGTTTTAATTTGCTTAAAATTCCCTGAAATTTAATTGAAACGGATCTCATGGTTGAGTGTTGCCTCGCAGTTTAATTTGTACAAGTTGTGTTACGTAACGTTATAAAAGGTTATAACGTAATTAAGTTTTGCCTCGAACACTTGTTTGTTCGTATTGTTGTTGTTGCCTCGTGCTGCATACTTCTAGGCTGTAATTTCAGAGAAGAAATGTTTTCGTCGAATTCGTGTACTCCTGTAATAAGCAACATTATCGCGTGGCATGCTTTTAGGCGCACGTGTTTTTTTGGTATAAATTCTTTAATACATAAATACAAATCCATAATATTTACATATATAGCCAGTTATAAAAAATATTATTTGTTTAAGAAATATATAATTAATCGGTGAATGTTAAGCTTTAAATATAAATCGTCATTGCTTATCATTTTAATTAAATACTCTTGCAGCTCTTTGTTGTTTTTTTAACAACTTATCGTTGGTTCCTCTAAATTGTTTATTATTAGAAGCTCTTAATAAACATTTCAATTCTTAATAAATGGAACTCTATTAAGTGTTAACAAGTAGGCTCAAACGTACCGTTTTAAGCGCCCATCTCACATGGCAACCAGCGTCCAAATGATGGTAATCAATACTATGGCTTTGTTTTAAATTTCATGGTCGAGCTGGCGGCGATCATCGGGTGAATGAATAGAAATCACGTAGCCAGTTAGTCAGTCACTCAGTCATGACAACATTTCAACATTAACAACAACAAAAACGCGGACAGATCCAAAGAAAGTATACGATAGCCGATCGCAGCGAGCACAGCAGCAGCTCAGTTTGTGTGTTTAAAGGAGGGAGAGAGAGAGTGTGAGGGAGAGGAGAGAGTAAGAGAAGCGAGAAAGAGGGAGAATGAAAGTAAGAGAGGGGAGTATAAAGAGAGAGATGATTGCAGATAAACACGTTAAAAACTGAAAGTAAAAGTTTCGCCTTCGTTGACCGGGCCAACAAACAATGAATAACACGATAAAAGAATGTAAGCGTTCGCTGAGTATTCAATCGTATTCCTTCACCGAATATTTTTCCACACCATTGATTCTTCTTCATCTGTTTTTCTGGTTGTTTTGTGGAAAGTAACGATTTAGTGAATTATAAAAGCTCTTTAAATCTTCATTCTTTTTTGTGTGTGTTTAACTTTAATATTAGCAACTCAAAATTTATAATTTTATTCGAAAGGAGATGTTAAAAGCCTCCGAGAAGCCTTGTAAATGTGTAAATTTGTGTAAATTATCGTCATTTCTCATTATAATAGCAATAATAAGAAAAAACAGACGGACAGAAAGTCGAAACCTAAAAACACAGCATCAAAAAAGAAAGCAAAAGAAGTAGAAAGAGAAAAAGAGAGCAACGCTTTAGCACAGAATAGACAGTATACTGTTTGTTCTGTGGTTTTAGTTAAGAGTAAAATAAGTAAAATTAGATTGGCCAATTTTTCAATCTAAACACAGAAAATAAGATCTCAACTGAAGTTCTATAAAATTAAGTGTGTCCAGTAAAAGACACTCCATCAAACAATCTATCAATAGTTTCTTCTATGAGTTAGTTTTCTATAAATTTTTTCCTTCAAATCCAGCTGTCGAAACACCGCATTGACATCTCTTTTGGCGGGTGATGGAGCTCTGAGATGAGCTGCATTTATGAGAGAAACAGAGAGAAAACATGTAAACATGTGGAAGCCTCTCTTCATCGACTACTTTCGCTGCTATACCACTCACTCTTTTTTAGCTCTCTTTTCGTGGTGCTCCACTCCTTCTTTTCTTTCACCACAACCGACTCTTAGTCTCTGCATTTTTGTGTGCTTGGTTTTGGCCAATTAATTGGAATTTTTGGCCGTAATTGAAGGCAACCAATTTTCTGTGTTTTATGGATCTGTTGATCGTAGTTTATTTTTTTCCGAACGCGCTTCGTCGATGTTGTTTTCACTCGCGGTTGTCCGTTCATTCAGTTGATTTCGGTTTTTTTTTTCTTTTCGCCTCTCAGCCGCAGTTCATCGCTAAACAAGTTCGCGGCCGGCCACATTCAAACTTTGTAAGTGAACAGTTTGATTTTTGTTGTTGTTGTTGTTTTAATTTGTGCGAAATCCTACGCGATTCGTGGTCCACACGATCATCTAAACTCGAAAGC
The DNA here is from genome assembly GCA_949629155.1 of Myopa testacea. Classification (NCBI taxonomy): domain Eukaryota; kingdom Metazoa; phylum Arthropoda; class Insecta; order Diptera; family Conopidae; genus Myopa; species Myopa testacea. The sequence continues at coordinate 72,750,451 of OX451345.1, forward strand.
TGTACGTCACACGTTGCTTTGTAGTGCGATCGATTAATCCTGTAGTCTTGGATATTTAAAACCAGCTTAAATTAGAAGAGAAAGTTTTGAAAAGAAATTATTACAAGAAAAAGATAAAAAAGATTTTAAATGATTGTTTTTTTAGATGAATGAACTTCAAACTTCGTTTAGAACGAAAAATTAAAGGATTTATATAAAACATGTTATGAATTCTAAGCGAACTATGAAAGCAGAAGCAAAAAGGATCTTCAAAGAGATTGATTGCTTGTCTTTTTCGGCCTCTATCCCTCTTTTCGCCTCCCTTCCGCTCTACTCAATCGTTTTTGTTCCCGCAATACCGCTCTCGCTTCTACCTCACCCCATCTTCTCATTCACTCCTCTCCCACTACTATTCATCTTTCTCTACTCTTTCTCTACTCTCCTGCTCCACGCCTACTCCTCTGCTAAGACTCCACCCTCCTACTACTCTCACTCTCTTCTCCTCTTCTTCTCCACAACCACTTTCAGTTTTTATCCCTCTTCTTCCTCCTCTCCATCTGGCTCCATACACCTCTTCCTTTCTCCCTCTACGCTTCCATTCCTCTCACCTATTTCTTCTATTTCTCTTTCTCTCTCGCTCTTCTCCCTCCCACAATTCCTCTTCTTTTCCACCACGTTCTTTCACTCTATCCCTATGATTCACCTGATTTCACCCACTTCACAAGCATCATGTCATCAACAGGGTGAAATTTCTCTATAATTTTATTAATGATCCTGTTAACTAAACATGGCCGAAAGGTGCGCCTGCTTTTTAGGAGGTAGTAACAGAATAAAAGAAAATAAAAACGACAGTAAAAAATAATAACAAAACAAACGAAAGCGACGAAAGTGACGCTTTGTTGGTCTTCGAAAATTCCGATGGTTTTTCGGGATGGTTACTCCGCCGATGGTGATTCGCACCTTGATTCCTGAGGCAGGTTTTCAAGTCTCTCGAAGAAGGCTTTTAATTTTCATATCGATTCAATTCGTTGTTTTAACGTGGTTTGATTTTTCTGCTTTTCGAAGCTTGTGCAATGCGTCTAAAAGCAACGCATTGTTGTCGATCATGTTACACGATCAGTGAAGCTGCAGTGAAAAAGGTAGAGTGACAAAAGGGCGAAGTGAGGGGAGAATGAGAAGTGCCATAATAAGAAAACGGGTAGAAAGTGTGTCATTTTGAACCATGTTGAATTTAAAGTCACGAAACGATGACGTGCATCATTCAGCCGCTTCAAGCGTTACTTAAGTGAAACCGAGATGAGTTCATTGCCCTCGATTATTTAAAAATACAGCATCTTAACCCTTTTCAGCTACAAAAACCGACAACAAACAATTGAATATCAACCGGTCTTAAAATAAGGTTTCCTTCAAAATAAAATGAAGTTGTTTTCTTTTAATTCTCATAACTTGACTTTAGTTGATGAATATTTTTCATTTATTTTGAATTTATACAATTTATAGAAATGGAATTGAGCAAGAAATCAACTTGGATATTTTTGCTACTCTCGCTTATTCACTGTGCCACTCAGATTGCCGGCGAAGGGTTGCGTTTACCCGATCAGCAAGTCTCAGAGCCCCGCCAACAACAACAGCAGGTCATTCAAAATGCCCAGAACATCTTTCAGCAGCAGCCAGAGATCCAACAACAACAACAGCAACAACAACCTGCTCGCGCCGAAGAACGTGGACGCTCCTCCATCCTGAGCATCTTCGGTTTGGGCCAGGATAATGATCCTTATCTGGCGCGTACCAACTCCAACTGCTTGAGCGGCGACCTCTCCGAATGCTTTAAAACCCAAGCTTTGAACAGTTTCGATGAGATTTTCTACAGGAATCAATACCAGTGAGTGAAGAAAGAGATTGAGAAAGAGAGGGAGAGAGAGGGAGAAAGGCATAAAATAAGCAATTCCAATAAAATGTCCTCTTTCCCTTTTACAGGTTATCCGATTATGCGCGTGTGGTGCGTTTGCCGGAGTCTCAGCAACGCTCCCTGCTGCAGGAGCCCTTCGAGTACACGGAAGAACCACGTAACGAGGATACGGACTGGGATCAGCTGCTGAAATATGCACTGCGACGAGCAGAACGGTAAGTTTGTGAAAGTGATTGGGGCTAAGAAAAGCCGAAATGAGAAGAGAGCAAACAAAACAACAGAAGTTTGAGAGAATGGAGAAAGGTTTTAAGGGTGTTTATAACCGAGTCCTGTATTCTATGAGATATCTACTCCACTTCATCTCTTCCAGCGTCTCGTTCCCTCTTCATTTCTGTCTTATTATCTCTTTTTTTCTCTCTCGCTCGCTCTAACCCCTTCTAAGCTGATGTCTGTATATGCCTCTTTACAGGTTCATCAAATCCACCGCTCTTGAGGTCGAGGTACCCGAGGAATTTACTGAGGCTGGTCGTTATGAGGCTCGCTTTATTGGCAACGATATCGACAGCGAGTTGGACATCATCGAGGACAAACACGCCCCGCACTTTTGTAAGTCTCGCAGTGCTCGGGGTCCAACATTGAAACTAACTTTTTTTCTCTCTCTCTCAAAAACAGCACGCAAGAAGTTGAAGAAGCTGATCATCCCGCTGCTGTTGGTGCTCAAGATTTTCAAGCTGAAGCTGCTGCTCTTCCTGCCCTTCATCCTCGGCATCGTCGGCCTCAAGAAGGTACTCGGCTTGGCGGCTATCATTTTGCCCGGTCTCTTTGCGTACTTTAAATTCTGTCAGCCGGCGGGAGTCGGAGGACCCGGATTTGGCGGCATTGGAGGCCTCTTCGGAGCAAAGGCGCCCGAATATTCGCCGCAAGGAGTGGGCGCTGCTACTTACTATCATCATCACGAACACTTCGGTGGCCCTCAGGGCGGCCAATTCTATCGCCCGGAGCCTTCATTCTCCAAACCCTACACAGACTACTACAGCAAGAACTATCAGGGTGGCGGTGGGGCCAACGGCAACGCGGTTAGCTTTGGCGAAGGTGGTGCAGATGCTGCATATTCTGGTTACTACGGCCGCAATTCGGGGAAAGATGTGCAAAGCACACAGAAAAGTTAGAGCGTGAGAGAGAGAAGGGGACAAACGGAGAGAAGGGATCTCTTTCGATGCCATGTTAAACTATAATCGGTTTAGTTTCTAATTGATGTCGTTTTGGTCGTTGTTATGATGTGATTTTCGCACTTCGCTCCGCTCAACATTTTCCACAACATGGTTGCTTATTACAAGATGTGTTAACGGAGAGACGGGAACGGGGACGAGGAACTTTCGACGTATCATCAACGGAGAAAATGTTTGTGTTTCGTGTTAGTTTTAAGTGTATATTTAATGAAGTAAATAAATTATTTTTTATAGAAAAAACTTCAATTTTAATTTGTTTAGTTTTATTAGAAGCATGTTGATTTTATAGAGGTTTTTGACCAGATTGTCAGGTTCTCGTAGTTTTATAATCAACATCATGATTGTCCTCGCAGTCATTTATGATCATCACCATTGATGTAAAAAGTTTATTGCATCGTTTAAAAATGGTTGCTTTTAAAGAACATTCGAACAATTTTCTCCATAAACTTTCGATATCGAGAAATTGACATTCAACGAATTAATGACGTTGATGTAAATACACAAACACACACAAACACACATCTACATCAATAGATACGTGATAAAAGACAAACATATACAATGTGCAATCCGAAAAGCTTGTTAAAGCTTATTTATCTGTGATTATATTAAGCAAGTGACAATAAGTTTGTCTGAATATGAGGAAAAGCATCTAAATTGTTATTTCAGATAGCAACAACAACTTCTTGTTTAGACGACATTTTCGAAAAGAAAGCGCTTAAGATAGTCACTCGTATCAAACAAACAAAAAAATTAAGAAAAACGGGAAAATAATACAAATACATTCTGATTTTAGTCGGTCAGAATGATGGAGGAGATACTCTAAAAATGATTATAAAAAAGATTGTTTATATAATATTATATGTATATAAGAGATAAAATTCCTCGCTGATTTTCTCTCAGTGTGTTACATGAACGTAGCACGTTGCTTGTGTAAAACATTCGTACAGAGCAAGTAATTCCAGCAACTTATCCAGTTAACCCACTAACACCCACTTCTCGCTCTTCTCCGCCATCACAGTTACGCTCTTCTGCTTCTTCTTCTTTGTCTGTCTTTCTCTTTACGTTGAGATTTTTAGTTGAGTTAAATCGTCAATCGTTGTCGTTATTCCTGTTGTTGATACTATTTTTATACTTTCTTCTTTTTATTTGATTCATGGTACTCATGCTTGTTTACTTGGTTACCCACTGATCTAGAAAAAGAATTTGTGCGTGTCTAGCATCTGGTGCAGCTTGGAATATTATTCGTATTTTCTTCTTTTTTCACAAATTTAAGGTAAATAAAACAGTGCTTAGATTTGGTTTTCTTTCCTTCGCTCTTCACTCATCCCGTTGATGTTGGTGCTTTTGTTGTTGCTGCTATTGTTGTTGTCATATAGAATTACAGCGCTTGGAAACTATACACCATGGAAGAGGTCTGATCTGAAACTATACTTAAGTGGAACGTCCTTTAAGTCAAGAGTACCACAAGTTTTGGTGGTTGAAAACTGCTTGAAAATTCGTACTTGAACGATCAAAAAGAAAGTCTTTTTCTCCAAATATGTTACTTTATTTTTCTCTCAGTGTACAAAGTAAGTTAATCTGATTTTGCTATTTTAATGCAAACAAGAAAAGTCGCAAAAACGTAATAAACGGGGGAAAAAAGATTCAGATTCCCCATGGAGAGTTGGACTGGGTGAGGGGTTTAAATATGCCCCGCGGTGGATGCATGTAGTGGATTTTCACTCAACTTGATTCGACTTTTGGGAACTAGGTTTTCTCTGGCTCCGGTTTGTAGTTGTAGTTGCTGTTGTTGTTGTCTTCGTTGCTTTTATTGTCGTTATCGCGTGACAACTTTTAAGCGATGCGAGTTGCTCCAACATGTTTGAGAAAAATGGCAAAAAAGTAAACTAAACTTGAACTTGAAGAACGACAACTACAACAAGAAAACAACAACCAGCATCAACTAGTTTGTGAATTGATGATGTTGATGCTACCGAGTTTCATCAAGTCGCAGCATGGTCAACTAGCCCGACCACCCCTCCTGCCTCCTTCCCGGCAGTCAACCAACCGTCCACCTCCTCCGACCAGTCTGCGTGCGATGTATGTAAGGAGCACCTCGATCGAGGCCATGGTATAAAATCTTAATCAAGCACGAAAAAATCGCATTCGGCTTTCTTAAATCGGCGACGACGAGACGATGTCAACATCTCCTTCTTCAGCCAACAGCGAAGTGTGACCTGGCACAAGTAAAGTAATCGCATTGTTGTTGTTGCTGTTATTGTGGATTTCTATCTAGGACATAAATAACACTTGCGTTATCCTGTAAGCTGTCGCATGTGTGTGAGTGTGTGTATGTACAACGAAAGGAATAACAACGAAATGCTAGATAATATACAAAGGATCATAAAATAAAGGATCAACATAAAATAAACGGGCGATAAAAGTTTAAAAAAATTAATAAAAATACAAGAAAGAAAGGAAGGGAAGAAGAAGGAGGAGAAAGAGTCAAAAGGAAGCAACAGAATTAAGAAAGAATAATATAAAGAAGCAATAAAAAAATCCGAAAGGATAACGCCGTGAAAGAAGTGAAAAATTTTAATAAAAATCAACGAAATAATAAAGAAATAATTTCATAAATAGTGAAACCATAAAAAATACCCTAATAAAACGATAGGTTTTACTAAATTATCCTTAATTTAAATATCAACCAACAATAAGCAGCCATCACGAAGCATATTTAAATCAAATTTAATCAAAATGAAGACTTCTGCCGGCGTCGTTTTCATCGTTATCCTGCTAACAACCATCCTTGTGATCAGTGCCACACCCGCCATCAGCTCCAATGAGAATGCGGTAAAGAATTTTTCTTTAAAAAGCAGTATATTCATATTTTAATTTCTTAAAATTATACCTTAAAACATGTTTGAAACTAGGTTTAAATAGTTTGCAGTTCGTGCAAAGAAAACCGCGAAGAAAATATAATAGAAAAGCTCAAAAAATGAAAGAAAAATTAATAAAAGAAGAAAGAAACACAAAAATTTAAAGGAATGAAGAGCGTTTTGTAAATATTCGTAAATTATGGGATTTTATTTACTTATTTATTCCAGCTTAAAACTAAAGTCATAGAAAGAAATGAGAAAAAAATTAAGAACATAAATTTTAAAAAATCTACAGTTTAGTGCTAAAAAATATGATAACTTTTTTAGGAATTCTTGAAGAACCTTTGATGATACAAAAGCAAAATAATTGCTACAGGATTTCTTTATGTTTCGTTATTTTTACATGTTTTTTTTCTGACTTCCAGCTGCCGGTGGTTAATCGCAATCAGCTGGAGGAGGGCTTCCTGAGGAAGCTCAACACGAAGTGCAGCCAACGCGATAACCACTCCTGCATGATGCTCAAGCTGATTGTCTACATGAATCGAATGTTCAAGAAGTCATCGATCGAGATTAACGACAATGTAAAGATCACCCAGAACAGGTGAGATGATCTGGGAGCAAATCGAAACCATTGCAAGGTTCTTTTACCCCCTTGTTTCTTTATTTTCTCCTCTTTTCTCTTCTTTTACTGTAGGGATATTGATGAAATACCCGACGATCCCGAGGACGACCAGCTGCTGGCTCGCTCTATCGATTCCGATGATGAGACAATCGGCCTCCTGGTAGCCGGCAAAATATGGAAATTCATCCGCTCGCGCACGTTACGCTACAAGTTCTCCGACAACGCGGACTTTGTTGTGACCACTGAACCTGGGGGCAATCTAAATGTTGGTGTCTCCGTCAGCCCGGCCGAGGCTGTAGAAGAGGGGCGTGGCAAAATGAAAAACCTCGGTCCGATTTTATTGCTGATGGTCGGTAAAGCGGGCATTATTGGGGCCATCGTGCTCAAGGGTCTCTTTCTGTTGGCGGGTAAAGCGTTGATTGTCTCGAAGATCGCGCTGCTGCTGGCCTCGATCATTGCGCTCAAGAAACTGGTGTCTCACAAGGAGCACGTAGTTGAGGTGCCGCATCACGAGAGCTCCAGCTCCGGCTGGTCGCGTGCTCTGGACGGTTTTATAGACGGTCTGGCTGAAGTGCCGGCGCAGGTGATGGCTCAGGATGCACAAGAGCTGGCGTATGCGGCACAGAAAAACAATCAGCCGCAGCCTGAGCAAGCAACACGTACCTAAAGAAGAAAACGAAGAAGAAAAGGAGTTCAAAGAATAACGATGCCAAGTTTAAGGAATTAGGTTAAGATAATAATATGGGTCAGTGGTAGAAACTATGATGACCGTCCTCTCTTCCCTTCTTCTCCAATTCTACCACCTTCCTTTAGTTTTCTTTTCTATTCTGTATCCCTCTACTTTCGATAGACTTTGGACTTTTTGATATTCTAAATCTTCAGATAGTTTTTAATTTAAAGGATTCGTAACATTAAACTTTTGAATCTCCATATTCTTTTAAATACTGTCGAAAACACAGTTATGAATTATATAGCTGCTTCATGAAACTTAATCAAATTTAACTGGAGTCATTTCAAGAGATTAAAGTTTCTTAAAGAGGTCGGAGATTTTAAGGGAATGAATCAACAATACTCTTAAATTTATTTCAGAATAATTTAAACAAACCTTAAAGAACTAACCGTAAATTATTTCCGTCTTAACCCTTCGTTGCTCCGATGTCTCTGAAGAGGGCACGTGTTTGAACCGTTCGAAAGTTTTTCATAAAAGTTACAGCTTTCATTTGATTTCGTTAATTAAAGTGTCAGCTAAAAGAGAGACAGAGGGAGATAGAGAGATAGAGTGAGAGAGAGAGAAAGAATGAAAGCGAGGGAGAGAGAGGGAGATATAGATCCATGCTGTTTATCGGTCTTTTTTTATTAAAAGAACTCGTTTCCGATTAAAACTTTTCAATGCTGCAGCGGCAACTTTTCCTGAATAATTCTTCACATTGCAGTTGAAAATGTTGACCTTGTTATTTACTTATTTTCCATCTAACTTTGTTGTTATTTTTGAGGTTTACCGTTGGAATGCTTTCCTCTCGAACTTTCTTCCTAGATCTCTACTTTTAAAGAGGTTTGATGTAATTTTCTGAATTTTTGCTCCCCAGAATAATTTTTCTATTTGTTCTTTTAAACTAACCGTCGTATTTATGTTGTTTTTTTGTATACAATACATTATAGTTATTATTTGTTATATAATTATTTATTTACTAACATATTATATATTTATTTAATTATGTGCTCATTTATTTATAGAATATTTATTTATTTCTCCTGATAGTTAAAGTATGTTAAGATATTAAAAAATCATATTATTTTCATTCTCCAACATAAAATACAAAACATTATTTATTTGTTTGTTTATTAGGTAATTTATTTAAAACCATTAACATTAACAGGACAAAATAAAGTTATAATAAATAAATATATTTTTTATTTTATTTCTCCCTTAAATTTTTGTCTTAAAAACTACTTTAAAAAAATAAATATTCAAATCTTCATTTGAAATTTCTTAACTAATTTTTATTTTGTTTTTTTACACAAATATTTAATGAAGTTTTATTGATAGTTTAGTTGTTTTTTTTATCTTTTACCATAGCAACTAAATTTTAAAATTATTTTGAAAAAACAATTGAAGGATTTTCCGCTGTTTCATTTACTGATATCCACATCGGTTGTTTTTTCTCTGGCTCCAGATGTTCGATGGCTCACAGTTCGAAGTCGTTAGTTTTTGGGTAGAGAGCGTGTTAACGTTATGCCGCAAAGTATGGGTTACGCCCCGCTGCGTAGTTGTAGATTAGAGGGCGTCTTGCTGTCGTTTTTGGAGAGAATAAATCGAAAAGAGGAATCGAAAACCATCAATCATTTGATTTTATTCGGAAACGATATCTTGTAAAAATTATTCATGAACTCATTACGTTCCTAACGTGTTAAGTTCAGATTCGCTTTCAGTGCATTTAATAATTTTAATGGGCATGACTCGGGTAAATAAATACTTGGTTCCGACTTTTGTAGTCAGTCACTGTTAAAGTACAGTACGAAATAAAAGCAGTAACTTTGTTTAAATAAATTCGCCTAAAATTATACCAAGAAAATTTTGATTAAAACTGCGTCGCTGCCGGACTTAGAAAGAAAGAATAATCGGAAAACCGCCTTTCTATGAATTTAAAAAAAACTGGCGTATTAAGTCTCGATTTAGGTCTTATTAATTACCTTTTAATCTTAATCTATTTTTGCCAGAGAAGTCAGTTAACAGCGAATTAAGTCGCGGAAATGAAAGTGTTGTTTCTTCTTTTTCTTAAAAGTGACTTTAAACTGATTGAAAGAAATTTTATCCTTTTTCTTTTTCTTCGTTTTATTGTGGATTCCCGAAAATTCTACCGTATTCTCAACCTATTTATCGGCAAACATATCATCCTCCGCCTCCTCTTCTTCGACCACCTCCGCAGCGACGGCTAAAGCAAAAGCACTACCACTCGAGTACGCAGACGCGGGCAGCCAGCGATTGGGACTCAAATGCTTTTTTCCTTTTAGTGGAGAATAAGACATGGAACCATATGGTCCATAACGACCACGCAGTGTGAATCTCTTCCCTACGCGTCACCGAAACGAAAGATTTTTCTATTTAACTCAGTCGGAATGAAAAATTAAGTGATGTGGTTGAAGGATGGAGATGGAAGGAGGTACACTCAGGTTGTACTCACTCTGTGACGCCAGCCAGGAATCCTCACGCTTGACTTTCTGCAGCGGTAGCAGCGGATGCTGTTGTTGCGGCTGATGTTGCTGCATTTGGCCCGCGAGACCCGCCGCAGTCAACGCAGCAAACATCTGCGTGTTGTTGTGCAACTCGGTCACATGATGGTGCAGATTGCTGTCGGCAGCCATGTTTTCGGGGCCCGTGTGTGCGGGATGCATGGGCGGAGCGGCCGGCATTTGCATGGGGTACATATCGCCCGTAGGCATTTCAGGGGCGGCCATGGGTTGCAGGCCTCCGTAATCCATGCTGTAGGGCATCACGTACGGGGTGTGTTCGGGGTATTGATACATCATTCTAATTAGAAGGATGAAGAATAGAAGTTCATCAAATACGTGTGTCTTTGCTTCGCCGATTTGTAAAATTTACTTACTTTTCGGACGCATTGTCTAGCAATTTTTTAACGATCACCACCGTCGCCAACACCAGAGCCAGCTTCGAAACGGCCAACGCCTTGAGGGTGAGTAGGCCGACCGCTTTGACCGCAACCATCGTCCAGCCGAAAGTACTCGCCGCCAGGTAGAGTGGGATGAACATCTGAAACTGCTTCTTGTCGCTCTGCTTGCGTCTGCGGTTCCGCTTCTTGTGACTGTGGCCACCATCTTCACTGTCGCCATGTCGACCGGCTTCACCTTCCAGACGCGCTGAAACAGACACCCAGACAGATAATAAATTCAGTAGAGCGTGACAACAGACAGCGTGGTGTTCGAAGGAGGGGGGGGTGATGTATGAAGTGGTAAGAATTGATGTCTCGTCTCGTCTGGTTTAACTGAGACAAGTTGCAAATGGGGCAAAGCGAATGTGTTTAATGATTGATGAATCCGAGAGAAACAACGAGAGAGAACATGTCATTGACAGACACGTCTGAAATTTGATGATGACATGGTATGTTTTCCAAGAACGAACGATTTAAATTTAATTTAAGGACGTGTTGTAGTGTAGAGAGAGATTCTAGGATAAACTTATGCTTGAGAACAGTCGTATAAGTTAGAAAGTGGGTTTAAATTGATGCTATCAACTTGAAGGCCATGAAAATGTAAGACAGCCCAATTGAAAAACAACAGAACCCAGTTTAATTTCAATCTGCTTCCCCTTCATTCGAAGTAAGAGTGAAAAACTTTATCAATTTTGAAAGCTTCGACGATAGTTTTTAAGCTTCTATAAATGACTTTAAGGACTCTATGAATTGGTTGGAAGTTTCCATACAATTTTGTGACTTTCTAAGAATCATAATTAAATAATTTGGGGACACTTTTGAAAGTCGACTTTGTTCCTCCGCTTCATCGATACCGAAGAGTAGACTCAGAGTCGTACTTTGAACTCAATGTTTTGTATGAATAAAGTTCGATGAGTACCTTCAGCGGGCGCTTTCTTGAGCAGCGCCACCTCGATGTAGTTGGCATCGTCCTCGGCTCGTTGCACCCTGAAGACCATGGGGCCGATTGGCACCCGTATCGCGTTGCCTCGCAAGAACTCAACGAAGCCGGAATTCAGGCCGCGTCCGCCGATGGAATCGAACCCAGGATCAAAGTCGGAGCCGTTTTTCGCTGGCGGCGCGGGCGGCAGCTTCTCCAAGTCGAAGAGGCCGAACTCGATCGTTTCGCCGCTGCGATACGAGTCCATGACACTGTTGGCGATGGCGTAGAGGCAGCTCGCGTTGTTGGCACACTTCCAGGACATTTGCTCCACCAGGTCCGAGTTGATCGCATTCGCGGAGTCGGGCGGCGACTCCGGCTGAGTGGCTGCCACTTGGAGCTGCAGCACCACGTAAGTGCAGCAGAAATAGTAGCAGAAAAGCATCAGGTATTTGGAACTGAATAATGACGACGTCATGTTGACGGACTTCTTGTCGTTCACTTCACGATCACAAGGAACTTTTGATTTTTTTAGGTTTTTTGTTGGCAACCTTGATTTTAATTTTTTTTTTCTTCTATTTTTTGTTCGTGTTTTAATTTAATAATGAATCAATTTTAATACCGTCGCCGTTTAATCGTCCTTTTATTTTATATACGTGCTTTTTTCTTTTATAACCCGCATTCGGTTCACGTTTGGATTTTGTTGTTGATTATGTTATTGTTGTTGCTGGCGCTGTTGTCCCGCTGTTGCACGTTGCAAAATCAATTCTCAACTAATTAGTTTGCTAGCCGAGTGGCTGCGTTTTATTGTTTTGGCCGCAATTGCAGCAGAATATTTATTGTTGTCCGTTGTTTTTTAATCATATCAAATAAATATTAAAACTATTATTTTTGCGCTGTTCCATGCCACAGAAAGCAAGAGTGAAAGAGAGAGAAAGAGTGTGTGTTTGTGTTCGTGTGTTTTGTTGCTTTGTATTACTCTTGGATGTGTGACGAGCACCACCCTGAGCATCACCAGGCTGCGGTTGCTGCAACATGCACCCAGCCACCGTCAGCCTCCGTGTGCGATGCTGCGCTTTTTGATGCTTGACTGCCAACGAGAGCAACCACGTGAGGGTGAAGCGCGGCGAGGTCAAAGTGATGGGTTGCATCTACGAAAGCCTTCAATTATTAACCAGCTTCCAACAGAAAGGCTTCATTCTGTTGAGAGGGTGGTGAAGGCGATTATATTTAGAAGAAGATTCACTTTGTCCTTCCAAGTGATTTTAGCACCCTTTCATTCAAATTTTGAAAGGTTTTTCGTTGAATCTTTTTACAATCCATCAACAACGAATGTCAATTAAAACCTTTAAACAAGTATTCGATCGATTTTCAGTGGATTTTCAATAATATGGGCCTTCAATAATGTTTTAATGGGCCTTTATGCACCTTTTAGCCAAGCTTTAGTGGACTTTGAATTGTCATGAAGTAGAAATTTTATTTTTTGATACTAGTTTTTCAATGAACTTGTATTGAGTTGATTGAACTTTTTATGAATAATCTTCAGCTTGGAGGGATCCATGAATTTAAAGATCATAGACCTTGGTATGTTCCTTCTGTACCTTTAGAGGATCCTTAGTAAAGCAAATCGAACTGAGACAGACATATGAATGTAGTGTCTGTCCACTCAAAGCTATGCTCAGTTTGGCTTCGAGTCGTTGTTAAAGCGATCGATCTAAAAAGAAAAGTGAAACATTACATCGTTTATAATTTTACACGCAAAACCATAACAACAACAACAACAACGGCGCCAACATATTTCAATGTATGCAGTAATTTTTATGTTCAGTCACTTAAATAATTTCAAAATACATACAAAGTAATCAATGTTAGTGAATGAAACAACAACAGCAACAGCAACACAAGACTAACAACACTAACAACCATCGTCATAAGCAACAAATCACGGTGAATGCATCACTTTCGTTCGGATGAAAAAGAAACCACAACCATGAAAGGTGTGAAGATGGCTTTGTTATTCAATAAAATCGATCGTTCGATCATCTGTGTTAATCTTCTTTCGCTGAACCAACGCTGAACACTGCCGCTACACTCACCAACGCCGAACCACCGCCAGGTTCAAAGCGCGAAGCACGATGAACGCAGAGTCAAGGTTTACGAGTTATCGACCAGCGTCGATAAATGAGTGCGTTGCGTTGCGCTTCGGTGTGACCGACCGAATGAATAAAGTGACTTAACGAGTGGACTGGGCGCTGTTGTGTCACAGCGGGTTAATGCTCCAAGGAGTTTAACGACTTCGGGTGCTTCGGATGGTTCAAAAACTGACCCAACGTGGGTACCTTTAAATGTATGTGGATTGTCATTGATTGACCATGGATTATCATTATTAAACTATTGATTATCATTATTAAACCATCGATTATCATTATAAATTCGCCAACAGTGCGAACCCATGAAGAAATTTGGGATTTTTTGGGGAGTTTTAGAACAGCTTTTAATGTGTTATGACAACCGCTTCATCGCTTTCATTTACTTTAGCGTTTTAAGTCAAAGATTAAATTAAAAAAAAACTAGAAATAAAATATTGATTACACTCTCACTCTCACTGTTACTGTTACTCTTACTCTATAGAAGATAGATAGAAATAGATTAATACTTTTAATTTTTTCTGTACAATATTTTAGCGAGTACAATTTATTTTTATTAAAAGCGAGTGATTAAAAAACAGGAAGAAGCAGCAACTGCTTCATGCATTCATTCAATCCTTCATGCAATTAATAAGCAAATACTAACTAACTAGCTTGAATAGTAATAAATAAATAAAGACTAACTATATACTAACTAATTTTTTAAACGCTACAGTTTCACAGTTAATAAAAAATATTTTAACGTCTGCAGATTTCTAACATTTTATGGCTCTCAGAAGAAAAAAGCTCTTTTAATGTTTAAATAATTTTAATTGTTTTCTTTCTTTTTCCCTTTTTTGTGTGACTCTTTTTGCTTTGGCTGCTTTTGCAGTTGTTGTGATGCGTTTAAAGTTGGTTTAATCACTGTTTGTATTAATGATCTTTTTTAATGCCTCTTTTAATTTTTTTGACTGTTTTTTTTCTACCATAATTCATATCTACGAGTTTTCTTGCGATTTTCACTGACACAGTTTAAATTTAATTCATTGCATTGCATGTTTAATTAATTTCTTGCATTGTTGTTGCTATATTTGTTATTATTGTTATTAGTATTAAAAATTGTTGTTGGTAGGTTTGAAGATATTCATTGTTGCTATTTTAATGGTTTTTATACCCTACACCTTAAGGTAAGGGTATATTCACTTTGTAACGAAATGTGTAACGCATAGAAATAGAGACGATAGGTATAGAAAAGTATATATATTCTTGATCAGCGTGACCTCCTGAGTCGATTTAGCCATGTCCGTCCGTCTGTCTGTCTGTCTGTCTGTCTGTCTGTCTGTCTGTCTGTCTGTCTGTCTGTCTGTTGAAATCACGATCACAGGAGAACCGGTGAAGATATCGTGATGAAATTTTGCATAAACATTGTTTCTTGTGGTGTGCAGGTTGGTATTGAAAATGGGCAAAATCGGTCCACGACCACGCCTATTTTTTATTAAAAATGTGATATCAGCGTTCGTTTTTGAGCTATTACAACAAAATTTCATTCCTGGGTATAGAGTAGCATTATCCGTTAATATGCCAAATATGGGCGTGATCCGCCCACTTTTAGGTTACACAGGCAAAAGAGGGTTATATTGTTAAATATATAAACTTCCTGAATAAAACTTTAGATAACAACTTGTTTTACAAAAGAACATTATTACATGAAAACTGGGTGCGGTCCGCCCACTTTTACACTACATATACAGTATAGCAGTATGAGAACAAGTTTATTACCACGGAAATAAAGCTTAAATGAACACAATTATATAACAACTAAGCTAGTTATTTTGTTTTGAAAAAGGTAATGACCACGCCTACTATTTATACAGAGTCGTAGCTAGGTTTCATGGAGCCCGGGACGGTTAATCAACTTGTAGCCCCAAAAATTCCTAGAATTCAATAAGTCAATACTTGATTTCCACAACTGCCGCCCCCGACATTGTGCCGCCCAGAGTGGACTGCCACGGCCGCCCTACCCTAGCTTCGGCACTTTTTTCAAAACTTTTAGGTGTAGGGTATCTAAGATTCGGCCAGGCCGAATATAGCTTTCTTACTGGTTGTTATTGTTAAACTAACGATCTTAGTTGTTGTTGTTAGTGTTTCTTAAGTTTAAAGCGTGTCCGTTGTTGATATATTTTTTGGCTTTAAATGTTTTATCGAATTTTTATTTTTTTCATTTTTAAATGAATTTTGATTGAGTAGAGTTGATTTCTTCCATTGATTGAATTCTTCATTTGATTTTGTATTTTTAGTTTTACTTATATTAATCTTTTCTATAATGTTTTATTTATTGTTTAATTTTATTTTTATTTCTGGGCAGGTATTTTTTTTCACACGATCTGTTTTATTAAATTTTTTTTTTTGTTTGTACTTCTGGTTTAATATTTACAGTTTTTGGTTTTCATTTCAGTATTTTGGCTTTTGTTATTTTATTTATTTGCCAATCTTTATTGTTGTCATTTCTTGTGGAATCTGCTGCTGTCAACAATCGACGAAATATGAAGTCTGCTTTTAGGCAGAATTTATTTACTCGGATTATTATTCGTACTCCCCAAAAAAGCGATGCATATTTTTCATCTAAAGCTTTTTTGTATTCTTTTAACGTTGTTTACTAGCTTAAAATCCATTTATGTAGAAATTTTTTCTGTTATTTTCAGAATTTGTGTTGTTTTATCAGAAAAAATGAAGAAAAAATCCTATAGAAGAAAAAATGCAATAACAAATGCAATAACAGTTGCTCTTCTCTGTTAAAAACACAAATCGTTTGCGTTTATTTGGTCCTGTTTATAGAGAATCGCTTCTAGCAAAGATGGAAAAGGATTTTGTGTGGGTTTTTAAAATGGCATTCATTCATTAATTTCAAGAGCCTGAGGATAACCTGTTTGAGGCATTGAGTACCTGCTGCCCCATCCTGCTAACCATCAAAGTTGGGCTACCGCATGAAGAGTTTTACTTTCAAAGCAAGCATCCGACGCAAACCAAAGAAACCGAAAATAAAAAATGTATAGCATTTAAGGAAAGAAGAGAAAGAGAACTGAAATGAAATCGAAAACGAAATCGAAAACTTAAACGAAGATCTACGCTTTTGACAGTCCACAGCGCGGAGTTGGAACCGCCGTCAGCATCATCCATCGTCTGCTGCTGTCGTTGTTGTTGTTGCTCGCCAGAAGCAGATGCTAATTTTTGCTGCTCAGACACGAAACGCTGCGAGAGAAGCGTGTATTGATCTGTATCGTGTATCTGCGCACATGCATGAGTTACTTTCTTTCCTTTCGAAGTTTGTTTTCTTTTCTTTTCGTATTATTATTCATATGTTTCTGGCATCGTTTTGTCTTGAGACTTTGTTGTATTCACGTTTCTGTTGAGATCTCAAAAATTCAACAATTTATGTGTGTAGTCGAGTGTAAAATGCGTGTGTGTGTGTTTGTGTATTTGTGTGTGTTGGCATGTGGATATCGATTATTATACACAGAAAGATGCTGGAATCATTTTCGACATACACAGCTTCAGACGTATTTTGCTTAAATGAACTCAGCAACAGCAACAGCAACAAAGAAAAAAGAAACGAAATTAATTCGAAGAGAGTGAAAGTTGCTAGTGTGCATGGGTGAAGCGAGTATAATGGTGTAACGGTATCGAAAATGGTATTAAAAACACATAAATTATAAAAACAACAACATTTTGGGTTGGAATTCTTCTTAAAACTGTTTCGACCAAAAGCGATCCTGCGAAAGGTGAATGAATGAAGGCGATCTTTGCCTGGATCAACACTATCCATCATAACAACATCAGTACCATCGTCAGTCATCAGCGGGGTTCACACTATTTCACATCTCTTCATTGTCATCAATCTCCTGATAATACGGATAATTTTTCCTTGTCACATTCCTCATATATTCCTTGTCTGCCTGTCTTCTTGCTAGTCTTCTTGCGTCCTCATTATTATTGTTACTCATCATCACTCATCATCATCTTGGCTCGCCATTCTTCTCATCCACCTCATTTCATTTCAGCACAAGCGCCATCGCAATCATCAGCACAATCCTTGCCACAATCCTTGACGTCTCACCGCCATCTTTTTCATTTCTAACCTCATCATTAGCAGTACCATAATCTTCTTCATCATCCTCTCATCATCTTCATCACCTGCATCATCACCATTACCGTTGTAATCATCATCACTTTTGGTTTCATTATAAACAGCGTCTTCACTTTCTTTGTTGATTCCTTCTTTCTTACGTCGATTGTATCTCCGTAGTTTTGTGTATTTTTCTAGATCGGCCTTTTTTCCTGAGAACTTTTGGGAAAAGGTTCGCATTAGGTTCCATTACAAAAGCTAATTAGGTCCAGTAAAGAAAAGTTTTGGGCTTCCGTGCTAATTACTGTGGTTATTAAAGCGCTTAATTTGTTTACCACGTCTAAACGAAGGAACCCTCCACCGAACTTTTTCAGTGGTCTTTTTTCTCATGCATTCTTTTTCTTTCTCTTCATTTACATAGTCACCGAACCCGAAAGCAAAAGAAACTAAAGCGGAAGAAAACTGTTTCCCGAACATTATGGTAAGTTTTTCCAAATCTTGTCTCGTCTCTTTTGACTTTCAAAGAAGTTCCAAGCAGTCTCCGCCTTTGTTGCTGTATCACGTTTAACATAATTTTCTGTCCATCGATCGACATGAGTTTTGAAATGGCTTTTCTTCCCCTTGTTTCTAGAGAAATTTTCGGGTTTCTCAGTTACAACTTTCATCGTATTAATTATAATCTTAAATAGTATCTTTCGATGAGTTATGAAATATGGAAAATATTAAAACTTTCCGTATTTCGTTGTTTCGTTAAGTTTTCTGAGTTGCGGTTGTGTCAATATATGTTTTATTTTATTCATCATCACTTTTTTTTTGGCTAATATATTGTAGACCACTGCAACAACATTAATAATAATAACAACAACACGAAAGCAGTTATTCTTATTTGCTTTCCTTCTTCGGTTTTCATTTGTTTAGCTTACGTTTGGTAGATAAAACGGTTTGCTTGTTGTTGCTGTTGATATCGCTGTCGTTGTATAACAACACTTAACTCAATGCAAATTATTTGGATGCTTTACCGTGTCGAAAGGGTTTAAAAACCAACGAAACTTTCGCTTTTCATCCCACAAGAAGTCCAAAGTCTACAAAAGATTGTCTCTGCTGGTATTTTTTTGGATTTGTATTCAAAGATAGACATCATTTCGGGGTTATTGTAGTTGTTGAAGTTACATTTCCGCTTTTTAGTGTATTAACCACGGCGTGCATCATTCCCGAAACTGAGTATAATTGAATGAATAATGATGTGACGACGACGATTTAAAAGAGGTCATCCCTTTCATCTTTAGAAAATATCACTGATGATATCATGATAAGAAACGAATTTCAAGATTTCGGGATAGATTTCATAAAAAGACATTTCATATTTCTAGTAACACGTTTCTGCTTAGAGTTTTGTCCCATTTGTGGTTCTTCTTTCCTTACTTTACAGTGAAAAATATTAACTGTTCTCTTCTTAGCACACTTCCATTAACATACTTAGCAACATTGAACCACACCCTGTATATCTTAAAGACTTGCACTTCTAATCCACACTCTAACTTCCAGTTAAGCATACACAAAGTGATTTTAAACCTATCATCAAGCGTTGCTGTTACCGTTGTCACTCTGGAAATTGCAACCCAGAAGAGCGTTCAGGCGTCACAAATGATGCGGGGTGACCAGGATTCAACGGAAGGTCTGAAAATTAGTGTACTGTATACAGCATTGATTTATTACTGCAATCGAGTGTTCTAGCGGCCTAACATGATTCAATTCAAGAATCAGAAGAGTGCTTTTTAGACCCAAAAATAAAGAAAGAAAAATATAGAAAATCGTAGAATATTGTAGAAATTCCTGAAATAATTCAAATCCCCAAAAGGGAGCACCCAAAAAGGGGTACCGATGCTAATCAAAGTGAAAAATCGGTGTTTCCTCTGGTTTCTACAAAATTGAAGACGCGATGATCGACTTTTTAAAGAAATTTGAATGAGAGTTTGAATAAATATTAAAGATATCATGAAATTAATAGGTAGAGAGATTAAGTTGAAGTAATTCTGGGGTTATAATTGAGAGTGACGTTGTTATTTCAGTTAATTTAATCATTTCAGAAAAATTGGTGAAAAATAGTACGTTGTAAGTAACTCTTCACTTGATTTAGTTTATTAGAACCGGAAAACTGAAGCCGAATTTATACCACGTTTCCTTCCATCTTCTGATTAACTGGTTGCTTTAATGAAAGGGTTTTAGAATGAATGCAGCTAATAGTGAATTTCCATGTTTTTTTGTTGGTCCCTTTGCATTATTTGTACCTTTCTTGATTCATTTACTCAGTGATTCCTCGATTTTTAAATATTAAAAAAAGTAAGCTTTTAATCACCACAAACAGTGTCCGAAAATTCTTTTATTTTCTTCTCCGTAATATAAATTCAAAGTTTCTTTTATATACTATAGATATATAAACATCCTATATTTATTCAGAATATTATGGAAAATTTCAACATCCAATAACAGTGGAAAAATATATAAAAATCGCTATTTTTATGAAGCTTTAAAATAAACAGCAGATGGGTTTTCTTTTATGTTCTCCAGACCTTCAAACGATAGAAGCAAAGCAAACGTTTAAACGATAAACGATATCGTTAAAAATTTGTGGGTCGAACTGTTGTATTTGTAAGGATTTCACTCTTTTAAATTGATTTATGTACTTAAAAGTTACATTTAAAAACTTTCGCTTATCGTAAAATAAAATAAAATAAGAAACAAAAGAAAAACAGCTTTAAGAGTTTTGCCGATTTTTTCCTTTTTATTATATTTCTTGGGAATCATAGAATCGAAGAAACTGGAAATAAATCAAAACAATGCAATAAAAATGGGGAAAATTAAGAAAAAAAAAACAAAAGCGAACAACAACCAATGAAGAACTTTAGACTTAAGAGTTCTTGAGCCAAGAAAAAACGATCGTGCGATTTGTAGCTGCTTATCGTGTTGTTGTTGTTGTTGTTATTACCACCATTGGACATACATAAATACAAATACAGATCTTCATGTCCAACTGTGCGTTGAAATTGAAAACTTTTTCATTCGAGGAGAAAATTACTTTAGAAGGGATTTTCACCGATTGTATCGTTGTTGTGGTTGATAATTTTCGCTTGTAGACTATATATTGGTTTCTAGGTTTAAGTTAATTTCTAGTGGTTGCCTAGAAATGTATGGCAAATGAAGCGAGAAGCACTTTCAAAAAAGTGAAGTATAAAAACTACAGATGCACCGACTGGCGCACTTAGTCGCCAATGAACGGGATCTAAAAACGTTGCTGGACGCTGGACATTTTGGATACGCTATCGGAATGGTGAAGTCCTTCATCACTTTATTGCTGCTGGCCCAGCTTTTGGCCGGCGGTAGCGCGACCGCGTCAACGACTTACGGCGTAGTCGACGGTGATGGCGACATTGATTTCAAGGACATCGAAGAGTCCAGCGATTGTGGGCCTCAAACGCTGGCGACAACGACGTCGAACACTCTCTTGGATGTGAACACTTTATTGTGTCGAGTGGCACGCCTCATACGCAGCGTGCTGCGGCAGCTGAATGCAACCAAGCGGCCGATCGTGATAATGCGGGGCCTCGAAATTGTCCCCTCCAAGGACGAGGCGCCCCCGCCGGGCAACTCGTTGTTACAAGCGACAGTGACGGCGACAGCGACGACCTCTCTCTCGGACATGTCGCTGTTGGGACGCTTTTCGGATTACTTGCGCACACATGAATTGAATATAAAATTTTCCGATCTGCTGGCGGAGGAAAGCGAACGCCACGCGGCACGTGATGCGGATCAAAATGGCGCTAATGTGGAAGGTGGGTTTTTTAAGTGGTTTCAGTTTGTGCTTTGTTGTTAATTGCTTTCCTACCGTGGTTGTGGTTGTTGTTATTGTTGTTGCGTTGTTGCTGTAGTTTTTGTTGGCTGGCGTTCAATCATCGTCTAATTGCGTCGATTTACTTTTATTGCTTTTTGTTTGTGGTTCGAACTTTTGGATCGACGCGAGTGTTTTAATGAGCCACTGATGTATCGGCCTTTTTGATGTTTGAATTTATTTAACCATTAAAACTACCAGCAATTAATAAGCTCGTAAATTAGTGGTTGTAGTTACACACAAGTTGGAGATCTATAATCCACGATTTCATTAGTTTCACATTCGGAATTCTACACCCAGTTTTATTGCTCTCCTTATTTATTTATTGTATATTTTGCTGAAGTCGAAATCACTGAAATTTCTCAAAACTGTTAACCGTTTCAATTGTGTTTCTATTTCCATCCTTCTGCCTCACTTGTGCTGCTCTGCTTTACCGCCCGCCCACCCTCAGAGGGTAGAAACAAGAAGGACAAAGGACACGGTCACGGCACCATGCTCATGATTTCCATTATGTTCAGCAAGTTGCTGGCCGTGATGACGATGGGCGGCATCAGCGCGGTGGCAATGAAAGCACTGGGCATTGCGATGGCGGCTCTGATGATGTCCAGTATGCACGGCTTAAAGGCGATGCACCACGGTCACAGCAAGGACGAAGGCCACCACGGACGCAGGAGGCGGCGCAACGTCGGAGTGACGTGGCCATCGGGTGGAATCACCGCGTTGCCCTTGCCGCCTGGCAGTCGCGCATCTGGTGAGTGGGAGCGAAAAACCAGCGCGATGCGTTGGTGAAGCGAGTGTCCAAACAAAGGACACAAATTGTAATCGTTTTTTAATTAATATTTGTTTATTATGCTAAATAATTGTTTTCATATAACTTGTTGGTCAATTTTCATTACTTATTACTCATAATTATTATGTATTTACAGAGAACTGAAGCATTCATTGCGTATTTATTGATTACTTAATTAATTTGAAGAATCAGCATTTTAAATTTCATGATTGTATTGATTGAAAGCTATAAAACAATAAAAGAAACTAATAATTTAGTGCAAACTGTGTTGATGACTGTACAATTAACAATTTTAACATACTCACAATGAATCAGTTGTTATCATTATTAAAATTATAATAATTATCCAAAAATATCAAGAATTAATAAAAACCCTTAACATTAAACAATGAATTGCAAATAAAGGGGGCTTCAAAGTAACATGAAATGCAGTTAAACAAAGTGCAATCTATTATTAATAAAAGCAGTTGTTGATAGCAACATGTTGATGGTAAAAATTAACTGAACTAGAAAAATATACCATGAACTTCACTCTTCATCAGGCAGTCAGTGAGGTTCACTACTATGCTGACCTGACTAACTCAGGGACTGACTTGAGCGACTGACTGAAAGCCAAGCTACGAGACAAAACTTTTCTAGACGGGCCCTGATAGGAACCGGCGAGTGCCCGGAAACACTTTCACACTACGACTTCTCTGCGTTTTTCACCTACTGTTTATTATTTGAATATTTTATTGACAGTTTTTATAAAATTTTCTAAAAATAAAATCCCCCTTTAATGGCATTCCGCAGATAGGCCGCCCGGTGCTCTGCGGCTACCGTCTCCTGCGCCGAAGATGGCTTCTTTCATTCTTGATTTCACTTTCCACCGACTTGTTTGCTTTTGTATTCATATGCAAATTAATACTTAACCCAAATTCCTGAAATTGTTCATTGAGTTGGAGAGGCGAGGCGATGAAAGGTGTGGTTGATGCTGTGGCCGCTCTTCCTGAATTTCGATGCTCATCACTGACGAATGTCGGGTCTCACGAAATCCGCGATAGATGCGTATGTAAATGAAAACAGTGATAAAATAAATTAGGAGATGATAAAATTTACTGTCATCTCTGAAAAGTGTGAGGGTAAACTTAAATTCGGTATGGTTTTTTATAAATAGATATTATTGTTAGATGTACTATATACCAGCAGAGAAAAAAACCTACTCAACTTTCTTAAAAAGTATGAACACCGAAAACAAAGCTGAAGAACGAAGACATGGAAAAAACGTGCGGGACGAGCTTGGAAGCTGAATGCTCCATTCTCTGGGTACTGAACTGGGTACTACAACAGGTACCCGGGTAGATACGAGAATGTATGCAGAGGAAGATGAACACAGACAACAAGCGAAGTGTGAAGATAACCACGAGTGTAGTGACGATGCTGCGAGTTGTAATCACAGCAGCTTCATTAAATTTAATGATGATTTTACTGAGCGTAGCAGTTGACGACGTTGCAGACGATGTTGCGTTTAGTTGATTGTTATACAGTACTTTTTCTCACTCAGCGGAGATTAAATGAGCGTGAATGAAAATTAATTAAAAGACGTTTAATTAGAAACCAAGAATATTTTTAAGATCACAAAAATGCGGAACTTCAAACTTGCGGATAGAGGAAAAAAGTGTTGACGGGAGGCAGGCGACTTATTTTTTGTTTCTGAAGAGAGTTCTTCATGTCATTTTTAGAATATATATTCTTTTGATTCAATAGATTCGAGGGACCTGGTTTTTTCAGGATTTCCACTTCATCATCAATCATGTTATGACGTTGACGTTGATGATTCACTATAATAACATCAATTGTCAAGAATTAAAGCCGGAATGAAAGAGTTCTTCAATCAGTTATAAGCCATTAATCTTAACTAATCTAACTCTTGGCTAATTAATCTTAATATATTAGAGAATGATTATTGATCATCATTAAAATAAACGAACTTTTAACTAAACAGTGTTATTAATTTTAATAGCTCAACACGCTACAGACACCCATTTAGCCACCCTCCAGCAATTGAATTGTTTAAGCTTTTAAGCATACTTTGAAGTAATCATAAATGTAATTGAAAATATGCTTCGCTCAATCAATTAAACCATTCGATTATTATTTTTTTTGGAAATTTTTTTAAATACAAACGAATATTATTAATATTTTTATCTCACTCTGTGAAAACTTTCACCATCGTTTATTTCACCATTCATTCCAATTTGTTGTTGTTTTCTTTGGTTTATTTTGTAAACAGAAAAGTTTTTGTATCGATTGAACAACGACAACGACAACAACACCAACAAATGCTCAGTCCTAAATATAATATGATCAATAATTTAAAGTTGCTCGTCACACGTTGAAGCTGGATGTGAAAGAAGAAAACCAAAAAAAAAAGAAGAAAAAAAAGTAAAATAAGAAGAGGAAGAAGGAGAAGAGGAAAAGTAAGACGAAGAAGAAGAAGCGAGATGCTAGCGAACTACGTGCTTGGAACTGCTGCTGCTTCGGCTTTTGTTCCAAAAAAAGACTCTAAAAGCGTTAATAAGAAATATCAAATAAGAGTTAACGACTGCTTGTTGTTGTTGTTTTTGATTTTGTGGTTGTTAATGTTTGCTTGTTGAAAGTAACATCAGCATCATGAAGGAATTCGCATATGATGACTGATTACTTGTAGTAGTTTGAATCGGTTTTGTTGTTGTTGTTGTTGTTGGCCAATTCACAGGGGTCCATTTGGCGAAAACAAAAACCAGTGATTTCAGTGAGTCAAGTCGATGGGTGAGTCAATAAGTGGCAATAAATGAGTCTAGACTGAAAAAGAAAATGATTCTCTGTGGTATGAGATTCCATCAACTCTTTTCAATTCCTATTCTTTAGGATTTATTTACATACAAAAGAGATATTCTCTGGAATCGTGTAATGAGTCTGAGATGCTTTCGAATCACTTGATTCTCAGTTTTTATCGTTCAGTTGAAAATAATCTCAAAACTTGTATCTTCAGCTTCAAACGAAAAAGATACAAGATTTAATGGGAGGGACCGTTTTTAGAATGGGTCCCTTAAAAGGGAGCATCAGAGGTGCATAAATTAAAATCGAGATCTTGAACTTTTGTTAAAGCTTTGAAATGTAAATTAAAATTTTCCAAAACTTCTATTTATTTATGTCTCCTTCTCTGTCTCTCTCTGTCTGCATATCCCCCCCTCTCTCTCTCTCTCTCTCTCTCTCTGTTTGTGTCTCTCATAAATAAAATGAATTTTTTATATTTTCATTATCTTCAACGGTTTTTTGGGAATAATTTACAAATTAACATTCAAAACGAGAACAAATTCAGATGAAAAGAAAAAAGCGATTCAGCTTATTGTAGATTAAGAATTCGAAACTAAAAAATAAATTCGAAATTAAAGAAAATAAAATAAATTTTAGCTAAAAAAGAAAACGAAAATAAATTCAAATGAGAACCCACTTAAAATTTATTACATTATTTGAACTAAATTCCAAGAAATTCCTTGTTGTTTGTTTGTGTGCCTTTGTATCGAAATAATCCACAACCAAAGAGGTTGGATATGATTATTGGTGGGTATATACAATTAGGCACGCCCCCCGTCTGCCCGATTTTCACAGCTCCCTTGTAGTTGCTTTTCTTAATGAGTTCAGTTCGATTTTTTTTAATATATTCTGTAATCTGTTGTAAAGCACCATCTTGCTGGCATATAAACAACTTCTTCTTGTTCTTTTTATTTTTTCTTCTTTTGTCTTCTTGTTCTTACCTTCTTCTTATCTTCTACTTATTTTTCTTGTTCTTCTTTGTGTTCTTCTTCTTATTATTATGCTTCGTTTTCTTCATAAACACTCTGACTTTCGATCGGGAAACTTAAGTGATAATAATGATGATTATAATGATACTTATGATAATGCTTGTGATAATGATGATGATGTTAATGGTTTTCTTTGCGTGTCTGTAACGAATTTTAAAATATTATATAAAGAAAACCCAAAGAAAAGTGATCAAAATGTTGAGCATCGTTAACACGCTGGCAGCGCAGTCAACGCGGCTGGCTTTAAAAGGCTGTCTATAAAAGAAACCCGCTTCTTTGATACACATAATTTGTGTATCATGATTTTTAGTAATTTCTTCTTTTGTTGTTGTTGTTGTTGTTATAGTTTTAATATTTGTTGGTTTTTTCCCCATAATTTAATTACTTGTTTTTTCGGTTGCGTTTAATATGTTGAAAATGAACCGAACACGACTTGTGTACCGAAAGGGAAAGTTTTGTTTGTTGTTGTGGTTGTTTTTGTTTTTCGCTGTGAAGCACCAAGTCAACTGACCGTTTGGATGGTCGGTTGGATGGTCGATTGTTTGGTCGTTCGCCAAAAAATTGTGTAACAATGAAACAACAACAACACGATGAATGATTTTCATATCGTTACCCACTTTTGAGAAGTTTATTTATGTTTTTTTTCTTGGCACGCTGAAGAAGACATTTTAAAGAAATGTCAAGTTTTTAGATCAAATGAAAGTTTAAAAAAATATCCTCGATGAAAAAATCATCTGTCGGAACAATAAATGACTCCCCAAACGCTTTTCAGACCGAATTGGATCGATGTTACTCTTTAAATTTAGATTTTGTGGAATTTATTTCGATAAATCAATTAAAATTCTATAGTTTTTCAGATTATAATCCCTGTGTTTTTCATTGAAATGTCTATAAAATGAATTTCAATCGAAATTAATTTTGATTTCATTGTGATAACCGATAATTTTTGCTAAAACTGCTGCTAACGTTTTTAAGATGTAGCTGTGAGTGTAATAAAAGCCAAGAGTACCAAAAAAACACGAAAAACAATAGAAAGAATAATAAACAACTACTGCGAAAACAATGACAATGACAATGACAAAAATAACACTGACAGAAATGACAAAGTCACAAATTACACATAAAAAATACAACACCAGAGTGAAAAGAAAGAGAAACTGCAATAAAAACGTTCCTATTTATTGCCACTACCTGCCCCGCCTCTCGAAATCCAACGTAAACAAAGGAAATTCATAGAAAATCATCTGAAAATTGAAAAGAAGCTTGTTGCTGCTTTCAATGAATATTTACTGTTTTTTCGTACTCGTACCATCAGCTTTAAGATCGAAGGAACGGCCCGCTGTTAATGGGTTAAGTCATGGTCCACAAACATGGAAATATTCGGTTCCAAGTGCTAATGATTATTTGCCAGGCTGCTGTAAAAGTACAAGTGATACAAAAGCAAGAAATGCCAGGGAAGGAAAACCATGTTGGCCCTTGAGTACTGTTTTAAACGGAAAAACGTTCAGTGTTCGTGGGTGAACATTAATAATGAAGAATAAACCGTCGACACTTAAACTCAGTTGAGTGATACTTAAAGAGGAGTCACATTTGCAGTCAAATAAGCGATACTCAAAATTTAAATGACTGTGAATGAGGAATGATTGTAAAGAAAAGCTATTCAGAGAGAAGGAGGTATACAGTCCTTCACCAGGGCTGTCTACTGGCGAGAGGCAACCTATTCGCTTCTATAATTAATGACAAAGTATACTCTTGAAAACAGAGGGGAAATTTTCGTCCTCTCTTTGCGTGTTTTAAACAAATTCTAGTTCAAAGTTCGCACTTATTGGAAAATTCTTGCAACATGATTTTAGACGTAAACCATCCGTATTTTTTAATTTAATATCTTCAAATACTAAATACAAGAAAATAAAATATCAACTGCTTCTTGTTGCATTGAAAGTGCTTGTAATCGGCGTCTTTTGTGGCACACCAGCATCCGTTGTGGCCGTAAACTCAGCCGACTTTTGTTAGGAGTGGTAAAGCGTTTCAGACGCATTAAAAGCTGCCGGCTGACTCTTAATACTTCGGTAAATCTGAATGCGAATCTGACAACGTTGTGGAAACATGATGACGACGATCGATTGATTTGCGAAATTGCAACCTGCGGCAAAAGAAAAGAAAACCTCGAGTCGCCGCAGGTCGCATTTTAGTGACGCATCTTCGACGTTGCTTTGACGATGACGACGACTGTTTGTGAGTCGTTGAAAAAGCAACAACAACAACAGCAATAAGACTTCACTTTTCACCGCATCCAAACAACGAACGGATGCTTGCAATATTTGAAATTTTATTTAATAATGAGAAATGAAATGAGCAAAAGAAAAAAAAGAACGAAACCACAAAAAAAGTGAAAACTTCATTGTGGGGTGTGACCACGCAACGTCCGGCAGCGCAACAGCCATCATTGATTCAGCATAATTTTGCTGATGTTGAGTGATTTTCATGAATGAATTTTTTGGTGTCCTGACGATTGAAAAATAATTTCTGAGTGGAAGTAGCAACTCGGGAGAAATGTTTATAAATTAACAAAGAAGTAAAATCAGTAAAAGTAAAAAAAAGAATAAAGGAAAAAAAGAACAGTAGAAACAACAACAACGACGACGACGGCAACAAAGTCACCTCATAAATGATTCAATAAAAAGTTGCGTCAACCAAAGTAAAAGTGATGCCGTTGCTAGCGTCTGACGCGTCTCTCTCTCTCTCTCTCTCTCTCTCTTTCTCTCTCTCTCTC
This sequence comes from Myopa testacea, assembly GCA_949629155.1. Classification (NCBI taxonomy): domain Eukaryota; kingdom Metazoa; phylum Arthropoda; class Insecta; order Diptera; family Conopidae; genus Myopa; species Myopa testacea. The sequence continues at coordinate 72,779,163 of OX451345.1, forward strand.
TCTTTTGATATCCCTCTCTCTGTCTCCCCGTCTTTCTCTGGACCAAAAGATGAGCTTTTCATAGCCTTCAATCGTTTGGCGTCTGTGTTTGTTTTTATTGTATTTTATTGGGTTTTTATTTGTGGTTGTTGTTGTTTTTGTTGTTATTGTTGTCACGCCAGGTGAAATGCTGCCGGCAACTTTGGCTTGTTACATATTATTTTAAAAGCCACCATCAGCCTGGCGTCGCGACGGCACTCATACACAGCCATCGCCTGGATTTGGTTGGCATGGAAGCGATCATAAGCACGTGTGTGTGCGTGTGCATTACCCCGCCACCACCCAGCCATCCTCACCACCTTCAACCATCCCACACTCTTTTATCAATCTGTCCGCTCTCTCTCCCTCTCTTTCACTCTCTCTGTTTCTGTCATTGCGTTGGTGTGAACCGGATAAATTTTTGCCTTCGGATGTTGACATAATTTTGCGTTGGATCTCACTGCCGATTGCATGTGTGTTTGTGTGAATGTGTGTGGATGTGTGTGAATTATGAACATAACCAGTTTCCAGATTGTGTAATGATTTTCTTTTTTTTTTATTGCAGGAAAGACGGTGAGATTATTCAACATTCCGGGATAAAGAAAGTGGCAGGTACCCCGTTTTGGTCATCGCTGCTCTTTGATGTGCTCAATATTGTGTATCGACATTTTTTAAATTATTAAATAGATTTATGAAATGATTTAAAATAAATAAATTAAACTATTTTTAATGTATTTACCATTTCTTTCTTTTGAAGAATATATTAATTAAAATTTCGGAGGGTCTTTAAGTTCACAAAACCTTCTTTTTTAGCTTTTAGTGATGAGAGAAACCCCTGAAAACATTATTAATCCTTCATGATTTCCATGGTGGAGTTTTTGAATAATTTTACTTAAAAAAAAAGTGTTGAAGGCTTCTCACAAAAGCATTGAGAAGCCTTCAACACTTCTTTAAGTCTTAATTCAAGTTTTGAATTCAGTGAAGCTCTGAAGCCCAAAACCTTAAACGGCCCCTAGAAAGAAGACTTTTAATGAATCTTATCCAGCTATAAAACCTTCTTGTCTTTAAAAAGAGTGTTTAAATACTTTCATTTAGGAATGATTTGGTTCTTGAGCAAAGATTTTCATTTCACACGATTTAATGAGGTCGAAACTTCTGAGCTCACAGCGAATCATGTCCCGTACTCTGGGAATTACGTAATTTTGAGTAACATGCTTTCGATGGTGTACATTTTGTGTCATCCAGGAACATTTAATAAAAAAACGACACTTTTTCAAGGTGGAAGCAAGTGAAAAACTTTCTTTTCTCGATGCATGCATGCAACACAAGTGCTTTAAGGTTAACAATAACAACAACAAAAACAGACTGATTAAAAGCAGAGCGATGAAATTCACCTGTTTAGCACCTGCAACTAAAAAAAAACAACACGTTGTAAAGAAAGTAAAATAAACCCAAAGAAAGAAAAAAAAAATTCTGGCAATGCAAAGAAAATAAGAATAATAAATGAAAAAAGCAACACAAATAAAGCCGAAGTTGGGACCGTTGAGAGCCGGAGAGAAGCCGCTCTGCCGGCGACAACGAGTAGGAAGCAAGTCTGAGAGAGAGAGAGAGAGAGAGAGAGAGAGAGAGAGAGCTCAGAAGAATTGGTTAAGAAAGCGAAAGAAGTGACAAATCATACATAAATTAAGCTGAAATGAGAGACTGAAGACTCGTTCTCACCGTCTCCCTCCCTCACACCCTCTCATCATCTATCTCTCTCTCTCTCTCTCCGTCTCATTTGTAACTTTAGCGAAACTTGTTGTAGTCGAGAAGATCAGAATGGAAGCCAGAGCAAAGAGCTGCGCCGACGCACGCACTGAAAAAGCCTGGCAGCTGAAAGCACGACGACAACAGAAGACAACAACAACAGCGACAGAAGAAGCTGCTGTGGCTTAAATCGGTACACATGCGCATAAAGCTTGGCATTGCTTGGTGGTGGTGCTCTTCAACTTGGCTTTAAAAAGTTCGCGGTCGATGCGTTTCTGCTGCCGCTGAGGACGGTGTGACGCAGGTCGGTCTCTCTCGCTCGCACTCTTTCGCCTCTTTGGTACCTTTTCCTCCTCATCCTCTTCTTCCTATCTACAATATTTCACTGCCACCCGCTCTCTCACTCTCTCTGTCTCTCCGGCTTTCTTCTTCTCGGCAGCAGCACGCGACGCGTTTCTCGTGCGTCGTCGTCACTCTTCCCGGATCGTAGGTTGGTCCGCAGGTTCGTTTCGCTGCCTTGACGCAGGGCTCCTCCATTTATACCAACGCCGAGCATGCGGCGCAGTGTTTGTTGTGTGTTGCTTTTGTTGTCGTTGTCGCTGTAGTGGTTTTTGTTGTTTTCTGTTACGTTTTGCATAATTTTACGATGTTCCGTTGATTGTTTGAGACTCTTTAAAAGCCGACGCACGCCGTCGAAAAATTATCAAACCGCAAGTTGTTCCAATCGAATGAACACACAGTGAATTCGGTGGTGGTGTCGAGAGTTAAATTTGTGTTTCATTTGTTTGCTTCGTTTTTGGAAATCCTGATCCTAAATTTTCTTGTACAAAAATAAAAGAAAGCAAACGCTGAACGTAGAGAAAAATGAAGTTCTTCATAGCAACAACGTGCGTCCTGCTTGTGCTCAGCTCCGGCGGCAGCCATGCAGAACCCATCAAGGATACCAACGCAGCGGCGCCGGCGACGGAGTCCAGTCAAGGATTCGCCAAGTGCTTGGAAGCGGATTCCATTTCGTGCTTGCAACTGACGGTACGGGTTAAATAATCACTCCTTCTCCAAACCACATTTCAAGGATTATGTGCCAAAGTGAAAAGTTTGAAAGAAAGATTAGTGAACATTTTATGAGTGAAAGTTTTTGCTTTACAAAATCTTGTAGAAAGTTCTTAAAATCAAGGGGGAAACAAAAAGTGACAAACAATTAAAACGACAAGCAATTAAAAGGGTCTGCGAATAAAATTATTGACATTTAAAGTGTTTTAAACCGTTTTGATGCATGAAGCACTCTACAATCGGTGGATTAAAACCCCTTTCACAGTTTCATAAGTTTTTAGAAGAGTTTTTAGCTTTTCAGCAGTTTTTGCTCCTTAAAAAGAAATGCTTGATTGATTCTGTTGCTTTTCCTACATTTTCAAGGCTTTCAATCTTCAGTGCAAGCTTTAAATTATAAATTTGCTGGATTTTATGATCGAATTTCAACAGAAAGCTTCAGCTGAGCTTCAAAGCTGAAGTTGTGATTGTAAAACTTAGCTTAGGAAATCCTTAGCTTTCAAAGCTTTCAGTTTTTTCATGTGCTTAAGTAATCTCGAAACTTTTCGAATTCAGACAAATTTTAGAACAATTTTAGAATAATCTTGAAGCTCTTTACTTAATTTTTCTGCAGTTAATTAAGTCTTTTTTATAAATTTTTCTTATTTTCTTTCAAATGATTTCATGAGTTTTGAATACGCACGCAATTTATTTTAAACCAATTTAAATCCAATCAATCAATCGTTCGCATTTTTAATTATTTTTTTTCTCTTTCGCTTTCATCTTGACTTGGAATCTTTTATTTTATTAACGCCGCTTATAATTTCTCCTTTTTCTCCCCCTCTCTCTCTCTCCCTCTCCCTCTCTCTCTGTTTGCCTCTTTCAGCTCTTCCGCAAGGCCAGAGCCATCTTTGAAAACCCACAAGTCGAACTCTTCGGGGGCATCTCTCTGGTGAAGAGCAACGAAGGTCGCCAGGGCAAATCGCTGGACGACAACACGATCGCCGTGGAGGTGGCACCCACCGTCGAGGCCCGCAACTCCGAGCTCGGCAACTACTTCATGACCCACGCCAAGAACTTCTTCGCCGAACGCTCGCTGAACCTGAACTTCGCGCACGCAGCCCGCTCCGTGGCCCGCGCCATCCCCGACGACATCAAAGCCGATCTGCGTGAACTGGTCGTGGAGTCGCGCACCAAGAAGAAGAAGCTGATCAAGAAGCTGCTGCCCATCCTCCTCGCTGTGGGTGCCAAGGTCGCCGTCCTGGGTGTGGGCGCCATCCTCGGCCTCCTGTTCCTGGCCAAGAAGGCTCTGGTTGTGTCCGTCATCGCCTTCTTCTTGTCCCTCATTGCGGGTGCCTCCAGCGGCTTGGGCGGCATCGGCTCCGGCGGCGGTCTGTTCGGCGGCCTGGGAGGTCTGTTCGGAGGTAAGAGCTCGGCTGGTGGAGCCGGTGCCGGTGGCTGGTCGTCGGGCGGAAGCTCTGCCGGTGGCTGGTCGTCCGGAGGCGCAGGCTGGGACTCGCATGGCGCCTACAGTGCGCCCGTGGCACAGACGCTGGCCTACAACGGCTACAAGCAGGCCAGACGATAAGCGGGATGGTCACTAGGTGCTTTTAGGGTAAACCGGTGGTGGTCCCCGACGGTGGGACGAGACGACGACTGCTCAAGTAAAACGAAAAAAGAAACAAATTAAGTAGGACCAACAAACGACAACGAAAATTCTTAAATTATTGCTTTTAATTATAAAATTATATTTATTTTAATTTATTGTAACTACGTTTATAAACAACAAAAACTACAACCACAGAAAACACACGTATTTATAATGTAATCATATGTAAAAAGAGCCACACTGCCAGCAAAATCAAGTGTCTTCCAGGAAACTAAGTTAAACAGATTACGAGAAAAGGTGACTTTATCTACATACTCCTGCGTATGTATGTAAATATTTAGTGCCGCACATCCACACACACACACATACACACATAAACATTACAACCACAACCACGCATACAAAAATCCATCCATTTGTGATGGACTACTCTGTACTTAGTAATGGCTTCATTTATAGTATTTCTGATGGTGATCTTTTATCTACTTGCTAAAGACTTCACGATGACAGCTGTCACGGGATGAAAAGCTTGCATCCTGTTCACATCGCGTAACTAAGAATACTATAAATTAAATCATTTTACTTTGTACTTGTACTCATCTCTATATTCTTCTCTATCTTCTTCTTCTCTTTTTCTTACTTCTCTCTTCTCTAAATTTTATTGTTTTCCATCTCTTCTATATTCTACATGTACATGTACTTATTACTTTCCTTATTCTCCTATTTCTCTACTCTTCATGACTCTACTGTACCATACTATACTCTACTCCTCTATACTCTACTAAAATCTACTCTACTCTACTCTACTCTACTCTACTCTAATCTACTCTACTCTACTCTTCTCTAGTCTACTCTACTCTACTTTACTGTACTATATACTACTATACTCTCAATTATTCTATTCTCTACTTTCTTCTCATACTCATACTATCCTTCTATGATTCTTCATTCTTTCTGTATCTCTCCTCACCTGTTTATGTATCTGTCTCTTCTCTAATTTTACTTTTATACCTTGGAAAAGATAACATTGCAAACATAAAAATAATAATAATAATTTTTTTAAATTAAAAAAAGAGCAGCTTTAATTTCATTGTGATTCTTCTTTGCAATTCATCCTTCGTATTTTAAACATTTTCTTGTTCTTCTGCAAGCTTCTCTCTTTAAAACTTCTTTTTCTATTCTTTCTTTCCTCTTCATCATTTTTCATCTTATATTTCTTCTTATGCATTCTATTTATTATTTTCATCTTCTAAATAGAAACATTTTCTGATTTGTCTTAATTTTATTCTAATCCTTGTACAGACTATTTTTTGTATAATATTATTTACATTCCTAACTTGCGATATATAGCTGTCTTTGTCTATTTACATAGATCTGCATTAAAAGTCTTTCCTTTCATCTTTTGAATTCTTAGTGCATTCTCTTTCCTCTTCATCGTTCTTCTCCTAATATTATAAATACTATTTTTGCCTTCATTAATCTTGTGACAAATAAAATTTCATTTCCTTCCTGCTTCCTTCATTATCCCTATCTTCCTTTGTTAATATTTCTAGATATTACAATAATTAAGAATTCAACTCTTCTAAACCTTATGATTCATATATAGTTTTTAGTGCTGAACCTTTTCTTAATTATCGATCAATTGATGAATTTCTATCTCTTAAATGTTATGTGTGATGTTGACACCTTCAACTTGTTATTAACGAAAAAGTGCAAATAAATAAATACTGTAAAATAAATTCAGAAAAATAATCGGTTGTTTTTTTTCTAAATCATTACAAAGCAATGAAATATGGGGCAAAGTACAGTACTTTCGTATTACGGTATACAGTACAGTGCAATACAGTAAGAGTTCATAGAGTTCAGTAGAATTACTGTCAATTTTTGAGTGATGTAATAATTATAACTGAACAATTCTTACATTGAACGTTGTTCAGCTTATGGAAGGCGTATCTGGATCATTTTGCGGCATCTAAAACAACAACAATAACAACAAGAATACTCTAAAGAAACAACAACAATAGCAATCTTAAAGATCGTCAAACCGATATAAAAAATCTTTACACTTGCTTATTATTGACAGAAAGTGAGAAGTTGAACTTTATTCCCCTCCCTCCTTCTCCTCCCCTCCTCTATCCTTCTTTCTTGTCGTTTTGTTGGCACCACCATGATGATTTGTATCATTATATTTTTTCTTCATTTTACGTCGTTCTTTAGTCGCGATGATTAACTGCTTGTCTCTTAGTTTTAACCTTTAACGTCTCTCTTTGCACTTCATCTACACTAAATCATTGCGTTGTTGTTGTTGTTGTTGTCTTCTTTACTGCTGTCTTTTATGATGGTTGGTACTGTTGTAGTGATGCTTTTTTTTGTATTGTTTTTGTTTTTTATATAAATAAAAAGAATTAAAAGAAAGTTTAGCGAGAGAGAGAGAGAGAGAGATAGTATATATTTATTCAAGTAAAATTAAAAGATGAAGAAAAAGAAAATATTTAAAATTTTCTCTTTTCTTATAATTACATTTTAATAACAACAAAAGATCACATGTTGCACCAGCCAACATTCCGGAGTTCAAACAATAAACAGAAACCACAACATATTGAGTTTAGTTGTATTGGAATTAAAGTGTTATTGACATTTTATTTAACAAGAGAACAAAATAAAGTATACGAATGTAATTTATTTGTCCATCAGTCCGTGGATACCAAAGCAGTCGTTGTTAAGTCTTTCGACCCAGTTTCGGTGGTTGCGTAGGTCCGGGGAAGGGCCCGAGATGGTGCTACGAACTGGTGAGGGGCGGAGAGACAGATGCTGGTCAAAATGTTGGGTAGTCGGAGAAAAAAACAGACTCACGTACGCACAGAGGAACAAAACAGCTGTAAAAGTGGTCGTTATGCGAGGGGAGTGTGTGTGAGTGCTTGTATGTGTTAGTGTGTGTGTGTATGTTTCTCGATGATGTTCGTGAACTTTCTTAAGTCTTCTAGAAACTTCATCTGTAAAATGAAGCATCACCATCGTCATCATGAAAGAAAACAAAGCTCCAAAGACAATACACAGAATATAATAAAAATGTTTCCTTTGTTCAAAAACGTACACAATCAATATTAATCTATTATCAATCTTTATTAAGGTCTGCACTTTTGTTAATGTTGTTGTTGCTCATGTTTTTCTTAATGTTCATTTCTTAAATCATGCTTTGTTTAACACTTTCCATTCTTTCGGAATTTCAGACGGTTTATTTTATCGAACCGTTGTTGGGAAATCTCTTTTGTGGTTCTTTTTCGTGTCGTTACTGTATCAATAAATTAGGGGGGAAAATGTGAAAATTTAAAGAAGAAATTGTGTAAAAAACAACACATTTTTTATCCATCTACAAAAATATAGTATTATATATAAAAAAGTAAACCAAAAAACAGTTTTCTTTAAGATTAAATTACAAGATTATGTTGCTAGTCAATATCATCGATAAACGATCGATATCATCACCAGTTATAGTACATGTACTTCTATTATCTTAATTGCAAGTGTATATAATCAACTCTTAAGCAGTTTTTAAGAAGCATATTTCCAGGAGCAAATCCTAGCTAACAAAACTAATAAATATCGATGCATTTAATTAATCTCCGTAACAGTAAGTAATCGAAAATATTAAGTTTAGCTTGGAAACTCTTTAAAGAATTCAAAATTTGACACGATCTAAATTCAGACCCGAATAAACTGAGTTACAATACAATGCATCATGATTTGATATGGATTGCTATTTGGAATTCTATCCGGTTACTCACTCAACGAATACAAAAGATTTGTAGTGCAACTTTAAAAAAGTTAAAGCCAACCTTAAAAATAATTGGCCTAAAAGTATGCTTCGTCAAATCATTGGTGAAAGTATGTGAAAAGCTTTCTTTCGAGATCCGGTTGTAGAAAAATATAAGACTTTAAATGCCCAACTTTTTCTGCTTGAAACTTTAAAAAGAAAGCATGAAAGCGTTGCCACCTTCTGTTTTATTGTTCAGCCTAAAAGCAGAGTTCTTTAAACGAATTCTTATCAATTGTCAAATTAATAAATTTTATTGTATAAAAGTAATATACAAAATCATAATACTATGTGAAGTAATTCAATTAAGAAAGTGGATTCAATTAACAAATATTTCTTTAATTTTGAAAATGTTCTAAGTTTTGAAATGTAGCTAAATTCTAGAAATTTTAATTTTTATATATTTTTTGAAAGTTTCATAATTTTTGTTTTATTTTTGAAATATTGATATTTCTCTGCGAATTAAATTCGCTCTAATTTATTAATGTTTCTGTAATTCCAATAAATTTCTTATAATTTCTTAATTATTTTCTTTTTTAATTTTCTTTTTTCCTTCCATAACATTATTGATTTAAGATTTGTTTCTCTGTGAAAATTCTGGCCTTTCTTTCGCTTCAAATACTTGTTCGGCTTCAACGAAAGTCACCGAAAAAAGAAGTCCAATAATAATACAGCACGAAGCGAAACGAACAGCGTTTCACGACAGATGCGGCGAAGAGTGGAACTTCACTTAGTAGGGTAGTGAAAAAATTACTTTCATTACGGACACCACGCATCATTAGATTACAGATTATAGACTAATAGAGCAATCGACGGCCGTGGAATGAAATAACGGAATCACAAGAAAATCAAAATTAATGGAGCCCGAAACCGAGGAGCCGCCCGACTGGTTACGTGACGTCAGCAAAGAAATCCGTTTCAATCGAGTACAACAACAACAGCAGCTCGAAAGACTGACTGACTGTCCGAAAGTTCGAGTTCGAGGCTCTGAAGTTGAGTGGTTAAATTTAAAGGCAGGTATTTAAATTTAGTTGCCGCTGAAAACACTTTTTATTTTGTGGTTTTCTGGCTGATTGTCTGCGATTAAATTAAACACTCGCTTAATGGTTCAGAAAAATCATAATAATGGTTTCCAATGCAGACAGACAGACAGAGAGACAGATAGACACAGATGCCTGAGAGACGAGTACAGACGAATAGATGCAGAGCCTGGTAGAGAGGGACAGATACAGACACGTTTTTTCATTAATCAGTGGTTTAAAAACGAAGCAAAACCATGAAAAATGTTTCCACCGAATTATTAAAATTTCTCTAAAGAAAACCCAACAACTGAAGATCAAAATTTCAGTTTTCTCTTTTTTCTTGCTTAATTAATAAATTAAGTATTCGAGTGAAGTACAATTAAAATGAATTCATTACTTTATTCGGAACATTTTCAATGAGAACATCTGTGAACTCGCTCGAAGACTGCATTCGGTGTATTTGCAATGAATACGTGGGTACACTTTATCCCATGGGTACCCATCTCATCGTCCTCTCACCCCGCAAAATTCAGCACTTCCAGCATCCATTCAGTGAGTTCAGCGGCACTCAAATCGTGTTGCTGTTCATGTTTTCATGTCTGTCGCTTTCCGTCGAGAAGACTTTCCACGGGTTTTTCAGCTGGCTTTCGGTTTTTCTTTTTTCCAAAATTAAATATGAAGCGTAGTTATTATTGTTGTTGTTTTTGTAGGCCAAAACACTTACATAGTAACGTTATATCGCAGTTTGATTGCAAAAAGCCATCGTAAAAGGTTGGAATTCGTTTTTATTTACTTCGCTAACAACATCAGTGGTATGAATGTAAGCGTATCTGTGTGTGTGTGTGTGTGTGTGTGCGAGTATCTGTGAGTGTGTGTGTATGTTTGGCTAAGTGGCTGTACAAATATTGAACTTCAGATCATGTTAACAAGCCAAGGAAAAGTGTGTGTATGTGAAAAGCTGTTGTTGATAATCCTGCAGATTTATTGGCTTTTCGTCTTTAGTTAATAATTTATTGGGTGGGTTGCTATCGCTCAAGGTCACTTTATTTGACTTCATCACGCCGCTATGGGTTTTCTTTTCTGTAGCCACACGAGTTTTTAGCTTTAGACTTTTGCACTTTAGTTGGTTAATCTTTATAACTTCATGTCCTTACATCACGCACATATATTGTGTGTACTTATATCCTTAAGTTTATACGTTTTTATGACATCAGTAGTTTACTTTTTTGCCGTCCGTTTGCCGAAGTTTCAATATATGGACGTAACATCTTAAGTGCTTCATTTGTCCATCTGTTAGACTTTATGATCTTCCGTCTTTCTTTCGTTGTCATGTTCTTATGTGTTTACATAGTTACACCCTTAATGAACTAATATCTCAGTCTCTTAGCGTGTTCATTAGTCTGTTCCAGTCTCCAATCTTTACTTATACTCCAATACTTATGTATGTACACACATCTCTAGTTCTTTAATTTTCTCTCTATTCCTTTGTAGTTCTGGGTTGGTTCAGTCCAGATGGGATTTTGTTATGTTGGATTTAACTCGCTGTTAATCTGTTACTATATTATTTTAAAATATTACTCTCTGCTCTTCTATTACTTCATTATTGTCTCTAGTAATGCTAATCTTTCTCGGTGTCTGTTAATCTAGTAGCGTGTGTGTGTGTTTTAGTATCCGTAAATCGTCTCTTTCACTTTTGTACTGTACTCTATCCACTTTATGTTTTCTATGCTACTCTTCTTGCCTTTTCACTACTTTCATTTCACTGTACTTTTAATGTGACAAAATTTATTCACTCTGTGACTCACAGACAATAGAATAAATAACACAATTGAAACGCACTCGTGAGAAAGTAGGTTTTAAGTGCCTCAACTTACATTAAAACTTTTGATGACTTATTTAATTTCTCGACAAATAAATTAGAAAATATACGATATGCATATAAAAAGAGCCAAAGCAAGAACGACTCTTTTTAACCGTGTTAAGTTGCTGAATTCACATTGAAAGGTTTCGGTGAAAACCTGAAGTACATGTGGATAACGTGCGAAAGTGACATGTCATGTATGAGTTTTCATTTGAACCCATGAAAAAGCACTTCTTTAAAGAAGAAAGTGTTTTTAAAAGTAAAGAAAAGTGAAGTGATTTCAGAGGTGTTTCTTCTTTCCTTTCATTACAATACTTGAACTCTTAATTAATGGGTAATTCAAAGGGAGTGCTTTTTGTTTGTTTTCTGTTGTTCAGAGTTACACAATACGGCTGGTTTTTATAGCGTTTTGCATTCGATGTGATCGCGTCTGCGGCTCAATCGGTGAGGCGGCTGGGTTACGCGGCTTCACCACGTATTTAGAGGGCGTTGCTGCAGCCGTTCACTGCGTTGGTGCCTGTTTCGGTTTCGATTTCTCAGTCGGTTTTCGAGTGGTTTTGAAAGTGAAAAACTCTCACTTTTCTTTAACTCCATTCATTCATTCATTCCTCTCCTCTCCCTCCTCTCTTCGCTCCTCTCTTCGCTCTTCTACTCGACGAATTCGATTCTTCAATCTCCAAACTAAAGTAATGGTTTCTTCGCACTGCTGCTGTTGTTGTTATTGTAGAGTGCAGCTTAATTTATTCCATTTCAACCGGATGATAATAAAAATGCACTTCTTTGCATTGAAGATTTTTCCCCCTTGAAGCATTTAATATCTTGTTTGGACAGATAAAAAAATGCTTCAGATTCAAAGAAAAGCAATAAAGCTACAACAACATTTTTTGGTCTTCCTCTGCGAAGTCTTTAAATAAGCGAAAGTACCCAGTATGAAGTGTTAAATACGGTGGATTTTACAACGCTTACAATCATTCGAATAGAAGGAATTTCATTGAGATTTTATTCATGTCTTCATTAAATAAAATAATCCAGAAGAATTTTGATATTTTTTCCCCCGTTTTGGGTATCGTAGTGTATTTCTACTGGGTCATTGACAACACTTTCCCTGGCGGACATAAAAAGAACTTGTTTGCAACTCGTGTTTAAAAATGTATGCTGGCCATTTTAGGTTTATACTACCACACACACACACACACACACAGGGAAAGAGGTTGTCTGTGTCTGCGGTCTTTCGATCTGTCTCTCGATTATTCCAAATCTGTCAAAGTCGAATAAAATAAAGAAGAAGCTGCCATCCGCTGTTGAGTTTTGTTTTAGGACATCATAAAAATATTCACTCTTAGGGTGAAGCTGCAGAAAAGAACCACAACACCATCATAATAAATAATAAAATAGGAGTACCATAGAAAAACCTACAAGAATACTTAAGAAGGAATAAAAACTTGACGCAGATAAGTTGTGTTAAGGATGTAATATATTCATTGTAAATCAAAGATGCATTTATTAAACTACAATAAGGAAAAAATACATCGCCTTCTCCGAGTTCGGGTTCGAGTTCGAATGCGAAAATTCGCACGCTGAAAAAACTTTCACTTAAAATGTGTGGCCTCCAGCCGCAGCTCACAATTAAAGCAACAACAACAGCGGCCGCTCGAGAGGGCCATTGAACCGAGTCACTGATGTCTTTGGTGCAACATTTATTAACCGCACGCATGTTTATTGGAAAAGGTTTCATTGGTTGTGTAGAATGTAAAATGAAGCTGGAAAAAATTCCAGTTTGTTGCTTAAGTCTTTCATTTTTCGTACCACGAATTTTGTGCGGGAAAATTTATCAATTCAATCAATATCATCAATCATGTTAGTTTGTTAATTTATCAATTAATCAATTAGTCAATCAATTAATCCATCAGCTAATCAATCAACTGGCGATGGACGTCGAAAACTTGAGATTTCGTGGATTGTTTTCTTCGTTAAAAAAGGAAAAATCATCATTTTAGAAATCAGCGACCAATTTACTCACTTTCTTTACTTACTTACTTTCTTGCTGCTGACTGTTTGGTTTCTTTTATTTATATATACAAGAAAAATTGCGTCATTTCGTGGTTCATTTACAGATTTTAATTTCAGTCAATAAAGTCCTAAATTTCCCAAATTAAAAACACTTGTAATTGCCCCCAATTTTGTTGCTGCTCAATTAATGCATATCACGCAAAATATTCCATCCAGAAAATAGTGAACATATTTTTCTTTATTAATGTAAATTTAAAAGGTGTGTTTTTTTTCATGTGTAAATTTGTTGTGCGTTTGCTTGTGTTTTTTCGGTGTTTATTTGTGTTTGCTTACGTTCATGTGTCTGCATATTTTAACAACTTTTTAACAAATTGTTTGCTTGTGGGACAGTGAAAGAAATTTTATTGTTTTCAATTATTACGAGTATTTAGTTGCTGGTGGTTTTTCTGTGCGAATTCCGTCCGAAGCGGATGTTGTTGTGTTTAGTTTTGTATTTTTTCCTTTGAAATCTGCATTATTTTACAGTGTCTTAGTTTCTGTTGGATTGGACATTGAACTCAGCCGCGTTTCTCTTCGTTTTGTTACATTTAATGAACGCAACAATTGCTCGTGCAATGAACTTGACTTTGACTTTGTCATTTTTAATGTTGCTCGCTTCTCCATCGCTGCTGGTTTCTTTGTTTTCGCTGTTATCGTTGTCAATATTGTTGCATTCAATATTTGCGGCTTGAAAATGTGACATATGTTAATTATTTTATAATTTTATACAGTTTACAAAAAAGGTTTCGATTCCCCTTTGATTTGAATCAATTTACATGTAAATTGAATGCATTCGAACTTACTGATTGACCTAAATGATGGAAAAGATATCGCTCACCAGACACTGGAAAGCGATCCACACCAAAAGAGAGTCCCTGCTTTTCTTCGCTGTTTTGTGTCGCTGCTTATTCTCTGCTTTTTTCTTTTCTTTTCCAACTTCCATTTAATTTAATATAAAAACCATTTAATGAAATATTATTTAATTATGGATTATTAATGTTATCTTAACCAGATCGCTTTACATCAGTGATAAGAATAGAAAAGAAATGTCTTTCACACGAAAGACTTAAGATACAAACCTGTTCGCTTTAAGTTTCGTTTTCAAGCTCAGCTAAAATCATGAAAATTTATTTAAAACTAATCTTATTACCTGAATGAGCTCTAAATGGATCTACGAGATAAGTTTTTAAAGAAAGTTGACACAAACCCAAGAAAAGCAACGCGAGAGATGAGCTCAGATGCGGCTGGTTTTCTGTCACTGCGTCGCTTTTAACGGGAAATAAACTCAGTTTTTAGAAGAAATTCCACACACACATGCGTAGTTCTAATAAAACTCACACTCATACTCAGTTATGCTCAATTGGCTCATTCATATGCAATGTTATCAGTTACTTTATTCAAATAATTCTTGCTTTTTATTATAGATTTGTTTCTAACTTTTTCCACAGAATCAACAACGTTATTCGTTCAGAGAAAAAACAACAACAATAATAATATAATAAACTACATTTACAATAAATTCCAATTTAGGTTATCTTCTTTTGAATGTATTCAATTTTAAGTGATAAATTTACACGATTTTGGAAACTTAATCTTAATGATTACAAATACTAAAGACTTGATGATAATATTTTACCAAATTTTTAACATTTCTGATTGTGTTTCATACAATAGTTTGTGGAATTTATTCCGTGTTTCGCGTTTGCGTTTACTTTCGAAATGTTTCACCACTTCTTGAGCATCCCGGAGCTTCTGTGCGAAATAAATGCACAGAAATGCAGATAAATTGTTAATCGAACGTCAACCGGTGAAAGCGATTTTATTTAGTTATTTATTATTTATTTTTTGCCGTGCTTTGCTTTTTCATAGTTTGCTTTTGCTTTGCGTGTCCGAGTCTCTTCTTTCTTAACGCATCACGCGTGCAAAGCATCGCCGTTGATGCTGTTGTCGTGGACCAGATGAAAAGACACAACAACAAAAGTGATGGCGAGGTGTTTTGCCGTGGGTCATCCGCACCAACGAAGAAGCCATGCATCCGGACGGCAAAACTTTTGGCTTCTTGACTTCGCTTTTAATTAATAATAAATTCAGTCGAGTGAAAATGTGAAAATTATTGCAGCTGTTTTTTGCTGATTTAATATCGCTGTAAAATATTAAATTCAATACATTAAAACTGCAATTAAAACTAAATTCAATCCATTAAAAATACAAACGTTCGATGTATCACTTAAATGATCAGTGTTTTTCCCAGATTAAAAATTAATGACGACGACTCATTCACTCTCTTTTAAACTCTTCATTTATTGTGTCTTCATTTTAAAAGACGCTGTAATCTTTTTTGTTGCTAACCTTTTATAAACTCTACTGATTCCATTTCGACCGGAAACAGTTTTGTAACTTAATTAAAAGCGCCGATCTGCAGAAGCCTACCGATCGAAGGCACGTTTTGTAACCAAGGAAAGTTTCTGTACAGCAGACCCAAAACAAGCCTCACCACATCATGTGCCGTCGTCGAATTAACAGATTTTCGTTCAAAAGCAATTTTGAGCAACCGTTTAGATAAAAAGTAAGAACCGGAAAAAATTTCGATTTGATGCAGTGAAATTTCACTTTAAAACCAACCAACGAAAAGCACCGGCGGCGAACCAGCCAGCGAACGCATTGAGGATGGTGGGAAAAAAATTAAGCCTCCCATAAAACGAAATCCCTCCCAAAAAAACCTCCACAATTAAGTGGAAGTGCATTGAAGCCCTACGAGAGCCGCCGAACCTTGGGGATCTTTTAAGAAAGATGATGCAAGGCGAATCGTCAGAGGAAAGTGATGTTAAACTGCACAGTGGAACAACAACAACAACAACAGCGAGTATCAGGTGCCTTCAAAGTTAACAACTCAAACTTTGAAGGCGGGTTTTTTATTATTAAACTGTTTCCTTTGCATGCCGAAGAAGAATTCATGCGAATTTTTTGAACAACTTAAGAAACGACAAAGATTCCAGGTGATCGTGGAGAAGCAGAGAGACGAGAAGACGGGAGCAGGTAGTGGAAGAATCACAGACGCCGCCAGATCCCTTTCTCTTTCGAAAGAAAGTGGTTCGGTCACTGCGCACGCTGGGCCCGAGAGTCGGCGATCAACACAGCGATTGTCGCGGCAGACTTGCTTTCAGATCAGTGATCGAAATTCGCCGAACATCGAGTAACATTATATAATCAGACAAGCAGACGTTAACTGAAAGCGGACCATGAAATTAGCAAAAAAACGCCCAACATACCTTTTTAAGGTTATAATTATTCAGATATGAAGTCTTTCTGGCCAACAACGATGACAGATCTCCGGTTTCTCCGGTGGCTAAGTTTGTGGGTATCAAGTGTTTAACAACCGTCATCGTTGAGATTTGACAAGTTTTAATTTGTGCAGAAATTTATTCAAATTTATTATATGTAATTTCACTTTCTACGCGACAAGTTTCATGTATAATTCTGATAAAAGACGTACATAATAATCAATCAACATGGCAACAATCCTTCGATGGACTAGTGTTGAATGTCGTAAACAATGCCGTATAACATTCCTTCATAAAACATAAGAATTCATAAGATATCTCAAATGCAGTCTATTCTACTGGAGTTTAAAGATCTGCCATAATTTACTGAAGAAAACAAACCGAAAGACTTAAGAAACAAACTCGATCATGATGCTTCACAATGAAAAAAAGAAATTCGAAAAATAAGCAGACTAAAAAGAGTCTCTTACATTATCTGTAATTTATTAGTTATTTGTTACAAATGTTCCAGTTAATAAAACCATTTAGGCTGACCAAAAGAATATACGTACCAATATATTTCTTCATCATCTGCTCTAAATACCATAGATTCCACATTTTCGGTCAATCGACTGTCGATTCCATTATAAAAAGAAGAAGCAGGACCGAAGAACAGCAATAAAACTCAACGCAGACTTAAATTTTCGGACTGAATGTAGAATTAATGAAGTCGACGAAAAGATGGTTTTGGTATGTAACCAAAAAAAGAAAAAACGATCCAATAAAATTCGAATTTTGAATTTCTTGGATTCCGGAATTCTTTGGAAAAAAACAGATGACTTAAAAAGCAAGCAGGCGCGTTTCTATTCAAGAGAAAATCGGCCAAAATCGTAACTAAGCCCTGCTTCTGAGCTTCTAAACTAGCAGAGTAGAGAAACATGTCTATTTTTTCTTTAAAAATACGTCCAAATACCTAAAAACGAAATCAAAAAATACATTATGTGTGGTCAGAAGACAGCTTAAAACAATAAGAAACAATATAATAAAAATAAATTAACTAAACGACACAAATGAAGACGACGGCGACAAAAACTTTCCCTTTTCTTAATTTCATTTATGGCAAAGAAGAAAAAAGTGGACGAAGCACAACAGCAACAACAACAGCTCAATGAATGGACTGACTCTCTAACACATGTGTGTGTGTATGTGTGTGTGTTTTTATTAGTTTGTTTCTTTGTGTTTTACTGCTTATGATAACCATGCATAAATTCGTGCGAATGTGTGAAGGAGCCACCACACTCACCTCGTGTAGTTCCGAGATGAATTCGATTAAGCAAATTTAATAATATTAAAGTTAACAGATTTTTAAGAGGAAGTGGAAAAAAACTCAATTAAAAAAGTAAAAGTGTCGATCGCTTTAAAGCAGAGAAGAAAACAACAGCAAAAAAAAAACATAAATTTCTGAATTTCTAAAAAGTTGGCAGAAGCTGAAAGGTTGTCCGTCTGTTCGGCAGTTTTGAATACACGAATCATTGGAATGTGGAGGGCTTTTTACAGTTATTGCTAGAAAACTGACCTGGTTATTAATAGTCTATATGGTAAATAATCGATCGTAAATGACATCGACAACGAACGGTCTGACTTTATTAACTTTCATAGAAGTTCTTCTTTTAGAATATGATGATGCTTCTACTAGCTGTGGCTCTGATGTCTTAGAATTATTATTATTTCAGTGAAGCTTCATCATCACCGTAATTAATGATGCTCTATCACTCTATCATCGTGATCGCGGCGCTCGATGAATAGAATCTGTTCGGAAGTGATGATGATCACGACGATGGTTCTATTGAATTCCTGTTGATGGTTCTATTATTTGTCTCCATTAATACTCGCTTTGAATTCTGATGATAGGGTGACCGTGACGCTTAATGAAATTTAGTGAAAAATGTTTGTGAATGAAACCTCTGCGTTTTCTACGACTGGCTGCCGTGAGTGGCTTTCGGACAGACGAACAGACGGAGTCAGGTGTGGAATTTTAGCTATTAACACGTAGCAAAGTGATAGTTTTTCAGTCGCATCACCTGCACGCCTCATGATCAGCAGCCGTCTGTGCGGAGGCAGTCATTGAATCAAACGACGGCTCTGCCATCACTCTGACAGCCAGCCAAAAGAGGTCTCAACCTGTATCGCCAGCAACGGTAGTGTCCAGTGTGAGTGCCAACAGAAGCGACAACAACAACAACAACTCATGCTCTGGCCAGTGGAATCGATCGACAAAGTAAACTTTTCACTTTACTCCATGATGAAGCAACTCGTCCCGCGAGCTGGCGAACTGGCTGGCTGATTGACTCTCCGACTGGTGGGCTGACTTGATTTGAAGATCGCGAAGATCGTTTGGAGCGCTTGAATTCCCACCTGATTTTCTTCGTTATTGATTTCATGTTATTCGCCAATATTTTAGCTTATATCTCGATCTTTTGTTGGCCGTCCGAACCAAGCCTCTTTGTTGCTCTTGTGTGATGGCTTTTTCCCCACAACAACAACGACAACAACAGCACAGAAACAGACCCCAGCCACATACAACACTTTATTTAGTTTTTCCATATGAAAAATACTTTTCCATGGAAAAAATGTAGTTCAATTCGGTTCATCAACCAACTCTAAAGTGAAAATGTATCGCTTTCGGTGTTGCTGTTGTTGTTTTCCGTTTTACCTCGCATATAATTTTGCTTATTTGCCCGCTTCTCTGTTGTTGCTGCTGCTTCTGTTGCTGCTGCTGCTGTTGTGCAGATTATTTTCACATTTTTTGTAATTAAAAAAGTTTTGTCAAGTTTACAGCCAGATTTCTACAGATTCCATTTCTAACATGGTTGATCGGTTGTGCTGTTGTTGTTGCTTCTTCAATTAACCATCCACACCTGTTGCTGGATTCGTTTGCTTGGATTTAGAAAGTCATGATGTGTGTTTTTTTAACGGATTTCGAATGATGATGATGATGTGCGATCGAACAACAACATCAACAAAATTAACTTCTTTTGCTTGAGCACAAGATTGAAATTCTCAAAATTCTTTCAGATTTCATGTGAAGGGGAGAAGAGCATGAAGAAGATAAGAAAATATTTAAAAAACATATCCGGAAAGTTAAGTTGAATATTTAAGAATGCAGATTTTGTCAGAAACAATCTTGTCAAATTGAAATTTTATTTCATTTAAAAAAAAGCGATAAATTTCCTCAGTTTTCGATAGCTTTTTAGAATATTGTTTCTATTACTTCTCTTCTTCTTTTTTTTTATGTAAAATAAATGGATCGCGCCTACACGAAAGCGGTAAAAAAGCAACAACAACGCGGCGAAGATCAACTCGCCTGAAATCTGTTATTGAATCATATCTCAAGACTATCATTTTTGTTGATTTTCTTTCTTATTCTTCCTCTTCTTTCCCTCTGATATTATTTATGATCCTCAGAGACATTTCGTTGCCTTCGAAATCTCGTTCTTCACTGAATAAACTAAGCTATATACCGTTATTTGAACTATTTAATTGATAGAATTACAAAAATCATAAAGATTAATAAAATTCGTTTCTTTTCCTTCTTTTAAAGAGTTGTTTAGACATACATTGAGAACAGATGCGAAGAATTGATGATTAATTCAACTCAAAATCAAGGAAATCAACTTCAGCTGTGATTTAATAGAAGAAATCATTAAAAATGACAATAGAAAGAGAGGGAAGATAACTAAAAGTTCGGAGTTTTGAAAAGCAGCACTAAAAGAACGCTCTTTGATCTTGTTTAAAATTCGTAGTTTATTCTAAAAACTTTAAACAATAATGAGTCCTTGGATTCATTCTTTGATTGTGCGTCTGTTCTTTACAACTGTCTTTTATTCCATTTATAACAGTATTTAATGTGAATAAATATTAAAGCTGTTTCACTAAACTATTCAGCCAACACTCGTTGTTTGCTTTAGAAAAGATTTCGATTGAACTGAGATTTCTTTCCACTTCGGCCAGAGCTCCTGCGAAACTTGGCCACAGCCGCTGATGCCGCTAACAAACTAAACGGTAACTGAGGCAGTAGCATCGAAGCGGATCCTGGTCGATGTGAAAAATGCCAAAACAGCAACAACAACTACAAAAATAGTATAATAATAAAACAACAAAATCACAAACAGCAATAAAATAACAATAACAAGTTGGCTCATGAACAGCAGCAGTAGCAGAAATAACAACAATGATTTTTATTAACAATTAAAATTAATGCAATCTTCATAAAAGTGGTGTCTTAAGCTGGCCGACATGCAGGTGCTGGTCGCCTGGCAGACGTGCGGCGGGTGGAGGGAGAGGCTGATGTTAAATAAAAGGGAAACCAGCAACAACAACAACAATAACAAGTGCAACACTAAACACAACTACAACCCAAGCAAGTTCAAGTTGCAAAGCCAAGTATGCTGGCCTAAAGTGCCAGCCAACCAGCCAACCAGAGTCAACTTTCAGCCAACTTTTTACGGTGTCTATAATAAGTAAAGATCTCTAAAAAAATCGCACAAAGAAAAAGCAGAGAGAAATTAAAGAAAAAAACACGTCTTAATAAGAAAAGTTGTTTGTTTGTGTTGGGGTTTTAAAATCCGCCAAATTTTAATGCAACACTTTTTTATTATTAGCGTTTTTTTTAACTTTTTGCTTGGTTCCAAAATTTCATGAATAATAATACGCTTACCGGCCAACAATAAAAACAACAAACAAGCTGCCAATACTACTGACAGTGTTACATGAACTTCATTGCCACTGTTGCTGTTTTTTTAATTGATGACATCTTCTTCGGTAGCTCAGCATCATTCGTATGATTTAAAAGCTGAAACCAGAGAAAGCATTTCACAGAGCACAGGCACACATACACACACAGACAATACACACACTCACACACTGACAATACACACAAATCAAATCACAGCAAAATAACACCTCAAAAGCGGGTTTGCCGAATTTTTCGAATGTTTCGAAGCTGTTTCGGAGTCTGAATGTATTTGTGTGTGTGTGTGTGCTTTGCATGTGTGTTTGTATATGAATTCCTGCCTCTGTGTGTTGCTGTTAATATCTCATAAACATTTACTCGAAGCTGCTTTTACTAGCAACCGTGATTTTTGTTGCCGTTGTTATTGAAATGGTCGTTGTTGTTGGTGTTGTTGTTGATTACTGTTATGCTATTGTTGTTGTAATTGGTCTTCGCTACATTGTTGTTGCTGTTTATGTTGCTGTTGCTGTTGTTTTCTTTTTTAGCTTTTCCAACACTGGCTCCTCGCAGCGAAATGAGCGCAAAACAAAAGACTTAAGCGCCAAACCTGCTCAACTGGTATGCGGCTGCCTCTGCCTCTGCCACTGCCACTGCCACAGTTAAAGCAAAAGAAATGCTGTCGCTGAGCTTGCAGCTGGCAGAAGCACAACTACAGCAACTGAAATAACAACAACAACAGCAAACACAGTAACAGCGGCTTCAGTAGAATCGACAGCAGCCCGATGAACAGCGGCTGCGCGGCGGCGGCGGCACGAAGAGCACACACGCTATATAAATTGTCGAGACGTTTGGGAAATTGTATCATTTCATCCTTCCACGTCCGAACGGCAACACTTGTGTCCGCCACAACCAAAGTAAACAGTCAGCGACAAGCGAAAAATAAAACAAATAAAGTGCAAAGTGTGACCCACGACCACAGCGACGCCGCCCCAGAGGAGAGAAAGTGTGCGTTTTTTATTGTGTACCCTGCGTTACCGACATCGAGAGCAACAGCAGCAAAACCAAAAATCGAATTAAAAGTGCAATTTTTCCAAGAAAAAGAAAATCAAGTTTAAACTCAAGTCAAAACCAAAAACAAATCAAAACAAAAAAATGTCTCACAAAAAAGTTGTATTCGGTCTGTTGTTCGGTCTGGTCGCCTTCTGTGCGGCGCTGCCCGCCGAGGAGACTCGTGGCCACGCCCGCAGCGTCGACAACGACATCATGGACAGCATCTACAGCGACTGCCTGCGCAAGGACTCGGTCTCGTGTGTCAAATACAAGCTCTTCAACTTCGTCGACAAGGTGCTGGCCGTGCGCGACCAGTTCGCCCTCACCGAAGGCGTGACCGTGGTGCGCTCCCCGGATGCGCCCCCCGCCAGCGCCGAGGCCGCACGTGCCATTTCCGGCGACGAGTCCTTCGAGTCGCTGGCCCTGAACCGCATCTCCGGCTTCCTGAACACACACACCATCAAAGTTGAGCTGAAGGGCGCCGACATCGTTCAGGCGGTAAGTTCCACCGGCCGCGCCCTCGAAGACGTGTCCGAGTCCCTGTTCGGCGTGTCCGACGACTCCACTGCGACCGAGGAGAGCCGTGGCAAGAAGAAGAAGGCCGCCAAGATCCTGGGCCCCATCCTAGCGTTGGTCGCTCTGAAGGCTGCCGCTCTGTTGCCCCTGCTGTTGGGCGCCATCGCTTTGATCGCCGGCAAGGCTCTGTTGGTCGGCAAGATCGCGCTGGTGCTGTCCGCCGTCATCGGGCTGAAGAAGCTGCTGTCGCAGGACAAACACGTCACCTACGAAGTGGTGGCCCATCCGCACCACAGCGCCAGCCACTCGGTGAGCCACGACTCGTACGGAAGCGGCTACAGCGCCGATGCAGGCGCCTCGCCTTCGTACGGCAGCTCCGGCCACGGCGGCTGGGGACGCTCCATCGACGCCCAGGACTTGGCTTACGGGGCCCAGAAGCCGAAAGCATAAGGAGGAGGTACGGCCGAGGAGGGGAGGCGGGTAGGAGGAGCTGCAGAACCAGCCACACCGGCTGCCAAAGCTCGCCTCCAACAACAACGAAAAGAAAAGCAAACCAACCAATAAATCCAACGGGAACTGCAACCAGGGACAACCACAACCACAACAACAACAACAGCAACAACAGACGTGACGAGCAACAAACGACACTCACTTCCCTTTGATGCCTGCGAAAAAGCAATCCTTGCATACTTCTGGCCGACTGAACGAAGACCATTCAATCAATTACGTTGTTAGCAACATCGATTAATTTAATTTATTTAATTTATTTTCGAGTAAAAGAAAACCACATCTAATTTTAACCTCATCATCGCAACATCATCACAAGCGGACGACGACGACGACGAGGACCGGCAGCAGACGACACGACCAGAGGAGGAAGCAGATGAAAACGAGGATGAGATACACAAGGAAGAAGAGGAAGAAGAACAGGAAGAAGCATAAGTAAAATGCGTGTGTGTGTGTGCATTTATATTATATAACATTCTAAATTACATAATTTATTTATTTATTCTAAAGTTTTACGCGTTAAGTTCGAAGCTTAATTAACCTTAAGTTGGTCGATGTAATGAAAACCATTGACACATGAGAGAAGAGTACCTTATTTTGCACAGCAATGAAATACTCATGCGCACAAGAAGTTGACGCAACAGCGGTGGGCCCCGCCTACCGTCCAGAGTTGCCAACTTCCGCCTTAGACTACAGTAATCGTAATCCTTCCAGCTGCTCTTCGGGCGCCCAATCGCTCTAGCTATCGCTCTCTTTACACTTCGGACAAGTCTCAGTTTCTCTCTCTCTATCTATCGCTCTCTCCGTCTACTCTCTAATCTCTCGCTCTTTGTTCTGGGGACCTGCATCATCATGGTCATCATTCTTGCTTCATTTCCGCTCAGCTTTTATACCAAATATTCTCTCGTACGCTATACTGTCCACTCTCTTCGAACCAAATGCAATAACTTCTCACTATAAACTCTCCTTCTCTACTCTGGCTCTTTCAGGATTTCTTTCTCTGTCTCTCTCACTCTTTTTCTCTGCTTTTTTTCTTTAATATGTTTATATGTATGTACATTTCTCTAATTTCTCTCTCTATACTCCTCTTTTTCTGAAATAATTCTAGTCTTAAATAATAAAACAAAATATTATATTGACTAAAATTAACTACTCTATCTTTACTCTTTTCAGCTCTTTAACTCTTTTCTAACTCTTTTCATTTTAACTATTCTCTGTGTGCATAAAATCTGTTCTCTATCTTTTAGTGACTCTTTTTCTATTCTATCTTAAAGACTTTCTCTCTCATTTCTCATTATCCTTCCCCATCATGTCTTCTCTTTCTTCTTTTTTCTCGTAATTTCAGACTCGATTTTTGTTCTTGAAGAAAAGGAGTCATAGTTTTGGTCTTACAGACGCCATAACTTGCCATAGTTTTCTTTAAAAAAACTGCTTTCATATCTCTCATAACTATGAACTCTCTTCGACTTCAGTTGTGTAGCACAATCTATCTCTCTCTTTCTCTCTATTCTCTAGAGGGCGGGGAGGAAAAGAAAGCTTAAAGTGACAAAGCTCTCTTCAGAGATACTCTTTCTTTTTCTCTTCTCCTTTTCTCTCTTTATTCCTCGATCACTTTCACTCGACTTTCTACTCTTCACAGGAAAACTTTCACTTAGTGAAAACCATACTTTCTCTTCTTCATTATTTCAAAACTTTCACTCTTTAGAGACATATTCATAAACTCTCTCGCTCACTCTCTCGCTCTCTCTCTCTCTCTCTCTCTCTCACATACTCTCTCTTTAGTTTCTCTACACTATTTTCTTTACTTAATTTTATCTGGAATTCTATACTCTACAATCGACTCTTCTTTATCCTAGTTGAGATTTTTCTCTGTGATCTACACTACTAGAACCTTCTCTACTCTGCTCTACTCTCTACTCTTCTCCACTTTATTCTAGTCTACGCTACTCTACTCCTTTCTACTCTATACTTAGCTGAAAATACTACGTTTTAGAATAGAGGGTGTACTCTACTCGTCTCTATTCGGATGTCTATTCTAAGAATACGTTTTCCTTAATTTGTTCGGTTAACTTTTAGACTCCTTCCCTCTCTATCTCTATCTCTTTCTCTCTAGTATATCTCTTTAGTTCTCTATTATTCTCTAGTTTCTAGTCTCTCTCTATCGCTCTGTACTCCTTATTTTCACGACTGAAATCACTCAAAGTAACTCTACTCTATTTTTTAATGTTTAACTTTATCTATTTTTAATCTGCGTACTTTTAAACAATAGCTCAGCACTTTCTTGTAATTGTTGTAATTTTATCGTAGTTGTTAAAATAAATATGTAATAATAATAATATAAATATTTGTATTTGTATACGTATTTTGTTGTTGTCGTATCTGCTGTCAGATGGCAAGCCAGAGTCTGACAGATCAACAGACGCAAGCCACGTACGAGTAGATTACATCTTTTTTTTTTTTGCTTATTTTTAAAGACAAACCATAGACGAGGGCTGTTCGATCAGCGTTGCGAAGAAATCACTAAACAATCACAGAATCACTCAAATCAATCAAGCAAACAAGAGCACGTTTTTATTTATTTATTTATTGAAAAATACAACAGAACGAACACCACACAAAATATTTTAAACCACAAACATTGTATATTTTTAAATGTGTTGTAATTATTTATTTGTCATTCATGCATTTCATTAAAATATGAAAAAATCTAAAAAAAAAACAATTAAAGAAAAAACAAAATAAAGTCATTTATTAAAAAAAAGGAACTGATTTCTTATCTGCAGCGTGGTTTTTCTCGAAGCACAAAATTTTCTCAAGAGAAATGAAGATGATCGGATCGAGGTTTTTATTGTGTTTCAGGTGCTCTCATTTAGTTTAAAAGATACCGCCCGATAACAGGAGAAGAAACGATGCCATCTAACATCATTACAAGTAATTTACTAATCCTTATGTTCGAATTGATGTATTACACGCTTATACCGAGCTCCAAAAACCACAAAAGTCATGGAATTAACAAGCCGACAACAACAACAACAGTGACAATACTTAGTTTCGCTCTACTAAAATAATGTCACCGAAAAAAGAAAAACAGTATAAAAGCGAGACTACACAACAGATTGAAGTGAAAAAATAAGCAAAGCAAAAAACCGCCGCCAGCGCCGTGTTCAAGACCAAATAATGCACAATATTTTCACTGTCACTGCCAGTGACGATGATGATGATGCATGCAGAAGGTGCAGCGCAAAAATTACAACAACAAACAGCAGCCGTATTAAGGCACAAAAACAAAGACACAAACCACACAAGCGCAATAAAACCAGTTCAGGCCAATAAACTAACTATGAAGATGTTGTTCAAAACAAGCGTCAAAAAGTGTGTCAGCAGAACAGCAGAAATCAGCGAACATGCGAATGAATGGAGCAGCTCCGCAGTCGCCGTCGCAGTCGCTGCAGCTGTCGACGAGGTGGCTTTGAGGTGCGCGCAGCACCTGTAAAGAACAACAACAGCAACCAACGGAAACTACGAGTAATCTTCTCGTCTTTTGCATTGTTTTTGTTGTTATTATTAGTTTTTTTTTTTGCTTTGCTTTGCTATGTTTACAGTTTTTGTATTCTTCTTGTAATTTACTGGAATTCGTTGGCATGCTTGAAAATTTCTCCTTCATCAGTTCTGTTGACAACGGCACTAAAATGGTGGATACCAGGGACGACGAGAGCGGAGCGGAAGCAGTGGGCGACGCATGTTATCCGTCGTTGAGAATATTTATTAAGTTATCTTGTGTCAAACTCTGCACTTAACTTGAACATTTATTTAAATTGCTCAACGCAGAGCAGCGCGAGTCAACCGCTGCGAGAGAAGTGCGTAGAGAGTGATTAAGAAAATTAAGTTAATTTGCTGTTATTAAGTTTTTGTTGGTTTTCCCTCCTTACTTTTTCCCTAATTCATCGTTTTTCCGGAACAGAAACGAATTGCGTGATTTATGCTCATTTATTTGCTTTTTTCTGAAGCGGTTTTGTTTTCAAGTTGTTTCTATATCAATTATTTATTATTTATACCATAATTTTATGCTTTTAGGGTGGCAATTAAATAAATTTTCTTAAAATATTTAAAAATTAAATCCAATTATTATCTTAAATGCATTGAAAGTGATTTGATTTTAATGTAAACAACTTCTATAAACATACTTTTTATAAAAAATAATTTATTATTTTAAAGAAAGAAATTATTTTCAGTTATCTTTAATACCTGATATTTAAAAAACCCTGAAAAACCATGAAAAATATGAAAAAATTGAATTATTTTACTAAATAAGAATTAATCCGAAAAATTTTAACTCCGTAATAAAATATTTGTTCATATTGATTAAAAATCTAAAATTATTTGTATTTATATTTATTATAAAGAAAATTAAATATACTATTATACGAAAATGAAATTAAATTTGTTTAAATTTAAATCTTCTTAAGTGCATGCAAATCGATCATTCAAATTCGTCAAACTCTTTGTTAGTACTGTACTCCTAGACTTTCTTTCTTCTTCTTCCATTTCTTCTCACGCATACTTTGACGATTTGAAGCATTTTCCACTATTTTTTTCCACTAACTTCCGGAAAGTATGCAATGAAATTTCAAATTCTAGGCTAAATCAAAGCGTGTGAGAGAAAATCAAAGGTAACAACGTAATAGAATAAAATAAAAATATATTGTAGTTAATTGGGTTACAGTTTCGCCTGAAAATATGCAACTTTGTGTGCCAAAGAAGTGAAGATTTACCATTAAAGTTATTTGAGAATCACCGAGCAAAGTAGTCTTTTGGAAAGTTTCGGGGTTGACGAGTTTTGGGGTCGATATTCGGTCACCTTTTTTGTGTAAAATAAAAAAATATTATTTATAACCAAGTAATCATTAACTTAGCAACTAATTTGCAACATAAGATGTTTATAGCTAACAACTATTTAAGATTTTAAATGAAATACATTTAATTTATTGTATTTATATATTAAATATCTTGATGTATTATTGATGTCTTTTATTTATTGAAAATTTTCTGAAATTATTCCTCTTCTCTCGCTTCTTCTTCTTTTCCGAACACTCCAACAAACAACCAAATCATGTCACTGAATAATAATTGAATTAAGTTTTTCTTAATGAAGTTTCTCTTCGGTTTCTTACCTTCTTAAATCCTAATGAATATCGAGTGAATGCAAAGGTTTTTAGTTCTTTATTAGTTTAATAATCTGCATACGATTCTTTTGTGGCAACTCAGCCGATAAACGGTAAATTTTCACATTTACAACCGAGAGAAAGTGTAGCAGTCAAGCGATTGACGGTGATGTCGATGGTGATGGTGTTGTTTTCCTCTCTGTACAGTCTCTGGAACTAAGCCAAGTTCCAAGTTTCACCCGCTTTAGTTCGTTCTTTCAAGCATTTTCTATTTCTATAGAAACTTCGATAGATTTCGAAGGAGGAACAGCAACAACAACAATAGTAGCAACAACACGAACACTATCAACAACAGAATGAATGCATTTTAAGTTGTTCAAAGTCTCAAAATATACTCCGCTGTTGTTTCTTTAGACGATTTAAGTTTCTAATCGAACTCTTATTTTTCTTCGCCATGCGTTTAGACGTATTTTAAGGCAAGTAGTTGCAAGAGTTGCACTTCTGACACACTTACTTTGAGTTTCAATCTCAAATGCGGCATGTTTTCAGTGTTCAGTCTTCAACGCTTTCGTTGAAACAACGTAAATTGATTGAATGAATGAATGACTAAATGAGTAAATGAAAGACGATTGTTGCTTTTATTTATTTTGCGGTCTACTAAACTGCATGCGCTACTGCAGCGCCCCCTAACTAACCACAACAACAACAACAGCCAACCCATCTACAGCAACAAAGCAATCCAACTGATTTTCAACCATATTAAAGTAGATTTCAAACTAAAACAAATACAACAAATCTTTCGATATCTCTTCGATGCTTACGTTTTAAACGCATTCATCTATGAGAGTAGAAAAAAATAATTTATGCTTTTTAAATAGCTGCCAGACATGAAAAATCATCAGCTCAGAACGTCCGCGGAGTGCTGCTGGGTTGAGAGAAGGGTGAAGAGGGGGAGGCGAGAAATGAGAGTGGATGATTATGAGATGGATAGCTAAATAGAGGAGGGTAGATTTTGCACTGAATGTTTTAATGGACGAATAAATATTTGCTAAAAAACGTATACACTGAGAAAAAAGTTAAGAAAATGTAAAGAGATTTATAGGAGTCCATCCTGAGATCTCCAGTCGAAATATCGAAACCCCTCGTAATCTACAATAACATTTAATAAAATAGTCAAATTTTCGAACCCTTATGAAAACCTTCTATCGACCCCAAGGATTGAACTCTCGGGATCTATGGAAACCTCTCAAGATCTATTAAAACCTTTCTAAATAACTTGGCAAAATCTATCAATGCTCCTTCTTTTTCCCTGACTTCTTTTCTCAGTGTAATTCGAGTGCTAATTTGCGTGATTTAGACTAAAACCACAATGAATTCGATCGCTTCTGAATCAGCAGCATCACATACGCTGGAAGAGTGATTGTTATCAGACGTGGCTCTACAACAACAACATTGTAACAATTAATTAAGACGATTTTAAGAAAACCGCGAAGTTGCAAGCAGAAAAACCCACTGAAGATTGTGAACAATTAAAATCTAGCCGGCTTTTCGTTGTGTTGCGGTGGAAAATGCACTCGGAGTATAAAACAGTTTCACAGCCGGCGTTACAGAGCAGTTGAACTCCACGCGTTGCATCAGAGGCGGCTATCGAAAGAGCATCCATCGCAAAAGCAGCTCGGAAATACGAAGGATTAACAGATCGAGTGGCAGGAAGAGCGTCATCGAGTGGGCGTCATCTGGGTCAAGTGACACGTCAGATCATAACTGCTTCTATTCGCAGAGCACGGGGTAACTCCGCCACCAGCCCCATCAGCACTCTACTGGTGATCATGTACGTCAAGCAGCGGCTTGGGTCCTTCGCTGTGGTGCTGCTCTGCGTCTGCGGCCTGGCGAAGTTGTCTGTAGCACGCACCGCCACAACGAATGTTTTCCAACACAGCGCCAACAACTTGCAGCCGCAGCACAGGAGTGGCGCCTCACATGCGTTGCCGGCGCCGGCCGACATCAACAGCAGTGGCAACAACTCGACGACCACCATCTGGAAGGACCTCGCGCTGATGTACCGCGTCTATCAACAGTGCGCCAACGAGGATCTCTCCGTCTGTTTGAAGGTCAAGCTGCTAACCGGCCTGGAGAAAGCGGCACGTGCGGCCAGAACTTTGAAGCTAGTCGAGGGCGTGCAGTTTGTGAAGAGCGAATGGGGAGGGGAGGCTGCCCGAAGCGCCTCCAGATCCGGTCAGATGCCGGAGCTGAGCGAAAAGGAAATCGAAGCAACGCTGCCGCGTGCCATGGAAGCCAAGGAGCATATTTTGAATAACATGATCCTCAAGAAGTTGGCAGGATTTCTGCAGGATCACACACTGCAGGTGGGTACAAAAGAATCTCTCTCTCTCTCTCTTTCTACCTCTCTGAAAAGAGAGACTTCCTCTAGAAAAGAAAACCCGTCTGTCTCTCTCTCTCTCTATTAACCTCTGTTAAACTCTTGAAACCAGGTGAAGTTTCCCGACATCCGTCATGCGTTGGACAACTCAGTCAACGAGGGACGAGGACACAAGAAGGACAAAAAAGGTGGCGGCGGCGCTTTCATCATGATTCCCCTGCTGCTCGGCGGTACTTTTATTCCGATTGCCTATGGTGCCCTCGCGATTTTGGCCGGCAAGGCGTTGATCGTATCCAAGTTGGCCCTCGTCTTGGCGTCCATAATCGGCATCAAGAAACTGCTCGGTGGCGGCGGCAAAGAATCCCAGCACGAGGTCGTCGTACAGTCGGGCAGCCAATCGGGTTGGGGGCGTGACATCGATGTCCCGTACAGCGGCTGGAAACCTGGCATGGATACAGCGAAGAAGTTGTGAAAAGAAGCCACAAGAGACACAAGAAGATGAGGAAAACTAAGGAGAAGCAAGGAAGGAGAAGATGATGAATAAGTTTTTAGGTTAACTAGTTACGTAATACTTAAGAAAATGGCGAAGCAACGGCTTCAAGGAAGGACGTGGAAAAACCAAATATTAATTTAAATGTTAACATAAATGATTTTCATAAACTTAATTTAAACGATTTTCTGATGACTTTTGAGCTACAGACCTATGGCTGCTTCGGAGGCACGATATTTAGAATAAGTTCTAAATAAGGTCACTAAATTACAGATGCTAAAAAAAGATGCTTTGACTAATCATTACGATTAAACTGCGATTATATAATATTAATTCAGGTGGTTGACAGTGATCGTTAAAAGATCGTTTCAAAAATGGTTCACCTGCCAAGGCACGAACTTCGTTTTTCAGGACTCACTTCTTCAGGATGACGTCTTCATTCTTATATTCAGCACTTTTCTCTGAAGTCTATAAAACAATTTGAAATGGTTTTTATATAAAAACAAGGTATTAAAAAAGGAAATCTGTAGTTTTTGTTACTAAAACCGACCAACTAAAAACAGAAAATTTATTTCTAACCATGTCACGTATTTGTTGTTATTTTTGTTGTTGTTACAGTCGTCGTCTCTTCGAAGTACAAGAAAAAGAAAGGTCAACAAACGATTGCAACAACTCTGTTGCCATTAAAAACGTCTCACTTTCTTCCTACTGAAGACAAGTGTTCATAAAAATTTCCCTTTTCATATATTGTAGCTACGACTACTCGTAATTTAACAGAAGAGTATCTGGACGGTTATATTTTTTTT
The DNA here is from genome assembly GCA_949629155.1 of Myopa testacea. Classification (NCBI taxonomy): domain Eukaryota; kingdom Metazoa; phylum Arthropoda; class Insecta; order Diptera; family Conopidae; genus Myopa; species Myopa testacea. Next base: position 72,811,211 of record OX451345.1, read on the forward strand.
TTTGTTCTTCATTTTGTCAAACTTGATCTTAACAATATCATTGCTCCTGTTTATTATGTGTTCAGTCATTCACAAAACTCCACATTTTTAATGATCCTACAGGAGTAATTAATTTTTTTTTATCCTTCCAGACCCGCTCCGGATATCCTTTCCTCTCTTACCCTCTCCCTTCATTCGGCACTGATCTCTCTACACTTTTTCTTTCATTTTACATTTTTCACTACATTTTTTAACACAAACGTGCTTGAAATTTAGTTATTAAAAGTTTAACTGGGTTCCGAAGTATGAGGAATGGGTGCCCCTGGTAGTCAACAACAATAACAACAACAACAACAACGCCAACAAATTCAATAAAAGCTAACAACATATCGTTAAGTTTACTTTCTTGTTAACACTTTTTGACTGCATGTCTGAGCGTACATAATAATTTTTCCTTTTTTATTGCCAACTCTTCAGTTGGCACTTCAACTCCACCTCCAACTTAACAACCGATCCACCTCCTTACCCTAGACGTGCGTATCCCCTTCGACACTGAAAACCAGATGCGTTACATGCAAATCTTTGATGAGAATATCTCTAGTCTTCGCCTTAGAATCTCTGTCAGATCCCCGTCTTAGAATCTCTCTGATCCTCCTCTTAGAAGAATCACTCTCTACTTGTTTTATAATCTTTGCTCATCTTTCTTTCTCCATTTTTTCTCGCGGATTTCAGTGTCGCTAAAATGGAACTCCTTCTAAACCATTTCTCTCCATGCCTTGTCTATTGATTCTTCTTCCTTTTATTGTTGTAACGCTTCTTGTTATCACTGTAATTTGGTGGTGGACTTTTTTATCTTTGAGCACTTAACAATTCAGAAGGTGGTAATCAAAACTTGCTGCTCGGAAGCTCATTATTATGGCTGGCAATGAGTCAAAAGTGAAAACGTCGAATTCCGAAATGCAAACAAATAATATTAAAAATAAAAAAAAGATTTAGAAATTGAAAGAGAAGGAGGGAAAGGAAAAGAAAAGAAAAACGAAAAAATCGCTGACTGCAGAAGTGTAAAAATGCACACGATTCACGTGGACTTGAATGCAAATATAATGGAAGGTAGGTCGGTCCGTCGGTCTGTCGATCCGTCGCTCCGTCGGTGCCTCGGTGTGGTGCTACTTTGTGAACAAATAAATTGAAATTCTCAGCTTGTTCAAACTTCACTTTATTCGAATTCTTCTCGAACGTATCCGCGTCTACACCGCATTCGTGCCACACGTCGGCGATGGCCAACTGGTTGTCATTCTGCGATATTCGATTTCGATTCCATTTCTTTCCATAGAAAGCGAATTTTTATGTGGATTTTTAGTGCTCACGTAGATTGTAGATGTTTTTAAAATGGTGTATGTTATAAATTCAATTTGCAATACGGTGTATCTTCTTTTCTACTTTATCCTTCTTCTTCTCTTCTTCTTCTCCACCTCTTCTCTTCTCCTCCCTCCTCCTTTTCTTCTTCTTTTCTAATTGATCTTTCGTGTTACTTCAGTGGCTGTAATGGTATGTTTTCCATTCATATTAGAAAGTGTGTACAGTATAAATGTTTATCATTCATTTGAATTCCAAATTATAACAATTTTAATAGTACGAGTGACGCAAATGAAAGCTCTTCAAATGTCTTCTTCTGGTTCTCTTCACGAGATGCAAACCGAAGAAACTCAAGAAGAGCAACAATAATGAAAATGAAGAAAAAATACTAGAATAAAACAACAACAATTATTTTAATACGCATTATAAAGTGTTTCTATGTGAAAATAAAATATAAATGCATACATATACTTACTTTTATGATATAAAATACACATTTTTTTATAGAAACGCATAAGAAAGACATAAGAGAAAAAAAGTGTCTTAAACTAGATCGATGATGATTGAAATTAAAGTGAAATTTTTATTTTATTTTTGCCTCATTTAAAACGAGTTATTTTCCCCTCTTTTTCTCTACTCCACTCTTCGATTCAATTATAACACTAACAACAACAACGAAAGCAAAAACGATAAAATAAGAGGAACTGGGAAAACACATCTTTAAACCATCGAACCATCAGATTGATTGACTGACTGACAGAGTGAATGCTAAACTGAAAAACTGTATTGAAAACAGAATTAATTCCCTGAACTATGTTAATAATTGCCACGCCTTCTTTATGCTGATAATCAGCCACAAAATTCAAGCAAAACCTGGGAAGTCTTTTTGGACTCACGGCTCAGGACGCAGAGTTAAAGCATTGAAAGAGGTGATCAGTTTCCGGGGGGTGATCCCATCGACATGGGGTCATTCTGTGATGTCATCCTATATTCGTTGTTACTTTATTTTGAATTTAATCGTAATCGTAAAATAAATCGACTGAAGAATTTCGATTTTTATCATTTTTCGAGTATTTTTGGAGCCTTTTAATAGTCTTTACTGTTGCATTCAATCGTGTTTCGCCTTGAATACAACAACAACAACAAAATAAATAACAACACGAGGAACACCAACAACAACAACAACAGTCAACCGGAATTGCCAGCCGAACCAAAACAAATTGATGAGTGCGAGAAATGGCCAAGTTACAAGTGAAATAAAAGCAGAAACAACAACAACAAGAATGACAACAAAATGATCATCGACATCAGCCACAACAACAACATCAACAGTAAAAACCGTGTGGCACTTGTAACTCGCATCTTGAATGCGGCAAACGAATGAGCAGCCGTTTCACGCTCGCTCAATGAAGCCGCCGGTCGTCATGAAGGCAGAAGTAACAACAACAACATCATGAATACCAACAAAAATAATATTTAAGCAACAACAACAACAACAGCGACTTAAACTGAAAAAGACTTTAGAGAATTTAAAGCTCATTGGAATTCTAAACTCGACTGCAAGCTTAGCTACAGTGTTGAGGTTCATGTTAGTGTTGTTGTTGTTGTTGCCGCTGCTGCTATTTTACTCATGCTACTCAACTACGGAACGCATGCAATGAACAATTTATTGTTGTTGTTGTTGTTGTTGTTGTTGTTGTTTTTATGGAGACACTTCACAACTAAACGCTTTTGCTGACTGTTATTTGTTGTTATTGTTGTTGTTGTTGTTGTTGTTGGCACATTGTTGTGTTGTTGTGTTTGCGCTCATTGAGCCGGGAATAAAACTCGATCCATGAACCGCTTCTAGCCACAGTGCACCGGTTGCCTTCTGACCATTCAATTCACTTGCTTTTAGCACAGCGCATCGAATAACGAGCAATCGTCATCGTAGCCAGTCAGTTAGTCAGTCAGTCATTCAACAGCTGAAGGATAACCAAGAGTGTGACGAAGCCAAAGAATAAGAAAGCAAAAAACAAAAAAAAAAAAAAAAACGAGGGACTAAAAACAAATAAAAAAAGCACTTGTGAATTATATTGAAATCAATTCGAAAACTTAGAAATAAATCAAAAACCGCTCATCCAACATGTTTAAGTTCGTGTGTTTGTTTGCTCTGGTCACCAGTTCCACCGCCGCCGCCACCGTAGCCACCAACAACGTTGAGTCCGACAATCTTCTGGCCAGCGCCTTGCGAATGGTGAAGGATTGCGGCGATAACTCGATGTTGTTATGTATGAAGGTAAGAACATGATACAAAACAGATTGAAAGGGTGAAAAATAGTGTAAAGGAAGGAAAGAAGGAATGAACAGTGAAAATGAATGAAATTAAAGAAGTGATTAAATGAGAATAAAAGAAAGGGAAGTGGTTCGTAATCAGAGAGAAGAGTTAATAAGAGGGGAATAAGGAAGACATGCGAGGATGTGATCATGCAAATCAATGGAGAGAGTGTGCCACAAAAGAATCACCAAAGGTCCTGAGGTTACAACCACTCCAAAGTTCAAAGATTTTCTCAAGTCTCAAGAGTACCAAGGATTATCTTCTAATCTACCATGTGACGTGATGTAATTTTGTTATCAAATGGCACTCTCTCTCTCTCTCTCACACGGTTCCCTCTCACCGAGTCTCTGAATATCATCCGGGTGATTATTCGAGTTATTCTTAAATTTATTTATTTTATATATTTTCTTATTAGTTTTTATCATTTCCAATTGCTTCTTTCTCATTTCTCTGCCATTTATAATGTCTCTTTTCTTCCTTTCTTATCTCTTTAATCCTTTTTCTCGTTTCTCATTTTTCTATTCTTATATCTTCTTTCATTTTTCTCATTTCTTTTTATAATATTCAGTTCCATTTTCTCTTTTCTCTGTTTAATTTTTTTTATTCTTCGTAATTCTTCATTCTTTTCGGTTTTTGTCATGGTTTCAATACTCGTTTTCTTTTTTGGTCTTCTTTTTCTTCTGTTTGATGTTGAGTAACAACTCTAACTTATTTTGCTTCATTTCCTTATTTGTACTAATTTTGGTTATCCTTCTCTTCTTCTTCGTTTTACCCCCAGGAACGTGCCCTGCACTACTTCGATTCGGAAAACGGTGACGTCAAACTGACCGAAGGCATTCAATTAGTCAAAACCGATGACATTCCTGTCGGCCGATCGCTGAACGAAATCGTGTTGCCGCACGAACCCGAAGCGCGTGAAAGCGAGGTCGATGGCCTGCTGCTGGAGCGCATCGCACGCTTCTTCGGCACACACACGCTGCAGTTCAAAGTGCCGAAAGACGCCATTCAGGATATGCAACGCGCACTTGAAGAATGTAAGTAAAAAGAAGAACAAACAGAATAGAAAGAGCAACAAAAAGAATCCGGTCACGTAGAAGAAAACAGAAAGTCGATCAAATGAAAGGAGAGGATGAATGAAATAAGTTGAGTTGGTCGGATGGTAAAGACTATTGGCCCATGTCACACTTGTCATCGCGATGCCGTGCATCACTCATGCTGCTTGGCTGACTCGTGGCATGTGACATGGCCAACCTATCAGTATGAATGATGCACGCATCGTGGTGCCAAGTGTGACATGGACCAGTGGGTTGAATCAGGCGAACGGAATGACTGACTGACTTACTTCCCGACGGACAGACGATGGCCCATTTAAGTTGCTGACTCAGTTGAATGCATGTCGAACTGGGTTACGCGCCGCAGCAACGTCGCTAGCAGCTGCAAATCATCCTGTTTTCACCACTGACGAGAGCCGGCTGCGTTGCACCGACGAATGCGTATTTCGAGGTCGTCAAACAAGGAATCGAACGGTTTTGCGTTGAGTTGGAATTCAGGAAAATTGGTCAGCAGCTGTGAGTTAAGCACATTAGTCAAGGGGGGAACCCGGGGGGGAGGGTGGTGGGGCAGGGGTGACTGGTTTCGAGTACAGTGGAGGTGACTTGATTATACTCGTCAGGCAGGCTAGATGACAGTTTGCGAGATTGCGCGCTGTTTACATAACGGTTTCAGGAAAAGACGACTTGCAAGGAAGAAACAAAGAAAACATGCATCGGGTTCAACGAGTTCTCCTTTCTTTGACTCCAAACTTTTCGATCACTCCTTTTTACAAGCTTTGATTTTTAAATTTATACTTATTATTATTAAACTTATATAAGTTAATAATATAGATAGATAGAATAGAATAGAATCTTAATAATATTATAATATTAAAAAGTTTAGAGTAAATTATAAAAGCGATTAAAGAAACTAAAGATCGATAACAGAAAGCAATAAAGAAAACGTGTCCATTTGATGTGCTTGCTTACAACCAAATTTATTAAGTTGTTAATTACTAAAGACCATAAACAAGAACCGTTAAAACCAGGGGAGTCTTTCAAATGGCCACAAATAAACTATGCTTAAAGAAGCAATAAATTGAATGCAATGCAGCCACAAGAAAACAATGCAAAAACAACAACAACGATGACTATAATACGAACAACAATCATAACAACAACAGCAACTCAACGCTTGCAAACAAAAAAAAACGCGACTAAATTAAATGAGAAAAGAAAGAAAAACAGTAAATGATTTTGTTTTCTTTTTTAAATTGCTTTTAATATATCTGGATTATATAGAAAACTAATATAAAAGTGTAGAGCTTCAACGAGATTTCACAAAAATCCAAAGAAAGACCTCCTCACTACTCATTTACTATATGACAGTCTCTGCAGTTGATTATAAGTTGACCAACTTATTAGTTAGTTGAAAGAGCAGATGACGGAGTCGGCAGAGCAGAAGGAAGAAGAGAGTAAAGAAGAATGGGCAATGAATGATGATAAAAGTGCAAGCCGAAGTTTCCACGCTGCACGCTGGTCAAGAGCAACAAAAGCAGTGACAATGACAGTGACAGTGGGACAGAATAACGAAACGACCGAGTGACCGAGCGACAGCAACAATTGGAACAACAAATTAAGAAGAAGAGGAGGAGAAGAAGTAGAAGTGGGTTAAAGAAGCAACCAGCAGCTTATGCAGCGTTGGCTCAGCTCCATGTATGTGTTGTTGTTGTTGTTGTTTTTGCTGTTACACTTGTTGCTTTTCTTCTGCTTCGTCTTCTTATTTTATTGTTATTATTAAATAGTTGCTGTTTTCTTTCTGCTTTTACTTAGTGTTTATTTTCTTATTATTTCTGCTTTTATTACAGATTTCTTTTTACTTTAATTGATTCAAAGATTGGTTTCATTAGCATTGTTGTAAGATTCCGATCTGATAGTTGTTGCTATCGTTGTTTTTGTTGCTATTATAGTTGTGGTTGTTTTATTGTCTATTTATTTTTTCTGCCTTCTTGTGTCATCCTTCTTGTTTCATCTTTCGTCAGTTTAAACAAATGTTTTCAGATCACGTTCATCATTGAAACTTTCTCTCTTTTTTGCAGCTCGTGGAAAGAAGAAGGACAAGAAGAAGTACCTGATGCCGCTGTTGTTGCTCTTCAAGTTGAAGATGGCCGCCTTGTTGCCGCTGGCGATCGGATTCTTGGCTCTGCTCTCATTCAAGGCGCTGGTCGTCGGCAAGATTGCGCTCGTGCTGTCCAGCATCATCGGCCTGAAGAAGCTGCTGGAGTCGAAGAAAGAAAGCTACGAAGTGGTCTCGCATCCGCACGTCCACGAGGAGCACAGCTACGGTCGGTCGCTGCTGAACGAGGCACAGAACCTGGCCTATTCGGCGTATCAAAAATAAACACGGCCGAAGAAGGCTCCAGAGGAAGGGAGAGAGAGGAGGAAATGGAAAAGAAACACAATATAAAGAAAGAAGAAGATGGGTGGAAGGGTTGATGTCGGTTACGAAGCTAAACCTGAAGTCAGAACAACAGTTTTTGTTGTTGGATGGATTTAGTTAACGAAGAAGCACCCTGTATGCGAGATCCTCTCTAACATAACCGAGTTATTTATTTTCTGTTGTGTAAAACATTCTTTCTGTTTCTGTTTCTATTCATTTTTAACTCTACTTTAGCTATAAATTTTGTTTTATTTTAAATTTAATCTTAATCTTTAATTTCTGAAAAGAGCTTTTAATTTCGTACTAAATATCAACGCCATCCTTGTGTATCATCTTCTCTTTAATCTAACTTTATTTATTAATATTAAACTATTTATTTGTTAAGAAACAAGAAAAGAGAACAAGAAGAACAAAAATAAAACCAAAAACTACAAAAACAAAATAAATTATAAAAAATACAAAACTGTTGAGATTTAAAAAAATTTTTTTATTTTCCTATTCTTCCGTGAAAAAAGCAGAAAAAGACAAAAAAGAAAAATTAAAATGTTTAAATAATAATACAAGGAAGTTTAGGAAAAGGAATAAAAAATACTTTAATTGTTGTTCGGAGTTTCGGAATATCGAAATATTCATCGACGTTTTGTCAATTTTTTGGTATAATAAAGAGCTAAAGTTTAAAATAATTAATTAAAAGCTGCAGATGTACTAGTAAACATAAAGAAAAAATTTAAAATATTTTTTCTAAGATTTGGTTCTCTTTTAAGAGTTTTCGCTCTTTGAATAGTGCAATATTTCAATACTGTCATATAATTTATATAATTAATTAACTCTTAGTAGGTATTCCTTTCCTTCTTCTTCTTATTCACACCCTTTTTCTTCCTTACTTCTTTTAATTTTCATCCATTCTTAGAGTTCTTTCTTAAACCATGTTAAGTGAACTTGAGTTAAGTTTTGTGTTTAAGTAATTAAATAAATTTTCATAATCATCTTAATAAATAATCATATTTTCAAAACAATACCTTTCTTAAATTTAATTAATTGAATTGAATAATAAAGCGTCCATTGTTGAAAACATAAACGATTTTCCTTTCACAGACCCGAAGAACACAGCTCTAAATTCTTCTGGTTTGAGAAAATCAGCCACTGAAATTATTTTGTTCTTTGAATAGAAACCAGAAACGAACAAAAAATAAAATTGGATAATCACATAAAAGAATCAGATTCAAAGTTTTAAATTATTTTAGAATATCTTTAAAGTATTATAATAAAGCAATAATTAAATTAAAGGTTTTTAGATAAGGTCTATTAAATAATTTATTGATTATTTGATATTTTTGACAATTATCACTTCAGCGATGAATATATAAAAGTTTCCAGGGGAATCGCAGGAATCAATTATATTTCCTGTGATTCACGAAATAAATAAAAGGAAAATAATTCTGTTTCCTCCTGAATCTCACAATCAATGTGAAAGTATCTGTTACTCAGTATCTAAAGGATCCAAGGCAATGATTATTATTTGTTCAAGGCCAAGGATACAAGAACAGGTAAAAAAACGAAATTAGATAAAAGAAAAGCTAAGAAAATCAAGAGATCAAAACATCAAATTAAAACAGAAAAATTCTGTATATTTCTTAATTTCTATTTTTTTACTTATTTTTTATAATAAATGAAATAATTAAAGAAAACTTAATCCTTCGCTTCTAGTTTCGTGTTCTTTTTAATCATTCCCTTAATAAGTGAAGAGCGTAGAATTATCTGGGCACCTTTTCAACTTTCACCTTGACTTCACCTTGCAGTGGTTTCGGTTTCACTTCAACGATTTAACACGATGGCATCCTTCGAATGCCAAACAACGCGTGCAGCAAACTTTCAATGTTGCCAACTACAGCAACAACAACAGTAATTGCAACAAAAGCAACGACAACAACAATGACGCTAACCGCAATAGCAGCAGCCGCAATAACTACCTTGTTAAGCTTAACCGAGCACAGATTTTATTGTACGATATACCGACATATTAAAGCGGTGTTTTTATTTAAAGGCGAATCAATGCGAGAAGAAAGAAACTCACGTGAAACACTTTCACCAAACAATACAGACATATTTATGTATGTAAGTGTGTGTTGTTTTTTTTTATTTTAATTTTTAACTTTTTTCTTTTATTTTTTCTTTTCTTTTGTCTGTATATGGATAAAGAGTGCATTTCGAAGTCAGCAGCATGAAGATGAAGGAGTTGAAGATAAACTTAAAAAAACTAGAAATGTTCCGGTTCTTAAACACATTAAATAAATAATAAGATTTCGTTAAATATTCTTCAAAAAAATTTTTGAAAATTCTAAAAATATGAAGCTTACTATTCTGGTTAATTATCAATTTTTCGTTATACTTCTATACGTTCGTTAATATTATGGAATATCGTTAAGTTTCGTTGCATTTTGAAGTCTAAAGAGAATGTGTTTAGAGGATAAATCATATGAGAAACATCAAGTTTTCAAGTGTTAATTTTCTCAACCAATTTCTTAAATGTATCCACAGCATCTCCTTCTTTTCCTTCCTTCCTCCTCTCCTCTCCTCTTCCTTGTTTGCGTAGGGTTCTCTTCTAATGAGTTCGTCAATATTATTGCTGTCAATTGAACATCTCGTCAGCGTAGCGACCGCCCACCGCTTTTCCAAGTGAACTTTTCTGCTCTTTGTACTTCTCATGCTCATGAAGTGTTCAATACGCTTTAATATACATCATTATAATTTTTCTTTTGCAAAAATAAAGAAGAAATGCGTAGGTGTTTGTTTTGACATGTTTTCAGTTGCCGTTGCTGTTGTCAATGTCAATGACATGCGACGCACCCACGCAACGCCTCAAAATCAGGTCAGAGTAGCTTTCATTAAGATAAACATGCGCCATCCCACCTCGCAAGAATGGAGCACGGGTACCAACATATGCATGTTTGGCGAAACGTGCAAAAATGGAGAAAACAAATCATCGACTGTGTCTTCAGCAGTCGACATGTTGTTGGTATATTTTTAACCTAATCTGGTCGAATAATTTATCTGTTATGGAAGTGGGTAAGCTTCATCATCTTCTTCTTTCGTCACTTCTTATAGTAACCGTTTATTCGCTAGTGTTAAGCAACGCCACGCCTCACGCCTCCACTTACTCGGACACACCTCTCTATCTATCACTCTCTCCTTCTCTGTCGCTGTCAGTGTGTTTAACATAACATTTCTTTAATTTTTCTTCAACTCTTTTCTTTTGTGTTTTTTCTACAAGGTTGCTGGAAGTGGCAACGCTTTGTATTTGTTTTCATTGAATGCCTAAATGTATGCAGTGTTTATTTACGTTGAACTGTGATTCAACTCGCAGCGTTTTTTCTCTTACAGCTCGCTGGCTGGCAGTGAAACCGCCCACAAACGTGATCATTCAATTCTGCATTTTGTTGTTGGATTTAAATGGGAGTTGTCGGGGATTGAAGTACCCGTTCTTTCTTTTATGACTTACAAAATTCTTTAAACAATCATTAGTTCTTTAAAACGTATGTATTTTTGAACCATTTCATTGATTTATTTGCATTCGCATTTGAGAGCAGAAAAATAGTTGTGGAAAGTTGAAAAATGTGGAAGAAACAAACAGTAGAAATCTTATTCTGTTTTTGCTTACTTTCTGATACTATTTTCATCGTTTTAATGATCACTTCAATAAAAGACTTAGCAAAAACTTACATAATAACCATAAAAATCATAATAACCATTACATGAATACAAGAAATGAAATTATTATCAACACCATTCATTTAACAAAAGCTTCTCTCCGACATAGATTCCTTCAAAGCAAACACTTGAAAAAAGGTGGCAGGAAATTGCTGATCATCAAATAAAAGCACACATTTCTACAACCTCTTCCAAGCCGTGCCATTTCTGGTTACTGTTCGTTGAGTCAGTCGCCCGGAAACTTTATCAGAAGCTGACTGTAGCTGTGGCTATCAAAGAGCTCAGGTCAACACTTGCTGAGAAAAGTTTTCGCACATGCAAACGTTATGCAAAACTAACACAAAATTAGATAACAAGTCAAGTTCGTTCATAAAGCATGACCGTTTGCCGTTTGCCGTTTAACAACAACAAAAAGAAGAAGAAGAAGAAGAAGAATGTGATGACATAAGTCATCAAAAGCAAGAAGTTAGCTGTTGATCTTCATGGAGTAGAAAGGTCTTTCCTCCGAATTTCGTGCTTTAGCGGTATTTGGAAGCTTTGATGACGCTTCCTTATTTCATGGTCCGTTGGTTTTAGCAAAGATTAGAGAGTTTTTAACAAAAGGTAGACCTTTAAAGTTATAAAACTGACCGTTGGTGTACTTAACTGGATCAGTTGTGTTCGAACGCGATTTCAGATCGAATTCTTTTCTGTGGTTATTACAAAATAACTCTAAACTATATAAAGTAAAATGTTTAGCATTTGTTCTTTTCATTTTATGGTGTTTCTTTCTCTAACATACGAGAGTTTTGCGGTTCTGAGCTCCGAAACACCGCCGAGTCTGTTGCAGCTTAACTACTGCTTAGTCAATCAGGCTTCGAAGACGAATCTACGCGAATGCATCGGCCGAAGTGCGTTGAGTTTCCTGCAGAACATCGAGGAACATGAAAACTATACACTAACTCAAGGATTTGTAGCGGCGAAGGACGATCGAATTGCGAGCAGATCGCTTGTAAATTTCCTGGATACGGACCCGGTGGATTTTAGGTGACTTTCGCTGTTTTAAAAGCGGTGTTGAACGGGTTGACATCCAGTTTTGTAGCTCATCTCTGTATATACTCAGGGAATCCACAAAAGAGTCTTCTCTGAACTTATTAAATCATCTCTTCATCATAATCCATCGTATGTCATATCAATTCATCTCATCTTCTTATCGTATTATATCGTATCCTATCCCATCAACTAATTTTTCTTATCCATCTTCTTTGGTTTCATTCCTCAGAGGAATTCTGGAGAACGCAGGCGCTGTCTTCAGTCAACGCAGTTTGGAGTTCCACATGGACACCGTTTATCCGGGTTTGATGTTCAAAATCGGTCCCTCGGCCGACACAAACAGTGTGGCTGAATTTGTGCTCGATCCCACAGTAGATGAGAGAAACTTTGGCTCTCCCAGCGAACAACCGTCGACTGGTGCGTACTAAAAATGCAAGCATATTTTCAGGCCTTCTTTTAAATCACAAACCATTTCACTTGTATACCAGCACGCATCTTGGCTAAACAGTACTTTCTACCATTTCTGCTTGGCCTGAAGTTCAATTTGGTAGCACTGGTGCCGCTGCTTTTTGCCGGCATCTGTTTGCTGCTGAAGAAATCGCTGTTTCTGTCCAAGTTTGCTATTTACGTTAGCAGCCTTTTGGGCGTCGGTGGTGCACTGGGGACACTTGGTACACTGGGAGGATTTCTTGGTGGACTCGGTGGCGGTGCAGGCAGCAATCATGTGCCCGGTCATTCCCTCGGAGGAAACTATGCAGGCTTCCCGACGAAGATTGGCCTTCATAATACGATTAATCAATACGATGAATACGACTTCCAACAGAATTCTCCGTATAAACGGTCCACCGATCGCACTGACCGCAAGATTAAATTTGACGAGCCGCGCGATCTGGTCTCTAGATCATTCCTGCCACTGCAGAGTGATCGCTTTTACGATTTTAAGGAAGAACTGCCGGCAGAAAATTTTATACCAAGTGAAGAGTTGTCATCGAATTGGAAGGTAATTGAAATGGAATCGTGAAGAGTATCCGTGTTGTGAATAAGTTGTTATCATTTGATCATAATGAAATATAGTCTTCATTTAATCTAAGAAGAGCAAGTATTTTTATTAAATTTAGTGAAATGATCATCAGTTCAGTTTCCTTCCCCCAACTCTAAACCATTATTGCTCATGACTATCGTCCTATCATATGACTGTCATAATCAGAGTATTATTCTTAAGTAACGAAGCGACTCGACTGAATCTCGCTTTGATTCAGTGACCAGTGGCATTGATTAACTTTATACCACTTTTTTCCATGGTATACGGTTTTTAGTCTGTTTTTTATACGGTTTTTCGAGAATGATTTTGCAACAAAATGAATGATTCCGCAAAATAAACTGAGCCCTTAAAGTAAAACGGGAAAACTTCCAACAACAACAACACTGGAGTAGATTAAATCATCAAATTATAATGTAAGTAGAAAAATTAAGAGTAAAACCAACGGAACACTAAAAATGATAAGTTTTTTCTTGAAGAGCCAGACTAGAAATGGTCAAGGTTCAGTGATCTATCGCCGAAATGACCGTTGCATGGTTATTCAATAGCATCAGCATTGTGACTCGCTCCGAAGAACATATTAAATGCTTTCCGAAAAGAAAATTTTAGAGTTCGCCGGTTGCCAAGGAAAGACTGTTCTAAGCAACAGCTGACCTGCGTCTCCGATTTTTCATCATGCTCCATATAAATATAGTGGAACCATTTCGAAGAGCTTTAGTAATCCGCGAAGCTTCGACGTGAATTGATCCTCGAATGAGCTGAGACAAAGAAGATGATCCCTGAACTTCGTGGAGGTTTCTTAGTGTTGTGTTTACTCAGTATTAAGTTCGGGACCACCTCCAGTGCAATCGTCCCCGCGGCGAGAAGCGCGCCATTTAGTTCAGTAAACGATCTCAAGTTACCAGATTACGTGTATTACCCGGATACTCACAGTCTCAATATCGGTAAAAACTCTTCTTTGGTTGCGGAAGATGGTGCTAAAGATGTTGTAAGTGATGTCGTGGGATACGAGGGGGCAGCAACAGAAGTCGATCCTCATTCGATGGCAGAAGGTGGGGTAAAAATGCCCTTATTAATTCAGTTCGGACAGTCAAGCAGAAGACCGACATTAATAAGAATTTGGTTATGGAATTTTAATAATATTTTAAAAACTTCTCTTAAAGGACGCCAAAGGATGAGGAGGAGGAGGAGGAACAGGACCAAAAATTTTACCATAATGGGCAGCGTAACGTCGGTAGCCATGTTGGCCCAATTGTTTCTGGGAAAAGTGGTACTCATCGCGGGGGCAGCTTTTCTCATGGCGAAGATAGCGCTGTTCGTTTCACTATTGGTAAGTAGAACAACAGAACAGAAAGCTAGAGAAAGAAAGAGAAAGGCAAGGGAACCTTATGTTCCTTTACTTTGCGAATCTTACTTTCTCTGCTCCCCCCGCCCTCCCAACATTCCGATCCATTTCAATGGCCAACATTAAATGAATCTTTTTTAGAGCAGTGTTAAGAAGTGTCTCACTTGTAGTAATCATGGTGCCAAAGAACACGTTGTAGTCTCCAGCGGTGGCCACGGTTACGGCAGCGAGGGTTGGCAACGCAGGACCCAACAAGGCTCCTATAATCTTCTGTAGATTCTGGACATGATACCGCCAGCCGCCAGTGAAATCGAGTTACAGCGGAAGCAACTACATGGTCTGGTCATAATTACTTCGCTCAGGAAGATAAAATAAACAACTCGTTTATTTTAATAGTTTGGACTCGTTAAAGAAGAAGCACAAAATGTTTATGCAATTTATTTTCTCCATTTAAAAGCTACATAATAAAGGGATGAGCTATTTAAAAATTACTTAAACATGCCTCCTGCAAATATTTATTAACAGCCTAAATTAAAACTAAATGAAATGGTCACTCAAAGAAATGATCAAAACGCTTTGGATTCATTTCAGAAAAAAGTTCAATTAACTGTAATTTAACCTTCAACAGCTACAATGAAATACTGACACATCTTCTCAGCCCTGTATTCTCCGTAGTTCGGAAATTCATGCCGTATTCGCTGGCACCCAAGCACGGTAAGCTTTGTCCTGCATCATCATCTCGTCGTCAATGCTGCGATGATAGGATCCACCGCTTTCGTGTCCGCCATCATACTCGCCCGTGTGGCTCGACGAGTAGGTGTGGCTCTGCTGCACTTGCGGATGCTTGACAATCTCGTAGGTGGTTTTCTCGCCGCCTCCGCCCGACATCAACTTCTTCAGTCCGATAATCGCACTGATGATCAGCGCGATCTTGCCCACTACCAGCGCCTTGCCCGCCACGATGGCGATCGAGTGGTAGGCCATCTTCAAGATGGCCGCTTTCAGCAAAACGGCGGCTATGAAGGGACCCAAGTATTTATTGTCGTCCTTCTTCTTGCGTCCCTCTCCGGCGACGCCTGGCTGCTGATCATCGGTTGTGAATAGATCACCCAACTGCTGCCTGAACGTCTGACTGTTGCGGTGACCGAACTCTAGTAGGCGTGGCAGATTGACCTCTAATTCTCGACTCTGCACGAAACGCTTGAAGCGTTCGGACAGAAGCGTGTCCAGGCTTTTAGCGGAGAGTTGATCGAGGTCCATGTTGCTCAGATGCAGTTCATTGCTGCTGCTCCGAGCTGAGAGCGTTTCGGAGATCTTGGATTTCTTGACGATGCTGAGACCATCGAATACGTTGATATTTTTCACTTTCAAGGCGCGTCCCAGCAGCTTGGCACCCTGTACTTTGACGCACCAGAATATGTCGCGATCACTTGTGGTGCACTGAGTGTAAATATGATGCAGGGTGCGGGTCAAGCCGTTGTCGAGTAGAGTAGAGCTGCGTCCCACCCCAGGCATATCGGCTTCGAGGGCGTGCGCCGCTTTGACGCACAGCATCAGTAAGATGCTGATCGTAATCGTGCCGAACAGAAGCTTTGATCGGCTATCCATTGCGCTAAAGATGGTCCCAATGGATGGGGATCTGTTTCAGTATTCTTTGTATCTCGGATCCTTGAAGTTTCTTTAATCGCACTCAGACGATTGAGTATCCGTTTAACTCAACACGGTAAACCACTCGGCACAACTGATCTTCATCGCCTGTTCGCCAATCAAATTTATACACTTTACATGGACTGCTCTGCATTTTCTGGACCAAATCGTTCAAATCGCTTAAATCGCTGCGAAGACGCATCCACCGACGGTGCTAGCTGGTGCTGCCAGCGCCAATCTGGCCAACTGTGGCTATCTAGAGCGCGTAGTCAGTCTTTCATGCTTTCGATGCTTCGAAGCATCCGAATTCGCGTAAATGTGGAAAATTGCAAGCTTCGCTGCAAATTTAGTGCACCTTCGTTTGGGCTGATTTTGTATTCTGCTTATCTTTTTTCCTTGGCTGCACTTTTCCACAGATAAACAGAGGAAAGGCACTCAGTGATGAAGCAGCTACGTGTTAATTTCGTTGTATTAAAGCAGAGTCGAAAGAAACATTTTCATTTTTATACGAGCATCTATTAAATATGTGTGTAGAAATTTCTGCAAGGTTTTTTTATAGATTCGGTTTGGTTCAACACCCACTTTCTTTCGGTTTTTTATTCGGTTTTTGCTTTTGTTTGTTTTGTATTCCATCTATTGCAATGAAATTAACTTGTGATGATACTGATGATCGTTTGAAATCCAATAAAAAATCGTAGTGTTTCCAGGGTGTACATTTTGGAGAATAAATTGTGGGTTTTTCCTGAAATACATCACCTGTACATCGATTGTGCTTGGAAAACGACGATATTTTAATCCTACGTAGATCCTATAATAAATTTAATGTTTTTCTGGACACTTTTGTTCTAATATCTTAATTAAAATCTTATGACATCGATTGTATGTTTCGATCTATAATCCCGATCGAATCCGATCTATAATAAATAATCTATGACCCGGAGCTCTGCAAGATCGGTGCAAAATATCCACTCTCGTAATCATTGAAACAAATGATCTTGATCTTAAATCGAGTTCTATTCTCAGCTCTCAAATGCGATGGTGAATTCCTTTTAGATCCAAGACCCCACATCTGAGTCGCTGATTATCTCTCTGATTTCAAATCTTACAACTGATTTCGAGTGATTGGTCCCTCTATGAACGTCATCTCCGACCAAGACCTTCGTATCTGATTTTTATATTCGCTTTTACTACTGATTAAGATAGAGATGAGTAGCTCTTGGCTAAAAGTAAAGATGATCTTGATGATTCCCTGCGGCTTTCTCCCTCTATCTCTATCATAAATAATGATTCATTAAAATACTAAACACATAAAAGAAGAAAATAATACTGAGAGCAGTGCATCCACATAAATTTCAACTTTGAATAAGCAAACATTTCAAAGTGATCGTGCAACCGCATCAAAAACTGCAGCGATCTTTGACTCAAGTTTATGGGTAACTTTTCCATAAACTGTTGTGTATACTTAGCTATGTACATACATACATATATACATATATACATCTCTTTGTCCATAGCTTTTATGATTATTTCGACCTTTCTACTTGTTTCATTGTTTTGTTTTTGTTTTTCTAACACGTGATCGTGACGTGTCAGTGTTGATCACGTTTCAGTACTTTGTTTTGTGACTAATTTACATACTTAAAAGTGACGTTAGTTTATTTTAAAAGAAGTGACAGTGAGTCGAGTCAAAGTTCATAGGTGAGGAAAGATATTTATATTTCTTTGTTTAGTTTAAAATAATATATAAAAAAAACAGTAGTCTAAAAAATTTTATAATAGAATAGCATTTTCATTTCTCATTCAGTTACTCTGCTCCCGTCCCCTCCTTACCGTTCACCATTCACCCTCCTCCACTCCCAGAAAAATGACATTTATTTGAATAGGATGCGGTCAAAAAATGCAAGTATACCCCTTAAGTAAGTAGTCATCATCTCCCACAGAAGTTAGTACGTATTTGCAAATAAGCAGCAACAATAACAACAGCAACAACAATAGCATGACAATACCAACAACAACAACAGTAGTAGTGATGTTGATAGCAACCTCAACCACAGCTTTTTGGGATCCAAAAGAAAAATTATGCCATCATTAGTAGTAATTTTATTGATGTTGCTGGTCCCCAACCGAGTGCTTATTTTGTTATTGTTTGGGTTTTCAATTTGTTGTTGTTGCCATTGTTGTTATTGTTTTGTTATTCATATTCACTCAAAAATGTTTTCGCTTTATTATGATTACAAATAATTTGATGGATTTGCGTCTGTTGGCCACAAAAGCATCACCGCATCGCTGAAAGCCATCATCATCAACCATTAATACAGGTGTTCATTATATGTCCCACTTTTGCACTCTCCCCATCATCCCCATCGTCAAAGCAACGTATAACAATAAATTATGGTGGACAGTGGGCGATAATATCTGAAGGTATTTCTTCATAAATTTATCCAACACGAAGGTAACCCTTGAAGAATGTGGAAACTTGGAACATTGTGTAATTTTTTCATTGTGAAATCATAACCATCGAAATTCCATTATACAGGAATTTTACACTATATTGTTCACGTTTTTACCACTGTGCACCCAGCGAAAAGCGTCTCGTTTGCTGCAGAACTCTTTACAGCGAAAACTTTGCTGCGGTTCACCATTTGTGAAGATGTGACTTGTACGATACGAGAAAAATTAAATAAAATTAAGTTTTCACTAACATTTTCTCCAAAACTATTCAATTAAGTTTTGTGCACAGACACAGCATACATTCATTCATTCTTCCATTGAGTTTTCTTTTCAATTTCATTGCAATTTCTTCGTTTCGCTTAATTTTTCCTATTTGCTGACCAGTTAAATAAACACTCATTTAATTTGTATTTGTATTTGTAATTTTTCTCTATCTTTAATATGTTTTTCTATCCATTATTTTTCCATTATTAAGTTCCATATGAGTTTCTTTTGAAAATTAATGTATTTTAATCATTTGAATCCACTGGAAATCGTATACTTTTCTTGGTGCAAGAAAATCTTGATTGAAACATAGAAATAAATTTCGAAAAACAACAGCAACAACAACTACTGATATTTCTACTCATACTACAGAAACTTCAAAGGCAAGAACAACAACAAATATGAGATAAATCTCAAAGTCCTTAAAAGTAGAAATAAAAATGAAACATCAACAAAAAATAAAATGAAAAACTTAAAACGTGCGATGCCAAGAAAAGTGAAAGCAGCCGCCGCAAAGTTTTGAAGATAAAGTTTATAAAACAAAAACAATAAAAAACCATTTCTTAAGCTTAATATACGAATGCACAAAATCAGGAAAAAAGGAACAAAAATAAAACCGATAAAAAAGAGAAGAAAATGCCAAGAAAAGTAAAATAAAATTGAAAAAAAAGATTGATGATATTTTGAAGAATAGACAATGAAATATTAGAAATTAGAAAAATATAAAACTGAAAAATAGCAACTAAAAAACAACTGAACTTCAGTAAAATGAAATGAAAAAAAATTCCCTCCCTTCAAAAGTTTTTTCCTCGTTTTTCACTATGAATATAATTTTCACTGAAGTTTCTGTGGATTCACTTTGTGCAAAAAATACCACCACCCCCAACAATAGCAACAACAACCGCCCTGTAACAACAACAACTCCACAAAGAAAGATCCCACAACAAGATTAGCCACATGTTGCTGGTTTCGACTTTAAAGACACTCAGAATTCAAACAGCATATTTTTGAGTGCTGATAAGCGAAGGGATGCCTGGGGCAGAATGTGAGGGGAGGGGAGAGGGGTGGTACTTAGACAGTGGAAGGAAGATGAATAAATCACTTTTTCATCACCGAAGTTGAAGCTTTTTCTTTACTTCCGACATGCGAAAGAATCACTCTATTCACAGTAAAGTTAAATTGAGTGATGTCCAAAGTTAAATGGATTTGGAGATGTACTAAAAATAACTGTACTGCCCGGGTTCCTCCTCCGGGTACCTCCTACCTCTCCGTACCATCACTTTTGATGTCTGTAGTTTTTTGTGAAGTTTCATTTAATCAATAAGATTTGATTAGATTTATCGACATCCTAACTTTTATTATGATGTTGTTGTTGTTATTCTTATAGTGGTTATTTTTGTTTATTGTTGTTATTGTTGTATACTCACTTTGGTCACGATTGTTGTTGTTTTTCCTGCAAAACTTTGCTCTTTGTTGGAACAAAAGTTTCACTACAACAAAAGAAATGGTTTTCCTTTTACTTCACTAAGTTTCACTTTTTCCCTTGCCTGATTTTTTCAATTGTGGTTGTTGTTGTGTGTTTTGTTGTCACATAAACATGGAAAACTAAGCATTCCTCACGATTCTCATGTCATATGATTATATGATGTCATGTTATGCTATGCTATGCGATGCGATGCTCGCACCTCTCAATGACATCGATATTTTTATCGATGGTTTTACATTAAATTATGTTGCTTCGGTCGTTGTTGTTGCATTTTGTTTTTCCTAACCACTCCTAGCTGCTTCGCCTTTTCGTGGCTTTTCCTCGCCTCGTCTCGCTATTAAAATGGCAACTCATAAAAATATTTACACGCGGCTCAGATTCTGTTCTGTTTGAGATAAAAATCGTCGTCGTTTTCTTCCTTCTCTTCATCTTCTTCTTGTTATTCGCTTCAAATGCTTCTTTGTTACTGTTGTTGTGTTTGGTGTTGTTTTAGCGATGGCAAGATATGAAATGTTAGCGTCAAGCACCATTTCACCTAATATTTTCCTCAATATTTTTTTAGATTTTAAAATGGCTCCTTCACAAACATCATCATTGTTATTGTCATGATCATCATAAACATCCTCATCATTATTGTCATCATCATATAATCATTATCAGCTTCATAGCAATCATCGTTAGTATGTTATCATCAACATTTTTGCTGTGAAATATAAAATGACTAACAAATTTACAGCTCTTGGGGATGTTTTATAAATTCATAGCCCCCCTCCCGTTCGTGTAATCATCCTTATGACCCGTTTAAATATCAGTTTATTTGCTTTGTTAATCTGCAGAAATGCAAAATAAGCAAGCAATTTAATCACCTCGAGGAATTTACACCGAAATTACAGGAAATTCAAGTGGACGTTTCTTAAATTCACGTTTTAAATTATTATTACTATAAATTATTTTTTTCTTTATTTACATAATTTGATTTATTAAAACTTGACTTTTTTCAAAAATTTGAATTCGTTTTAAATCGTCTTTCTTGTTGGAAATTCCGAATTTTTTCCTCTTAGTTTATAAAAGACATTTCACATGATTTAAATGACATTTGAGCAATGAATTATTTTTATTTGCAAGTTTTTTTGGATTTTATTTTGGAAAAGTGCTGTGTTTTCAATCTTTCATTTCAAACTCATCAGTAATGCAAGCAATCAACTCAGCCATAAAAAATGGTCATCAACGTTAGAAAGGAAAAGCGAGAGACAAAGAGGGAGAGAGAGAGAGAAAGACGATCGTTAAATGTAATTATTTAACGATGATTTTCTTTTTTTATAATTTCTTCATAAATTGAATGTTGAAAATATTAAATCAAGTTGACTTAACAACTTAAGAAAAGAATGCGATTTTAATTGAAATCGCTGAAAGTGCGACTTTCAATGATTTTTAATGGTCTCTTAAATCTTAATGGAATCATCACCGAACACGTGAGAGGAAAGTGAAAAGAGAGAAAAGAGAAAAGTAGGCGTTGGTCTCTAATTGACGGTATGAGAGCGACTACGAGTACTCTAACCTTAAAGTTACCTGAAGCACCGTCAGGTTGCATTCGTTCCACTGTCTTTTCCATTCTGTTGTGGGTTCGATAGACGGCGGATGATTACCAACTCGAATTTGGGACCGAGTACATGATAAACTTGGTACCTATTTGAGGGAAAATAAAGTTGAAAGAGCAGCTGAACCGACAGAGTTTATTGACTGCTTCGCTTTCGTCTAATCAGCTGCCACAAATTTCGCTCTAATTGGCAGCTACTGTTAAAGTGATGTTTCGTTGTTGTTGTCGTTGTTGTGAATGTATTCCAGTGAAAATCTCCCACAAGAAATCGGAAAGCTTTGAACTTTGATCGAACCCTCGTCGTGAAGCATGAACAAAAATTAGTGACTTCAACGGAGTCTTGCTTGAACACCTGACACAATTATTTCGCCGCCAGCGAAAGTGGCATGCTTTGTGTAGTTGTTGTTGTTGTTGTTTTTGTGATTTGTGTCCCTCGCTGTTGTTGTTTGTTATCGGTTGAAGGATTTGAAGTTGAAAGGAAATCAAATCAAAACAAATCAAGGACAAAAGTCAATGCAAATCAAAATTAAATTATAAAAAACAGTTCAAACAACCCTTAGTACCATTAACATTGTTGTTGTTGTTGTTGTTAATGTTGTTATTATTATTGTTGTTGTCCAACTTTATCATCGCTCTCCATAACGCTTAATAAGGCTTTAATTTGCGTTCATTGATTCCTATCGTTCACTTCATTTCATGTTCAACAAACCACAGAATAGTCGCTTAACCCTTAAGTTCCTCAAAAAAGTTGCTCACAGTGAAAGCTGAAAGCTTGATTCTTTAGAATACTTATGATTCTTTGGATATTTAATTCTTTTTTATACCTGTGCAAAAGACTCTAGGCACTTCAGGGTTAAACAGTATAAACAGACCTCCAAAAAAAGGAAACATGGAAAATATGAATGAATTTTCACGTACTTTGCGATGCTAGGGAAAAGAAAATAAAACGAAATAAAACGAAACGAAAGTGTAACAGTGAAATGAATGTGACTTTGATAAGTATACAGGTTGAATTATAAATCAACAGAGTGTTCATATTCAAAGTGTAACCAACCAACAGCTGCGAACTCGATCAATCAATCAATCAACGCAACGTCCAGAAAGCAAACAAACGATTTCGAATCGAAGAAAGCGAATAATAAATAAATCACAATATTTAAAATATTCCAAGTTGTTGTTGTTACTGAATTTAATTCGTACACAGGAAAAACACTTTAAAAGTAGATCGACCGGAACTAAATTAAAAGAAAACCCCGAAAACAGAAAAGAAAACGAGTGGAGGATGGGAGGGGAGGAGGAGGGGGTTGGGTGAAAAACCAAAATCTTATTACAATGAGATAAAAAGGAAAGTTGAAAGAGGTGAAGGGTTTAAGTAGCAGCTGATTACAAACAGCGTTACTCTGTTCTTGAACATTAAAAAAAAGTTTTGTAAGTGTTTCTTTTACAACTTTCTCTGAATCGGGAAAAAATATGCCCAAAGTTATGACGGAAGATCAAGAGAAAAAACAAAATCTACGAAAACAACCCAAAGGAAAAACGCAGAAAACCCATATAAACGACCTTAAAACCTGAATTTTTAAGAAGGCAGCTGTTCTAGGTATCAAAATGGGTCCACTTCTGGCGAATGAATACCCACCAGCTATAAAACCAGGGTTTTATGGCCCACAGAAGAACTAGAGTACATAAGAATCAAAACAGGCAAAAAACAATAAAAGCAGACACCATACTATAGAGTAGAGCTGCTTGTTATGTCACGTAACACATTTAAAGTAAATGATTGAAAGAACCCGTCAGAAGAGTTGCAGAAGAGTTAAGATATGACACCGCTATAGATCATTTGCAATTGAGAACCGGAAAAAGAGCTACCTGCGACCTGACTAAATCTTAACTATGCTCTGCACCCAATGTTGATATGACTTGACAAAAGAACCTTCCGGAAGATCCGAAGTGAGAACCTTTAAAAGAAAGATCCTCTTCAAAGAAAGTTTCATTTGCAGTGTGACCTACCTATGTTCTTCTTGGGTAACCTACCAGGGTAGTACCAGAAGTAGTCTTTAATTAAGAATTAATACTTAATTCTCTTTAATTTCTCAGGTTATTCTTCTACAAGATTAGTTCCTTTATAGTTTCCTAAGGACTATATTTAATCTGGTTTTGCAAAAGCGATACACCATCTTATATACATACATAAAGTCTCATGAATGATATCATGACAAAAGAGTATTTCTTTTGTGCTCATAATTTTCAGCAATGAAAGAAATAAATTAAGGAAAGAAACTTTAATATCAGCGAAGTAGTTCTCTTGTTTCTTCTCACTTTCGTCCCGTCCGTATACTCACTGTGACAATGTAAATGTGTTGTGATATTGTTTGAGGTTAAGGTCACGTGATGGTAATCATTTGAAGTGCGTGACGTGAATCATTTTGTTTCTCTTATAAATGCCTGGGACATTTTTTGATCAAATTAAAACTTTTACTTGATGAGAAGGAGAAAATAAATAAATTAATATGGAGTACAGTACAGTATACAGTTCAGCACAGAGTCAGTTATAGCAAAGTTAAGTTTAGTATGGTTAAATATTATAATATAATAATTATATAATATATGTTATCGGAAATAAAATCCGAAAATAGTTACGTTACACAAAATTCCATTCACGTGAAGTTGAGAAAATCTTATCCAACGATTATCAAACCGAAACTCTTCTGCGAACACCGATTTAACTAGGATTTTAATGGTTTTAAATGCCACATAACGTCAAACTGTAACCTATTAAAGATTAAACTGAACTCCGGAAGTTCGTAGATCCACTAAAACTTCCAATGAATCTTTTTTCTTCAAGTATGATCACATCAAATTTTCGCCTTTCTAAACACATCATTAAACACTTTTCATGGTATTAAAAATTGAATAAAACTAAAGCACTACACTGAGAATAAAGTGATTTTATGTTATTTTTTTAAGGTTTATAATTTAATTACAGGGGAGAAAGAGAAATTAAGAAGATCTTCTAGAGAAAACCTTAAATGGAGAGGAATTTCAATGAAATCTTTTAAGAGTTTCATATGATTACAAAAGTAAAAGTTTAGGTAAATTATGATAATTAAAAAAGAAAGGTAATTGTTTCCAGAGGAATAGAGAAAGAGTGAGAGAGTGTGAGAGACGGAGTAAGAGTTATAAAGACAGAGGATATACTAAAAATGTAGACTTCAAAAGAAGGACTTTCAAAGAGTGTCATTTCTGAAATTCTTGACTCTTACAATCTACAAAAATTATCCCTAATGATCGGTTTTCTTATGTAGCTGTTAGTCCGAAATCGTAAAATTTAAACATAAGAAATTTAAAATACATTCTTTTATACGGTTGACTCTGTTGACCTCAGATGATCAAAAAAGAAGTGACAAAGGAAAAGAAAAGGGGGAGAGGAAGTAAAATTAGAGAGCAACCAAAGAAATAAATGCTGGAAAAATCGATCATTAAAAACCTGAGAGCAAAAGTGCTTTTTTTGTTCAGGCGAAGATCAACAAAGAAAAACGGTAGGAAAATTCGACTCAATCTCAGACACTGAAAACAGCAGCAACAGAAACACAATCAACAACAACTACAATTATGTACCATTACAAGTACAACAACACTGACACTTCACCGCGTCTTTTCGAGTTGGTGCCCAGCCAACATCAGAGCGAAGAAGACGCCGCGACGCTCGAGCTGCAGCCACCACGTCACTGCGTCACCGCAGCCATAAACCAAAGAAATGGCGCAAAAAGGCACAGAAAATGTTGTTAATGAACTTCAAGAAAGGTCTATAAAAGAATTACGCTGGCCCGGTGCTGGCAGCAGTTGGCTTTGAGGACTGTAAGCAGCCGGAGTAGCTTCCAGCAGAGAGAAAATTCCATCTGCAACAACAAAGAATAGCAGTGAGCCGTCTCAACCATAAACAAAGGATCACAAAGTGGATAATATTCTAAAAAAGAAAAGAAAATTACAAGAAAAACTAAAAGGAAACTAGAAAAAATTTGGTGTTGTTTAAAAAAATCTCCAAAAGAAATCAAAAATACATTTTTAATTAAAATTGAAATCTAAAAATAAAAACAACAGATTAATAGTTCAAATAACTGTTCAAAAATAACAGTTAAAAGAAAGACAGTCAAAAATTTCAGTGATCTTCAGAAGTTTGCTTATAAAAGTGCCCTGTCCTTGCGCAGTCCTTGAAAATGTTTTTCAAAAAGACTTTATTTGCTCGCCGGCAAAACAGTGTTCGAAAACGCGACGAAATCGGTTACCTGTTGCTGGCCCTCATCGGCGGCTTGTGCTGCCACTTTACTCCCTGCAGCGGAAGCACCGAGAACCTCACCAAGCCGACCACCGCCTACGGCTCCCCAAGCATCCTGACAGCAGCCTCTGCAGCAGGATCATCATCCTCGTCTGTGCCGGCTTCCGCTTCGGCTTCGGGTCCAGCGTCGTCCTATCAAAACGCTGGCGCACGCACCGTGCTACGCGTCTATGACGAGTGCAGCCGTGCGGAGGTTGGTTTCGTGCCATGCCTAAAGAAGAAGGCGATCTCCTTCATCGATCGCATCTCGTACATCGATGCCATAACAGTTGCGGACGGCATTCGGCTGGTGCGTATGCGGGGCGTGGAAACAGGCGACGCACGCACGTCGGTGCGCTCCTTCAGCGAGAACGAACTGGAGTCCTCAGCACCAGCTTCAGCTACAGCTACATCAGCGCCGCGCTCCAGCGAGGATCGCGATCAACGATTGACAAACATGCTTATCGAACGTTTGAGCGATTTTTTCAATCGTCACTCGTTGCAAGTCAGTTTTCCCAAATTAAGCGCGGAGGAGATCGGACGTGGCCTGGAAGAAGGTAGGTGTTACAAAGGGGGAGGCAGAGAACAGATGGGGAGGGGGAGTTACTAATGCTATCCGACTTGACTTAGCCACAGCCAGGACATCAATCAAAGGACATAATTTAAATTTGTATTACTTTTGTATTCTTTACGTAATACGCTAGATTTTAGACTTGATATATTAATTCTGATTGGTGTTGGCCTTTCTTTCGATATACAAACATTATAAACAGATTCTCTTCTGCTTTCTAGCAGATGATGATGATGATTCCCTTGTGGAGCATGAAACAATCTTCACTAATTACACACTATTTACTTTGGTGACTTGTTATAGAGATCTAGATAAATGAAAGCCCTGGTTTGTGCGCAGAAACGCAATCCAGAATAATGTAGTTTAGAACAAGTTAAAGCGATCGACGTCGTTCTTAATTGACTCTTTCTAGAATCAACATCGCCACGTACTAAGAGACCGTGAAACAAAACAAGGCATTGTTAATTATTTCTGATACAGTTACAGTGACAACTCTTTTATTACGCGTGGTTGCGTAGGTTTTATTTAGACCATAGAAGGTATTTCTGCCAAGCAAAAATCGTCACTCAGTTGAAAGAATGGCATTAAAACAGCATAAAAAGCTGAAAAATTATGAATTCAAAATTTAATTCTAGTGCATTGGAATAAAGTAAAAAAAATATCCAAGATGTAGAATCTGAATCAGAGTAGAAGATCATATATTAAATAATATCTACGAGTATAGTACATTAAATAATAATATAGTTCAAATAGATACTTTATGCACTTCATTTATATAAATATCAATTTATGAAAAAAATATGTCAATCGATCGATTTTTCGACCAGGTATTACATACTTCCGATCAATAAATTACACATTATATCAAACTTAAACTTATTTTATTTCTTATGTTCTTCTTTAACATTTCGCTTTAATTTTCTTGGCTTTCTTTTGCACTCTTCTGCAGGTCGCGGCAAAATGAAGAAGATGATGGGCATGATGGTCATGGGAATGGCCATGAAGATGATGGGCATGGTACCGATAGCCATGGGCGGGCTCTACATGTTGGCTGGAAAGGCTTTAATTATATCTAAAATTGCACTCTTGCTGGCCGGCATCATGGGCCTGAAGAAACTGATGTCGGGACGAGGAGGAAGCGGCGGAAGTGGTGGCTGGTCATCGGGCGGTGGTGGTGGCGGAGGCGGCGGCTGGTCGTCGGGTGGTGGCGGTGGTGGTGGTTGGGACAGACGATCGCTGAACGGAGCTCAAGATTTGGCTTATCGAGGTTACGGAAGACAGCAACAGCAACAAAAACAAAGCCCTCCACAAACACAGAACCAACTACTGAAAGAGCAACAGCCACAAAAGCAGAAACAACAGCAGCAGCAACAAAAGAATCATCAAATAGATCAACAACAGCAAACGAATCCACAGCAGGAACCCAACCAGCAACAACAACAATCCCAACAACAAGTGCTGAATACACAACAGCAACCAGTTCATGGGTCATAATGCAGGTTATAGAAGCAAAAACATCTCTGCGCCTGAAGCACGAATACAACAACAACAGAACGTAACAAAAGAAAATAAGCCTTAAGACAGAAACCTTAACACTGTAAAAAAAATAATGCGAACTTGTTTAGAAGCTGATTTTTCTAATCAGACGAAGCAGAGGCGCAGAAATCATTCAATCATTTGTAATTAGATTCTTCTTCGATTTTGTATTGAAAGTTATTTAAGACTCTACTAGTTATTCAATACTCTAAAGTACTCTAGTGTACTCTAATCTACTCACACCCTGGCATAATTATTTTTAAATAATTTTTACAATCTACCTTTTTTTATAATTTCATCTGTATTGCTTGAACTTCTCTGAACTTCTTTCCATCTTCTTTGCTTTACTTTTGCTTTGCTTCTTTCCATCTTAACTGCTTCTATGATCTTTCTGAGTCTCGCTTCTCACCGTGAACTCTTGCTTCTCGTTTCCGTTTCCGATACCGTTTTCTGTTCCGTTCCTTTCCGGTGTTCAGTAATTTAATTGGTTTTATTTTAAGTACTTCATATGTTAATTTATTTATAGCTTTAAGTTTAATTATACTAAATCTCAATTTCAATGAGTTACCAAAAGAATTCGTTCCAAAGTGAAAATGAAAGGATAGAAAAAGCTGTAGAAAAATGTGCTAATTTATGGTACCTTTTTTATTTAATGTTTTTTTTAATGGATTTAATAAAACGTAAATATTTCAACTTTTTAAGCATTTCCACGAGATGAAGAAATTCTGAATTTTATTGAACTTTCCTTACACAGCATGAATTTGGATTTATTTTTATGCTGATCCGCCATAAATACATCATCCCAGAATTTCCCGAGTACCTAGACTACAAGGGTATATAGTGATTAATTTTATTCACAGAGATTATACATTCAGTCCTCAAGAGAGACACCGGTGCTGTCCGGTACTGAAACAGTTCCTCATAAGCGATAACACGAAATCGCTGAAGAGGTACCATAAAATGTAGATACATACTACAGCTGAAGTCCAACCTACGACTCGAAAAGTGTACTGTCCCCATGACCTGAGAGTAATGTTTGTATAGCTTCACTCATGTCTACAATCGACTGATGTTTATCAAAGTCGGTGAAGTTTCAATGTGGATCCATTGAGGTCTGTCGAAAGTTAATTTACACATATATCACTTAGAGCTTCTGTTGGATCAATTGACCGCTCTTAAGAAACTACTGACATCTTTTAAGAATCGACTGACAACTGTTAGGAAACAATTCAGATATAAATTATTATTAAGGATCAATGGAAAGCTATCAAGGGTATACTTCTAGGTAACACTCGTTCTTCCTTCTATTTCGGCAATTTATCTACACTTGCATACATTCGCATCACACACACTTGCATCTATTCGAATTCTGCTAAGCATGAATTTGCATCCGTTAAGACTCGATTGGGGTCTGTTAATAATCAACGAAAATCTGATTTGATGTCAGTCGATCTACTGTTGCTTGCAAAAGAGCTGTTAAAACCTCATGAGATATGAATTTATTACAATACTACAACGAAATAAAAATCGAAGGGCGTTTCAGGGTCAGATGAGGCTCAGAAACTTGACTTCATATCGCCTCCAATAGCACAGCGCCCTCTGTTGTGTATGCAACAGAAATTTGCACTGCACGACCTTCAGCGGTTTTTTCCAGAAAATTTGAATGCGGTTCTGTGTGGGAGCCATTTAAAGCTGCTCCCGAAAGTATGCTTAAAAATGGGGATCGAATAAAACCCAAAACTGCGCCTAAATAGTTACAAATCAAAGCATCAAACAACATGGCCAAAATTTTATTATAGTCACTTTTTGCCAAAAATATTTCTTTGCTGTTGTGGAAGTTATTTAAAATGTGGAACGTTTTTTTATTAGAAGAATGCCAGAAAACTGTATAGAAGTAAAGAAAGAAAGAGAGGAAAAGAGATGAAAGGAGATGAGAAAGAAAAGTAAACATATTAAAGCATAACATTTAATTAAAGAAGTTGAAACGGTTAGCGGCTCCAATGGCTTCAGCAGCACCGACTCATAGAAGCTGTTATATAACACAAGCGTTGCCACTCTACTCTACTTTATTAACAGTTACTAATCACTGGCTTAACTGCACAGAGTTGGCCATGTTCGGGACGTCGTTCGGATGATTGACTACAGTTGGAAAAACTTCGCCGAAGAGGAGCAGGAAAAAAAGTTTACAGAGTTTCCGACGGTCAGATTGACGGGTGGATGGATGGACAGATGGAGGAATCAAAGCTCTCGTAGCACCGGAGACAACTGAAGCGCTCAGAAGTGTGATGTGAGCAACAAAGTCATGCATGCGTTATAAACGCTAGCAACGCTCAGAGACGTGTTCACGACCAGTTATTTATTGCTGTTTATGGTTTTGTTATTGTTTCTTCTTCTCCGTCACAAAATTGGCTTAAAGCAAGCACAGAAAACTGGCGCAAAGTTTGCAGAAAGCTGACACTAATGTGACCGTAATAAATGACGATGAATTTGATGAATGATTGTATTTTATTCAAATCACAGTGTTCATAGAAATCACGACCGACCGACTGACCAATCGTCCAACTTCCACTAATTAGCATCATGGAAGTAATGGAAAACATGTCCTAAAAATTAAAAGCAATGTTCTGGAACATCGACAACTCTTTCCATGTCATTATTTAAACCTCTTCTGCAGCATCTGCATTTTATGGATCAATAAACATGTCGTTTTTGTCCCTCATTTTATCGCGTTAATTCTGAAAGTGAAATTTATTTATACGGCGTTTACACAAAACTAGATCATTCGCTTTTATATCACTGAAGATTTCACAGTAAAAGAAGAATATCAAAAAATTTAAATACGATCACTTTAAATAGAAATATTTTCTTAAATAGATAATCATAGTACCACGTAGCTAGATACATGAATTAATTAATACATCTAAAATACCTCAGCGGATTTCATTCATAGATCATTAAAAATATGATAAAATTGAAGGTATTAAACTTCTTCTTCAAATCTTCAAATAACTAACTGAACACTATTTAAACTGAACTTGAGTTAAATTTTTGTTAATTAAATAAAAGTACAAAACAATAACCAGGAAAGCTGAAGTACGTGGAGTTGATGATAGCTTTTTTATTAAATTAAATATGTTTGCTTATCTCATGCTTAGTATCGACGAAACGGTCTCTCGTAAAACTAAATCAACTTTCTACGAGTTTCTAATCTGAAATTCAAATGAGAAAATTGTCTAAGGTACATATCGAATGAAACAGATTTGAATTGGATTTTAATAGAGAAGAGCAGCAGTAATTCGATTAAACTGAAGAAAGTCGCGATTGAAAAGCAAAAGTAAAATTTTTAGAAATTCAAACATTCAACATTTAAATGGTATTTAAAGTAATTATTATTAACTAAGTAGTTAAAAAGTAAAGAATTATTAATTAATAAATATTTTTCTAAATAAGAGTTCTAATGGTAATGATGGATACTCAAGTATTCGTTTGTAGATTAGAGTAGCATCGAAATTCGCGAATGAAAGGGAATGAATACAAAAAAATAAAGTTTCAATTCTCACGGCTTATAAAAAAAGATTC
Organism: Myopa testacea; assembly: GCA_949629155.1. Taxonomy (NCBI): domain Eukaryota; kingdom Metazoa; phylum Arthropoda; class Insecta; order Diptera; family Conopidae; genus Myopa; species Myopa testacea. The sequence goes on from OX451345.1 coordinate 72,842,901, forward strand.
TTGCTTCTCTTGAACTCTTTTAGACCTGGCTAAAAATAATAAACGCTTTTTTGTGTCCAGAACAGAAACTTATCCAAGAATACTGGAGCAAGAAAAACGTGGTTCATGGTCTCGAATACTCATAAAGTTGAGTTATCTTCAGAGCAAAATCTGTGCTAATTTTAATTAAAGTGAGTTAAAAGAGAGAAGAGCAAAAAGACAATACTTTTCAACTATTTCAACTTCAACTATGAATACCTAAAATTAAAGTGTTTAGATTTATATGAGTAGAGTTTAAAGAAACACGTACGAAATCATGAGAGATTTTTACCCCATGATACTATGTGTTGCTTGGTGAGGGAGGGGGAGGAGGGATGTGGAAGGAGAAAGGAAGATCGTTGCATGTATCTGGTATCAACTTAATAAATAAGAAACTATAAGAAACTTAATAAATGATTTCATTTAAAGTATTGTAAATGAAAGTTAAGTCAATTAAAGGAATTTTAAATATAGTTAAGTTGAGAGATAAATTAAATTTAAAGTCGTGTAGAGAGAGAGATTAAATTTAAAAAAGATTTATTTTTAAAAATAGTTACAATCTCAAGATATTCGCAATAAAGTTTGAAGATATGCTTAAGTTTAGAATGAGTTATGATTCAGTTTAAAGAGATGATGACGATGATGGGGATAAACTTTTTACACATGCTAAACTCCAAGGTTTAAGTTACGATTTATTTTAAAGTGATGATGAGTGTATTAAATTATCTGCACAAATGGAAGAATGAGAGGACGGATTTGAAGAGCTTTCAGACTTTTTTATTCACTCGCATGTGATAAAAAGTACTGCATGAATACTTCTCTGTTTTTTATTCTTTCCGGTCGAGATTTAAAGATGCTTTAGGAAAAAACTGTCCAAATGGTTTCACTGGTTAATTGAAAAATTTGGTTTTTTATTTTTGCACTGCGTTTTTATTTCCCAAAGCGAAAAAATCTGGTAAAAGTGAGTTTTTCTTTGCTGCTCTGTATAATTTAAGAAAAAAGTGGTGTCTGCTGCTCTTGCCACTTCAGTGAAGTGTAACCGTCACCGTTAATCACTGGCAACACCCAGAACAACCGCTATAAATTGCTCTGGGAAGATTATAAAGCACCCAACACTTGATGCAAGTGATTTATTTGCGCACGAACTCGCCTCAGTTCAGGTCCCGACTCGAGTTCAGGCCGGGGAAAAGTGATCAAAGGTTTTCAAACTTTTTCCAAAGTCCAAAAGTAGCGACAAAAGTAACATTAATCAGAAAAAATAGAATAAAAATAATCGTTAGTTGTAATATTTTCCGATACGAAATACGATGTATCGACCCGTTTGTAGCATGTGTCGATTGTTGTTGTTGTTGCTTCAGTTGGTCAACTTTTTTGAATTTCTGCTGCCTGCACAAGCGACAGGGTCATTAAATCCGTTCATTTCCGTTACTTCCGGTCATGTATCCGCCATGACACCCGCGTACGTCATGCCTACGACGCTGACATCTCGCAGTGTTGCCAACCACAACGACAAAAGTTTCGGATGGCAACCAATGATACAAAACGATTGGTTAGTTTTACAAACATACAACAACAACAACAACAACAACAACAACAACAACAATGGAAGCAGACGTTATCAGCAAAGAGAGGGAAAAGAAGAAGACGATAGCAACATCATTGAAAGGGATGAGAATGAGGATGCGGATGAGGATTCGGTAGAGATAACAAACGCAGTGCATTCTTTTGTAGTGATTCCTAAGAAATGTGCCACTGAATCTAACGGTTTTCAGCCAAGACACAATCAACAGCGAAGTGTTAAAAATACCAACAATAAGAAAAACAACAATAAGTACAACAACAAGTATGCAGATCTTCAACGTCTACAAAAAGAAGCAACACTGAGTAGTGACAAAAATATTGACAAGGATTTGGCTACAAAAAGCATAACAACACCAACATCAACACTGACAACAGCAACCTCAGCGATGAAACCAACACCAACATCAGTGACAACAACAACAACTGCAGCAACAACATCAACTTCACGATCTACCAGCGTCTCCGAGCGTCTATCAACTCCTCCAGCAAACGTTACGCGTGAGTCTTTGAGATCTCCGGCGATTTCTTTGGCGGAAAAAGCGAATGAATTCGGTGAATTAATCAGGAAGTTCTTCTTTGAGATTAAGGGTGAGTAGGGAAGGGAAGGGAAGGGAAGGTATGAACTCGCTTCAATTTTTAATAAATTATTCGTAATTCTAACTCCATGGTTTCTTTCAATCCTTTGTAGACACAAACAGCAAAATGGCCCCAACATCATCGGTTGCTCTTGCTGATGAATGGATCGCCGAAGTTCATGAGCACCACAGATCGCTCCAGATCGCCCCATCGACCGGACGCAAGAAAAATGATGACGATGATAAGAAACGCTTTGAGAATATTATGTTTCCTCTGCTGGTCGCATATAAATTGAAATTCTTTTTGCTGATCCCCGTCTTGATCAGTGGCTTGACGCTGCTGGTCGGCAGCACCGGTCTGGCGGGTTTCTTCTTCGCGTTGTTCACAGTGGTGGCGGCCAGTCGGGCGTGGTAGCCACGAGCCACACACCCGAACACACAACAAACACACCAAATAAAGCCATGGAGAAAATTTGATGGATGCCCCAGAGTCTTTAGTTTTAAGTACGGACGAATTATTATAAATTGTGAATGATTATGTTGTTGCAAAATCTTAATTTATTCATATTTTATATTAATTTATTTGTTGGTAGTGCTGCTTTTTAATTTAGTTGTAGTTCAATTATTTTAATTAAGATTAATTAGGATGTCAAAATAAAAATTGAAATAATGTTTAAATTGGATTTTATTTGTTGTTTTATTTTTAAGTTAGTGAGAGATTTTCCATAGGATTATAATACAATATTAAAGCAGAGATAAAAGGGAACACATTCTTTCCCTTTCCCCCCTCTCTTTCTCATTCCTTGTCTCTCTTTATAATCGTTAAATCGTTTTAGATTTTAATTCTATTATTAGTACGTTTTTTATTATTATTATTCTGCTTTTCTTTCCCCTATTCCCTTCTTCTTCTTCTTCTTCTTCTTCGTTGCTCAGATTCCTTCCGAAAGTAAAAAGCCAACATTTATGAATTTGTGAAATTTTTTAATTAATATGCAAAAATGTCTTGAAAAGTGTAATTAAAATGCAAATTGAGATTTCTTTCATTATGTATGCACTCATTAGGCAAACTTATTCGTGTTGTTGTTGCTTTTATTGTCGATTTATGCTTTTGTGCTTGTTGCTGTTTATGGCATAAGTTATTTTTAAACATAAAACTAAGTTATTTCGTTAAAATTTAATGCATTCAATGCGGCTGTCGTCTGCTGGTCGAGCGACCATTTTACACGATGCGGGAATCGCATTGCTGTTGTTTTTGTTGTCGTGTGTGTCGTCGTTTGTGTTGTCGTTTTTGTCGTATTTCTCGCATTGGTTTGCGGTGTTTAGTTTATGACGCAACAAACAATAACAACAACAACATCAAAAACAACAGTTAGTGACACTGAGCGCCTTTATTCAGTAAAAGTAGTCAGTGATTCAGTAGAAGCTGGGGGCAGCTTACTGTAGGTCAATCAGTGGGAAAGACGAAACAAAGGAGAAGCAGAAGAAGACGACGAGGAAAACGAAGAAGAAACAACAAAGTAGTAATGCATATTCAAAAAATCCACAGAAAAACACGTGCAAGTTTCCATTCATTTCAAAATTAAACTTAATTTAAAAGCACATCGAATTTCGTTTGTGTTAGAAAGAGATGGAGCGACCGTAAAACGGTAGACTATTTTATTGTTATCGGCTTTTATTACCCCAAAAAAGAAGACGAAAGCGGATGATTTTTCTATGTTATGCTTAAAAAACTTTAAAAATTTTCTATTTTTGCTTTTTACAGATGAACTTTTATTGAACGAGTGTTGAATTTAGTGGGTTTTTCTTTCTTTTTATTGGATTTGCTGTTATATTAACTGTTTTATTAGCATTGGGCAGCTTTTTTATTTTATCACCTTTTTATTGGTTTATTAGTGGTTCTCTTTTGCTTCTTTTCCGACGGAACAACAACAACAACATCACTTAAACAACAACAAAACATCACAATCAGAAAAACTATAATACAACTTTTTTTTAGTAACTTAAGATTTATTTATTATCTTTCTTTAAAAAAGCATGGAAATGATTTCGTATTTCTGTAAAGAAAGAAAATTCAGTTCTTCAGTCAGTTAATCATTCAGTCAGTCAATCATTCGGTCAGTCGTTCAATCAGTTCCTTAAATCTCTCCGTTTATCAGTCATTCAGCCGGTTTCTTCAGTCCGTTCGGCAGTCTTTTAGTCGGTGTCTTGCATCAGTACATCAGTCATTCCGTCATTCAAACAGTTTCTTTCTTTCAGTCTCCAGATTTTTCTTTACTTCAATCTTTTGTGTATAACTTCTCTTTATTCGTTGCTTCGTTCAGCGAAGACTTTAATGCAAATCGAAAAACAGAACCCATGCGAGTCCGTTACGCTCAATTTACATTCTTTAGGATTTGAAAATAATCGTTTTAAATTCGTTCTTTTTTAGTTTCGGAGTAGCAAATGAATTGCAGTCGGTTCTCTAAACTGACAGAGTAACAAAAGAGATGATACTCTATAATAGGGTACTCGAGAATATGATAGGGTACTCCACGATCTTAGGTATTGTTTACGATTCTCGAGAGAACAAGAAATAAAAAACGAAACAATATTAAAATTAACGGATATAAAAGTAGAGAGTACAGAAAAGTAGAAGATACCAAAGTAGAGATCAATACTTCCAGGTACAAACCAAGAACTCAAAATTTGAGATACAAAAATCTCGAAGGCCGAGAAATTAGCGATAAAACTTTTAGAATAAAAATTAGAAATACGAAAGAAGATCATAAGATTAGAGGGAAAGGATTATAAATAAAAGTTAAACTTAAAAAACAGATATCACTAAACAAAGGGCAAGAAGGCACATCAAGAGACAGATCACAACACGATTGATTGTAGCGCTCATTCTTAATGAGAACTATCCATTTATTATCTCACTATTCAGCGTCTACTCCCGTCCTCCCCCTCCACCCACCCTCATACTCTCTGAAAAGAGTGTATAGGCACCTGTTAGGAAGAACCCCAGCTACCGAAATCCACTCATGTGCATCAAATGGTTAAGCAGCTTTTTAAGTACAACACCACCACCACCAACAACAACAACACCAACACTTCTTAAAGAAAAGTACTTTTGTTCTGGTATTCATTCAGATATAATATAAAATATGAATATTTTATTGAATCATACAACTAAAAGTGCTGCCAACCATCTTCAGTGGCTGCAGTTTCAAAGAACCTTCGCTGCTTCTCGGTCGGTTGGGATTCGCGCACCATCCACTTGGCAAAAACACCAGAAAGACTCCATTCAATGATGTTTTTTCAAGCCTTCGCACTTGCTATCATATCCTTGGGAGTGCAGTTCACGATCATCAAATCGCAGATGAATATAATAGAACCTGCCGTTGTACAGTTAGAAGATGCTATCATCACTGCGGTGGAGCGGGATGTGGAAGCAGACGAACAGCGGGAGGAGGACACACAGCACGCGAAACTGTTGAAGAACGAGTTGTTGATGGTCAACGAGTTGATGCACGAGTTCTGGAATCTGCTGACGAGTGACAGCGATTTAGTGGCCACCGAAATCGAGAATCTGCTGCAGGATATCGACGAAGGTGCGTCGCATTCCGCAGGCCCACTGATCCGGTGTAATCCGGTGATGTGAACATGTTGTCTCTCTCACGCTTTTTTCTCTCTCTTTCTTAAGGGCGTGGCAAGTACCGTAAACGCCGCAAGATGCTCAAATATCTGTATCCGCTGCTGGTGGGCGTCCTGATCGCCAAAAGTGTCGTCCTGCCGCTGATCTTGAAATCGCTGGCCGCACTCAGCGCGACTTCGTTTGCGATGAGCAAAATAGCTCTGGTGACGTCGGGTCTGTTGGCCTTGAAGTGGCTGGTGACCGGGTCAGCTGCCGGCGGCACTCACGACGCGTCGCAGCAGCGTACGAAATTCGAAATCATTCACCTCCCCGCCGCGAAGTCTTACTACGGCGTCAGGCCAGCAGCAGTCGGTTTCGGCGGCGGAGGCGGCGGAGTTCACGGCACCTGGTCGGATGACCAGAGCTGGAGCGACAGCAACGTAATCGGTAGTTACAAGTACATTCCGCTGGGCGGCGAGGGAGGCGCTGGCTTCGGTGGTGACTCAGCTGCCTACTCGGATGGTAAACCGTTTCTATAGATTCAGTGTTCATCGATTTATTTTTTGAATACGGAATTGCATTTACATTATTGCATTTACATACATTTTTAGTTATTAATTTAGAATTAACAATTATTTAATATAATTTAATGCATTAATATGTTCATATAACTTCTATTAAAGGAATAACTTAATTTATTATTATTTATAATAATTTTTTATCTGCATCCATCGCATCTCTGATGACGCAGCAACAAAATAGCGAAGTGCACTCGTTTCCTTATGCATAGCAATTGTTTTTGTTCTAATGCACGAACGTTTTGTTATTGTTTGTTGTTGCAATACTCGTACGAAATACAACGAGTGACTTATACTAAAGCTGCAATCATGCAGCTTCCCTGCATAGAAGCCATTTACAAGTGCACAGTCATTTTGTTGGTACGATTTTATATTTGTTTGTGTGAAAGCCTTCGACGAAGCCAACGAACGATGAACATACGAACGAAGTAGATCTCTGTTCGGATCGCTTGGAGTTTCTTCAGCTTGCCTGTGCATGTGCTGTGTTTTGTTGTTGCGCCGTTAAAAGAACTTTGTTACAACGAATATTATTATTATTTCAACGAATATTATTATTTCAATAGTGAAATGTATTTAAAATTGTAATAAATGTGAAATTTGTGTAATTGAAATTTTTTAATAAATTCAGTGAATTGGAAAAACTTTGTTAAACGATGTAATCAACTGAATCGAAATGTAAAAATAATTTTGTTTTACATTTTCTTGGCTAACATTTCGATTTGAATGCTTGAGCTGTGGTTGTGTTTTCTTTCCTAAAACGTATTTCCGTCATTAATGGATACTTTTTTGTATTCAAACTGTACGTAATGGAAAGTTGACGATAACAACAAATACAGCAACAACAGAAACAATAACAACAATCGTAACAACACATGACGAAGTGTAGACTAAAAATAACGCCTCGGATTTCAGATTTGGCTCATGCCAGCTAACTAAAAACACCAACAACAACAACGGCAACAACAACAAAAACTATGCTAACATAAAAAAAAACAAACACAGAGTCATGGCCAAGTAATGCATTTCGTATGCTTTCAATTTTTTTCAGTTGCTTTGCTGCTGCTGGTCGTCTTTTGAAAAGGTTTCAATTATTTTGATGTTTAATGCATTTGATTGTTGTTGTTGTTGTTTCAGTTAGTGTTGTTGTTGTTGTTGTTTGTGTCTTTTCCGCTGACAAAACGATTCATTTGTAAGTGTCAAATAATTTCTCTTTTTCCTTCACGTGCTCATCTTCGTTGTTGTTGTTGTTGCAAATAATGTCTATTATTAAGCGTTAGTATTGTTCATTAGTATTGTGTTTGCTGTTGTTGTTGTTGTTGCTTTTCACTGCTCGACAAACCACTATAATAGATGCAATCGTACTGATTTCTTAAAAACGTATATTTTTTTACGAAACAACGAAAAAAACACTCTGCACTTTTGACAGCTGTCAGTTTTCGTGACGGAAGGATTTCGTTGCTCACCGCAAATTGATTGGGGAACGCAGGAAATGGATGGATGCTTGGCTGAACAGACACTCAAATTGGCAGCCTTGTTTTTTTATGACAACTGAAGGAAACATAAATTTGGCTTAAAAGGTTCTTCTGTGTGTCGTCGTCTTCGTATCGCTGGCCAGCAACTCAGAAAAACTTGTGTAAAAATTGTAACGAAGGCCAAAAAACAACCGGCCGGCAAATTATTCAGACTCTTTTTTTCACCAGTTTAACTGGGGCCCGAGTCGAGTTACAAGAATACGTCGAAAATGCTTCGCTTTCTCCTGGTTCGATAATAGATACATTTTGTGCTCATTTTGAACTCATTTAAAATACATTTTTATTTAGTGTAGCTTTTTTTGGTGGAATTTTTTGCATAACTTCTCACATTCTTGTAAATATTTCGAAATCTTTGAAGTGGGAGTGGAATTGAAAACTTTGGCAGTTTTTTTTTCATTCTACCCACCCTTTTTTAACCCTCCCACTTCGCTGCCCCCTCCCACACCCGGAGTTTTGATAAAACTTTGTTAAAAAACAGTTTCTTCTTTAAACAGAAAAATTAGCAACTTTTTAAACTGAAACTGAAAAAAATTGAGTGCGTCAGAAAAGATTGCTTCACTACGAATGCGACGTTTAAATATTTCAACTCTCTGTCAAGCAGTCAGTTCGTCGAACAGTCAGTCAGTCGCTCTGTTAATCGGCTGCGTAAGTTAGTCATGTTGTTGAGAAAAGCACCCAAAGCAAAGCTAAGCAAAGTAACGCAACTCAACGCAAAGCAACGCAGCGCAGCACCACACAAAACAATTCAGGGCAGGGTGGGGCAGGGCGGGGCAACGAGCACGACAACGTAACAAGCACGTGAAAAGAAAACAACACCGCAAGCGTCTCCCGGACACTTTCTCAAACTGTCAATAATACTGTCGTTTGTACGAATGGATGACGCTGTATTGACGCCTCTCATATTTGCACAAATTCAAAGAAACTCAATTAATTTCACCTGCTGGAATTCGGGCCATGAATCAGTCAGCAGAAACAACAACAACAACAAGGAAATAAGCCACAACAGATTACAAGCAGATCAACATCGGTATTTTGTTGTTATAAGTTTTGTTAAGAAACTTCACGATGTAAGCATTGATGAGGGAGGGGAGGGGGTCATGAGTGAGTGACCCGGGAAAAAAGATTTGCGAATCACTGAAAATGGATCAGTGGGTCCAGAGTTAAACGGGTTAAAAGTCAACCACAATCGCAAATCTGAGACATCAAACACTTGAATCGTTTCAACTGAAAGTGAATTTAGTGATCATATTCGAGAAGCGGCTTTCTTTATACGAAGTCTGTCTCGTTCTTCCTCTTCTTTTCTTCTTCTTCTTCTTCTTGTACTTCTTATTTTTCTCCATGCATTAAATCTTGCATCATCGCATCGAAGGGGGGAAGCTGAATAAATTAACACATAGCGATGGGTCCGCGATCACAGTGACCACGATTCCCACAGCAGCAGCATAGATAATAACGGTAATTAAAGCGTTTGTCTGGGATCGGTTTTTCTTTTACTTTTTTTGGGTTTTATTTGTGTTTGTTTTTGTATTTGTTGTCTTTGCTGAGAAAGACACTCACTACTCTTTTGTGGAGTGAAAGTTTGCTTTGGTTTACTTTAGGGGGGGAGGGGGAAGGGGGGGACCAGGGCGTGAAACAGTACGACTGCGAGTAGAGCGTTTGTGGAAGGAAAGAGAGAGTGACAGAGAGGGAGAGTCTGCCGAAAAGTTTGCGCAAGAATTGAACAAACACCGGTTCCGAAGAAGCACACATCTAAGAAGAAAAACAAACGTACTCCTTCTCGTCTCTCGGAGGTATGACCCAGTTTTCGCACCTCCACGCCCTCCCCCCGAGCAATTATGGAAACTTTGATGTCGCGATAACGACTTTGGGCCATTTGTAGCATCTACGGTGGACGGAATCGCCGTCGCCCTCCTCGTCCCATCGTCCTCCCCATCTTCATCATTCGTAACCCTCGTCTTCACCCTCCTCGTCACTCTCCTCGTATTCCTCGTCGTCTACGTCATCTTCAGAGTGCTCGTAGTCGTCGTCGTTTAGCCAAATCTTCTCTACGCACCGATCGTCGTGTTGGATTACTTAACGTCGTCTACTCTCCGGTTTCTGTTGTTGTTGTGTTCCCTGTGAATCTCGCTTCTTCTCAGTGACTCTTCTTAACTAGTTTACTTTGTTGATGTTTCGTCTTTGTTGTGTCATAAATTTCACTTTCTTCTGGGTTGAAAGTGAAAAAGCGTTTGTCTTCTATAAAGTATGAAGATTTAATTGTGTCTCATCTTGAATAATTTTTTTATATACAAATGAATGGTATGTGGAACGGTATTTTCGGTATTTTTTATTGTTTTTTCTTCTTATATGACCTGTCGACAGGTGAAAAAGTAAACGATTGGATTTCTTAATTGATTTGCTTTGTCGTCACTAGTCAAGTGCTTAGAAATCTTGTGGCTGGGGTATCATTCTTGTTTATGCGAAATCCTACGAAGGTAACGAGGAGCGAACGACGGCGTGGGCGACGCTGCTCGGCTCTTTACGAATGACGTCTTGTTGTTTCTGTTTTCTTTTATTGTTGTACAACAACAAGTAATCATTGAGTGAAGCACATCAACACAGATCACATTCTTTGCTCTTTTCACCTTTCTTGTTGCATTTTCATTGCAACAGAAAGGCTCATGTAGAGGTTGTCCTCTTCCCACACGCATTCGTTATAAATGCGTATACTGTTGTTGTTGTTGTTTTTATTCCTTCTTCATTTCTTCCTGCAGTGAATGGATGAATGAATGAATGAATGAATGATTGATGCGCATTGCACTTGCACTTGAGCAACAACAAATCCGGTTTCATGTTGAATGGGTTCACGTTTCCGGTCGTGCGAATTCCACGGAATTACGTAACTTTCGCTTCATTATGTAGCACGATTATCGTTGCGACACCGAACCTGGAAACAATAACAATGGTGTCTCTGTCCGAGTGAAAAATATTTTTGGGAGAAGAAAATCCATAATAAGAGAAAATGTCGATCTTTTTGACAGCTGTCAATGATAACTCAACATTTGGTGACATTTTAATTCTACGATAAAATAACAAGACATAACGAGGAAAAAATACAAAAGAATGTCCGTTTTTCATGTTACTAAATTAAGGATGATCCATGTTGTTGTTGCGTCAAAGTGGACAACAACAACCCATTTTGACAACCACGTCTTACGACATCATTGAATAACTTCGATGCCCGAATTATTACGAGACCGAGACTTGCTGTCATAAAATCGCCTGTCAGACAGTCGGTCACGTCGGCCAACAACAATATCGTGGTGTGGTTTGTGTTGTTGTTGTTGTTGTTATTACATCTACGCTTGAACCCACCCAAGAAATGCTTCATTATTCATGCTCAAGTCTGCGCTTCAACGCTTTTTTCGGTTGTCTTTTTTTCGACTTTTTTAGACCATCGCAATTTTTTACTAAACATTTGTGAATGCAGGTCCTTCTCCCCCCCCCCCCCCCCCACCAAATTTAAAAAAATTTACAGAAATTTTAGTTTATTCAAACACCGAATTAAGTTAGTCATGAAGTGTTATTTTTGTTGTAGTAACAGTGTTTTAACATTTGAAAAACGAACATCGACGGCGAACTGTTTTCATTCTTTACTCGCAAATCCAACAACAACAAGAAGCAGAGCGACAAGTGGAAGCAGAGCAGCAGCAGGGAATCACAGAGCAAAGTTTGAATGAGAAACTTTCGATGATGCGCAGGTGTGAAGCGTCGGCTGCTGCGTCTGCTTGGCTTGAAACCGAAATCGAAATTGAAAGCTTACGGTCGCTGTTCATGGATGTCGGTATGTCTTGAGGGGGTGAAGAGGAGGGAGCGTCAAGTGTTACAGCTGCTGCTGCTTCCGATCCGTCACGTTCTCTTGTTGCTACTTCGCTCTAACCTCTAACGAAGACGTCGGCGTCGATGCCAGCGAATCCCAAAGACGGAGAGAGAGAAAAAGAGAGAGAATTGGGCATGCTTAACGGCGTTTAGTTTAAGTGGTTAACCGAAGAATGTGTTTACTATGGCTGGCTGTTGTTGTTGTTGTTATAGTATTTGGATGAGTTAAGCTCTTGTTTTTTATGAACTGTTTTTATGAATTGTTTAGTGTTTTTGTTGTTTCTGTGCTCTACTCTGCTCAGAGCAGAGTTTAAGCGACTCTTCCTGTTCCTCTGGTTGTTGTTGTTGTTGTAGTTTTAAGAAGCGTTCGCTTTAAGTTTGTTTTGTAATGTTTGCTTTTTCACTTTTTCCCTGTGTTTCGTGTGTTTATTTTTTACGATTTTCGGTTTTCGTGCTTCTTGATGTGTGTTTTGTTGTTGTTTTTTTTCGGGCCAACAGCGTCAACTGCTTTTAAGCCACTCGGTATAAAAGGGTGACCCGCTGCAGACGAGTCCATCATTCGAATCACTCATCTCGCAGCAACGCAGTCAGTCATCGCGCTCGATCGGAATACAATCGGTTTCGTTTTCAAAACTTCCCTACCTCAAAAGTCATTAAAAGCCTTTTTTCACAATGAAAGTGTTCGTGATTTCGTCATCGGTCGCCATCTTGATGGTCATCAGTTGCGTTCGGGCCGCCCCGAGTGTCCACGACAACCGCGTCGAGACGGCGTCGGAGTTCGGCAGCGACGGCAGCAGCAGCTTCTCGCGGGCCGCCAAATTCTTGGCCGCCTGCTTCGAGAGCGACGACATGTCCACCTGCCTGGCCGTCAAGGGGATCACGGCGCTCAACCGGGCCGCCCGCAGCAGCAACATTGAACTCGTGCAGGGCGTCACATTCAAGAGGTGTGTGAGTGTGTGTGTGTTCTCAGTGAAAAGTGAATCCGGAAAAAACAATAGATTAAAACTTCGGAGTTGTGAAAAAAAAGTTGCTAAAAGACCGTACTTAAAACCGCAAAAAAAACATCCTCAAACTCCTTGAAACTTACATCAATAACTTCAACCCATTTAATTGAGTTGAATGGACTTTGAACTCACTGCATTTTTATTTAAATTTTTTAAATTAATTTTTTTTTTTTTTTTTAATTCGAAGTTTTGACCTTAAATCGCGAATCTTTAGTTTCAAAATCTTCAATTTGAAGTCTTCACTTTTCAAAGTCAAATCCATGCAATAGTCAGCCGTTTATTGACCACGAATGACCTCCACTACGATTGACCTCCGTTTATTGAACTATTTCTGTATTTTACGTTACTTTACCAAGTTTAAATGATTATTTCTACCAATTCTTAAAAACTCAGCCCCTTTTTTAGACCCAAAGCGAGTTCCTTCGGTTGCATTACGAGTCAGTCCAAAGATAATCTCTTTGTTAGGCCTAATCACCGAGATAGACACTTCCCATTACTTGGAATTTTAATGATCCGTCGATTTTCTAAAATCGTTCATTCATTTTTAATATTTTTCCCTCACGATCAATTTTTTTTTTTCTATTTCGGTCTCAAAAAAACGACATCTCAACCTGCAAGAGAACAATTCAGTAGTCATGCAATCATTCATTCATTCATTCACCGCACTCATTGAGTGTGTTTTCTGGTCGTCATCACGCGGAGATCCGTGAGATTTCTCTCAATGAACACTTTCTGCCCAGAGTCTGAAACTGGTTTCCGATCTTTAATCCGATCGTGCATGAATGAATATCGTAGCAACGTAAAAAACTACGAAATTCGTGTTTATATTTTCTTGAATGGCTTTTGATGTAATTTTGTTAACATTTTCTTGTGTTTTCTTTTCTTCTTCTTCTCAACAGAGATCCATCGAAGCCAGTGCAACGCGGCGCCAAATCTTTGAGCGAAAACGATGTCGTCTCTCAGCTGCCCGAGTCTGCCGACGAGCGCACCGGAAAACTCGTGGACTTGGCCATGCAATCAGCCGCCGACTTCCTGAGTTCCCACAACCTGGAGGTCAAGATCCCCACAGAAGCCACCCAGGAAGTCGCTCGTGCCATCGACGAAGGTAGGCTGAAGGTCAACTTATATAAACACCGATGATATCCTCACTCTCTCTCTCTCCCTCTCTCTTTGTGTCGCTTTCTTCCGATCGCAGGTCGCGGAAAATTGAAGAAGATGTTGGGTCCCGTCGCTCTCGCCATCGGCGCCAAGGTTTTCGCCATCGTCCCTCTGGTGATCTTCGGCTTGGCTCTGCTCACCTTCAAGGCCGTCATCGTCTCCAAGATCGCTCTGCTGCTGGCCCTCTTCCTGGGCGGCTCTCGTCTCTTCGGCGGTGCTGGATTGGGTAGCAAATTCGGCGGCTCCGCTACCGGTTACAACGCGAATGCCGGCTGGTCCGCTGGCAACACCGCCGCCTGGTCTGCGAGTCCTTCCGCCGCGTATCCGTACGCACGCAGCTTGAACTCCGGTGACGCTCAGGAGATGGCCTACGCCGGGCAGGTGGCTCAGTAAACGCGAGTCTACTCGATTGGGGCAGATGGATGGGGCGGAACGGGGCGACGGGGGGCAGCCAGGAGTTGCTGAGAAAGTAAAAAATGTGCCTTCATTCGTCTTTTTTAGTTTGTAGTTTTATTTATTTGCAAAAAACCAGTAATAAAATAATTTAAATTATTATACCTTCATAATGAATACAAAACTCGATGTAATAAAAAAACATGACTAAATTAATATAATAAATAAATTTAGAAAAGTTTAAAACGTGAACGAGTAACAAAAGAGTGAACATCAACGAATTATTTAAACGATTATCATTAATAAACATCAACTTAAAAGAATAGTTTTATGTACAAAGAAAATCTTAAGAAAATAAAAAATAATAAAAATGATATTAAAAAAACAAAACAAAACCCTGGTTTCTAGAAATGGTTACACTATTTTAAGTGCCTTTTCTTCGCTTACGTTGGTTTCTAACTCGGGTGCTACTCTTGGAGGATGCAATTTAAATCTGAGCCACATACTCCGACGATACTGTAGAAGAAGGTCAGCTGATTTTTGGTATCTATGATAACGAAGCACTGGCATTTAAGACTGTATACCTACTATTGGCGAAAAGAAGTGATAGAGTAGTTTTTTCTTTAAATTTTGCAAAATAATACTAAATAACTCCATAAAAGATGGAGATATTAAAACCAAAACCGATCCATCCTCAGGTCATAATTGGCAGAGTAAAGATCAGTTTTCCTGGGATTTGAAAAGGTTTAAAGCTTTGATTGTATTCAATTTAATGAAAGATTTTCTACTCCATTTCATCACTTCGAAAGGTTTCGTTCGTTGGTTGTGTTGTCCGAGAGAAAGTGAGAACCGTTCCGCCGTAGCCAACATTCATAAATTCAGAAACTAAATCAAGTAATTACGCATTTTAAACACGTTCCACGGTAGTTAAGTCGAAAAGAGTCCGGCTGAAAAGCGAGACGCATAGAAAAGAAATTCTCTGAGGCGTTGGTTTCGTTGTAGGCAAGCAGAAGACTATTAAAGCTCATAAAATGGGCAGCATGTGTTGAGGTATTTAGACATGGGAAAGAAGAGTATCTGTGTTTGTGTGTGTGTGTGTAAGTATGACACACAATGACAGCAAACGAAAGTTTTTAAAACGGTTAACAAATGTTTCTCAAAGACGATAGAACAGTGGTGGTACCTGAATGCCGATAAGCGGTATATTTTTATCATGCCTCTGTGCATACTTCAAACTGCACCCTTTCCTCGAATGTCGACGCCTCTGTTCGTAATTTCTTGACGGAGCGACACATTAGGAAGTCATTCGGTAATAATTTACTAGCGTCGCTCGTTTTATTCTACGATTCATTTCACTACCCGCCTCAAAATTTCTCGACTTCGCGACTTTCTTCTGTAGGAATTTTTATGAAATGGATTGAGTTCAGCTACAAACTTACAAGCTACCATTGTTGGACTTTGCTATATCTCACATCCATGAAACCCAATTAAGTTCCTTTGGAACGCTGCTACTCGTTCTCAACATCCATCATTAGTATAGTGCAATTGGTCCCAGAAATAATGCCCCTATATTTTTACTATATTATAGCCACTTTGCAACCACTGACTGTTGTAATATTGAGATAGGTTCGTAAGATTATATAACGATCTGTCCCGATATTGGCTTCATATTTATACTTGTAAATGTGACCCATGACAGGACAGAAGTTGTTCTACATTTCAACTGTCACCTTCACCTGAATCGGTCCTTAGATAGAAAATATTTTTACGCTATCCACGGATTGTAATAACACGATCATGATAGCGATGATGATCATGTCGCTCCATGAAAGTGGAAGGGACATTTTTGTATCTATAAACGTATATAAATATATACATTTTGACATATGTATTTGTATTATATTATATTATGTATATCCGCATTTTCTATAGTATTTTTTTTATTCACGAAAGTTCTTCAAATTATTGTCGATTTTTTGGAATGTGTACCACGATTTTACTGAAATGGAATTCAAATGAAAACGAAAGCTACATCAAAAAAGAAGAAGAAGAAGACGAAGAATAAAAAGAAGACGCAGGAAACAAACGGAATGCTAAGAAACTGGGTCAAAATGAAATACGAATTCAGAGGACGGCATACTTACCAAAAACGAAGTACGAGCCACAAAATACCGCGGTTTTAGCCAATAAAACCACTTGATTTACATGACAAGAAGAAGAAAAGCTAGATTATTATTATTATTATTATTATTACCATTATTATTATTGCTTGTAGGTTGGTAGAAATTGTTGAGGCTCGCCTAGTTTGGAATTTGGGCGCATGCGGAACCGAGACTGAAAAGAAATGCTCAAGAATTTGGAACGAGACCGAAAACGCAAAGGAACCGCACCAAACATGGACCTCGGGGCACGTAGATGGCTGGCTCGGTCGGCTGGATGGACTGGGACTGGGACAAATGCGGAATACGTAATAAAGTCCAACAGAGTTCGGCTGCTCGAATACGTCGAGTACGAACCTGAACAAAGTGTCGTCGAATAGCCGTTGTTTTTGGACTGCGAAGAAGAAGAAAGCCGGCTGTGGATGTGGATCATCTGCATTGTGGTTGTTGTTGCTGTTGTCCATCGCTTCCCTTTCATTTGGCAGCGTGCAACAAAAACAACGCATGCCGCTGCGACTGCTGGCCAAGTTGGTAGCATGCACTCATTGGCCAAAAACAGCCGCCAACTCGGATGCGGTTGTTGGCGGAATCTAACTGATTTGCGTCGTTGTACGCGGCAGCGTCGGCGGCACGTCCTCAGCGACGTGCGACAAGACGGCGGCGGACGGGGACGAACGCGCGAACTCTTTTGAATACATTAGTTTTTAATGAACCGATGATAATATATGATGTTGTAGTTGTTGTTGTTGTAACTGTTCGATTGAGCAGCGCGCGGTTCACTGGCACCGGTTCAGTCCTCAATATAAATAGCGGTCGCTCGGTCACTTAATCAATCACAAAACAACTTCCACCTTCCGAGCAACGTGGTGTTCAATCGATCGACCGAACCAGCGATTAATTAACTAAATTAATTAAAAGAAAACTACTGTTATTCGACTTGTTGTTGAAGTACTCAGAAAAAAAGAAAGAAAAAAACAAAAAACCCTGCAAAATGTGCTCGAAAATCGTTTGTGTTGTGCTAGTCGCCAGTTTCGTGTGCAGCGCCGTCGCTCTGCCGTCGCAGGACAGCAGCGAAAAGGATTTAGTGAACATGATCAATCAGGTGGACGCCGAGCCGTCGGTGCCGCTGTTCGGCGGTCTGCGCATCGACCGCGTGGAGGCCGGCCGCTCGTTCGGCGCCAGCAAAGCGGTGGAATCCTTCGCCGAACGGGCCGAGCGGTACCTGGCCACACACGAGCTGAATCTGTCCTTCTCCGGCGATGAAGAGACCGAGGACGAATTCGCTGGACGTGGCATGGAAGGTAATTCTACAGGGGGGAGTGGTAGGGGGTGAAAGCTTCAAATGGTTCATTAGGGATAACAAATCGTTTGACAGGATCGAAATTTAATCGAACGAAAACCGGGAAAATTAAGTGAAGTGAAATTGAAGCGATTTTAATGTGGATAAGCCACGCCCTTATCCACATACATACGTGCATTGGATAGATACGAACAAGAAAAGCGACAACAACAACAACGTCGACGACAAACTTTACTACTTTCTCTCCGCTTTAAATATGCGCGTTGACGCAAACACGCACGCACTGAAGTCAAATTGTCACCATAAACGGCATGCAAATGAAACTGTTAGAAAAAGACAACAACAACTGCAACAGCAGCCAAATGAAATTCATAGCTGTTGTTGACAGTTTGAACACCAACGATAGCAACAACAACAACAATAACATGAGGCAGATAAGATGGTGGTTGTGAAGTACTGTTGTTGTACAGTGTTTTGAATACTGCTACTTTTTTTCTTGTATTCTATTTCTTTGTATAAATACAACTACACGTCTTCCTCTTCCACAACAACAACAACGACTGCTTTTGTTGCAACTTCTTTATTGCTGTTGTTGTGTTCGTTTTTCTTGCTGGAGCACAGCACAGATTTGAACCTTTTGACTTCAGGAAAAGCTGCTGTGGAATTGAATTCGATTGAATTCTGTTCGAGTACAAAAGATGAGCAATCAAGACAGCCGTTAATTGAAGAAGCTATGAGATCTTTTTTCATATGCACACCAGTTCAACGGCTATGAAATGAAACACTAACAGCGACAACAACAAACACAAGAAAAGAACATTTCTAGTTCAGTATCAGTATCAGTTTTTTAGTGCTCCATTGATTTAGTAGTGATAATTGTAAAAATTAAGTACAAACTACAACTAAACTAGTTTAGTTCTGTAAACAAAATGAAGCCTGCTCTTAAAAGCCCGGTTTTTGGCCATTTCTAGAGCAGAACAGACAACAAGATCAGCAGAAAGAAAAAAGATGTGTCATTTAATGAAAAAGAAATAAAAACAAGGTTGAGCATAGTACTTGTGCAAAAAATGAATGCAAAAAACAACAAGAAAAGTTCAGAGACCCTAAAAAAAACCATAAAAACACGGTACAAAGCAGGAAAATTTGTTGGGGAATCAGAAATACAGAAATAAACTTAACAGAAGCAGAAGCTTAACAGAAGCAGAATCTTAACAGAATCAAGAGCTGAACAGAATCAGCAACTTAACAGTAGCGACTCGAGTGGCTTAACAGCACTCTGTTAAAATTCTCTAAAAAAATAAATAAAAATATTAAAGCTAATAATGGTAAATAATACGCAATATAATGAAGTATGAAGGAAAGAGAGCGAAAAATATGAAACATTTGTTTCGAATAATAAATTCAAATGTTGAGTCAAAGAAACGTGTTCACAAAAAAACCACTAATACGAAAAAACAACAAATTCTTTTTGACAAAGTGAAATTTTCCTCTGCTACACATAACTTAAGCGACATTTAAATTTTTGGAATTTTTCAACGTACCAAAAATAAAAATTAAATGAAAAAACAACGTACAGGAACGTGACACTCCCAAAATTAGTGAAAGCGAGCCACGTGAAGTGGGGGAAAAAGTCACAAAATGAGAGAAAAAAAAACAGTTGAGCAAAAGAACGCGATAGTAAATCCAAAGTCGATGAAATTAAATAAAAAAAGCAACTACAATGAAATTAAAAACTGAACTATTATAGAGAAATAATTAAATTAGTAAAAATATAATAAAATTTTATCAATTTCAGATTTAGTTTAATTATGACACTATTAAAAGTATTTCTTTAAAAATTTCAATTAAATGTTTTGTTTTATAAACTTTTAGATTTCTTTAAAAGACCAATTTTACTGTTATTAAAATTCTGTTGTCGCTGAAGGTTTATTTATTTATTCATTTCTATTCTTATATTTATTAATTATTCATTTATTTCAAGTTCATTTCTCTACTAAAATAAGAAGTCAGTGATTCTTCTACAGTCACAGTTGAGGTTTTCATATCTAAAAACTTTTAAAGCATACTTTTAGGCTTGCGTAAAAAAATAACTGCTGTTCGTATTGCTTCCGCGAGTACTTTTACCACTATTCAAGATAATACAAAAGCTAAAGAATATTTTTTACTAACTCTCTCTCTCTCTTTCTCTACAGAATCTCGCAGCAAGAAAATGAAGAAAATGCTGGTTCCTCTGCTGTTGGCTCTGAAGATTAAGAAAGCGATCATCGTCAAGGTTCTGTTCACCATCATCAAATTCATCTCCCTCAAGAGTTTGGCCATCTCTTTCTTGGCTCTCATCTTAGCCGGTAAGCGTTTCCGTTGACTTCTCTATTAGTTCAGTTCATTAAAATGCATGCTTTCCTCCGCATTGCAGGTGCCTCTTTCTTCAAGGACTTGCTGGCCAAGAAGAAGGACCACATCACCACCGCATACATCACCGGCAGCCCCTTGAACGCCGAAATCGTGCACTCCGACTGGAATCGCAACGGGCAAGCGGCCGCCTCCGATCTGGCTTACAATCACTACGGACTCGCTCAACCCTTCTAAACCGAGGGAGGGAAGAACAGAGGGGGGAAAAGAGAGACAGAGAGAGTTAGAGTAACCTGCTGGTAGTCTCAGGTGTAGCTAAGACCCGGTAAAATGTAGAAAATCCAAATCCAAATCCACATCCAAAAAGAATTAAGTTAAGAATAGAATTTTAATTGCGAACAAGCAACCAAATCCAACAAAAAACAACAACATTAACCGAAAAAGAACACGAAGCAACACAACACAAGTTAATCGCAGAAACTCGACTTGATTACTTGATGTAAATAATTTATTTATTATTTAGTGCACTAAAACAATCACAAAACCAAAAAAAAGGAAAACAACAACAAGTCATAATAACAATAATAATAATAATTTATTATATTAATATTTAGTTAATTTGTCGAAAGGTTTGCTGAAAGGTCATCGAAAGTTCATCGGGAGGGCCACAGATAGTTGAACTCAGGTTAAAAAAGCGCATAGCTTCTAGTTTCACACTTCATACACGTTAAACTCATTTGTAGTGCCATCAGACAGGCGAGTACTCGGTTACTCGTTCCTGGGTACTCGTAGTCGTACTCGGTATGAAGAAGGTTACTTAGTAATCATTAAACACCGAACCAACGGTGTCACGAATCACCCACAAAAGTAATAATAATTTATTTTAATAATTTTAAGTATTTAATTTTAATTTAAACTGCAATTGAATAAAAGAACATTCATTAAACTGATTCAGTCCCATTATTTTTGCCACCGGATTCTACATCCCAAAAGAGAGTTGATCTGGACGAAATGTGAATTAATTTTTACGTTGTCACCTAAGAAGACAAGAGAAACACCACTTTAAAAACTATTTTGAGACACTTTTAGTTGGGGTTTTCATGCTCCATTTACTCTTGGAAACTTGGCTTTCCTCCTCTTCCTTACTTCTCACACTTGCGGTTCTTCGTCAATAACCCAGTTATTATTGTTTCTATTTGTGGCCAACCGAATCAAACCAAAGCAAAAATTAAATCAACCTGAACATTCAAAAACATTTCGCGGCCTCAATAGAAAAAGTAATTAAACACAATCAACTGCAAACAGTTAACTGGTTCTACATGGACCAATCTACGATCGGAGATCTTAGGTATCGAGGGCTCAGGACGCCTTCACTTTCGTTTGTAGTGTGAGAAAAACTCTCACGAATCCGCGCATCCTCCGCACTTCGCCTCATGTGAGAACAACGCCCTTCACCTCCCCTGGATGGCGATGGATACCTAAACGATTCCTAAACGATTCAACCAGAGTGACCTGATGTACAAATAAACGCTACGATGCTGCACGAGAGATCTGGACAGAATCTTCACCACAAATCAACACTTTGATTTGGATCATTATGGTTTTTACAGCTTGGATTTAAGTACGTACTTTGAACGTCACTGCTGGCCGCTGTACACTGCGGCTCCGGTGAAAGGCACTCACTGGACGAGGACGCCGCTGGGCTGGCAAATAAACCGATACTCGTTATCATTTCTGTGGCTTTTGTGGTTGCGATGGTACGTCTATAAAACACTTTCGATTCGGAACAAAGGCAGCAGTTGCAACAACAACCTGTTGCTGGGCGGTCGAGTGCCCAGAATTATTCCGCTATATTGAACAGTCGCTGAGAAGAGTTGGAGAAGGCAGCAAGCTTGCAAGAACGTTAGAAGGAAAAAAGGAAGCAGCAACCTACAAGATGTTGCCTCAAAGAACCTTGGAGTGTCTGTTGTACCTCGCGTTGTTCTGCTTGTTGCTGTGGCTCGTCGATGCGGCTTCCTTGCGCGTAGAAAACGCCACATTGGCCACGCCCATCCTGACAGCCATTCCTGCCACGCCCACAAAACACGAGGAAATTCGCCGCACTTTTGCTGAATGTGACGCGCAACTTACGTTGTTGTGTTTGAAGATCAGGTTGGTCAAGTTGCTGGAACGTCTGACTGAGCACGAAGAATTCAGCCTGATGACTGGCATCAGCGTCGTGCGGGTAGCAGATGCACGGCAGCCAAAAACAACCGAAATGGTGGCAGGTAGGTTGGCAGAGCGGAGGAGGGAAACTTAGGAGAAATGGCAGGGTTTGAGTTACAACAGTGATAAAGTGATTTGGTCCCTTTTAACCACCTCCCCTCATTTTTGTGTTTTATAGACGTAGCCCGCAGCTACCCCAATGATCCCAATCTGCGTCTTAATGGCCTGATTTACGCCAAATTGGAGCAGTTCTTGCGGACTCACTACCTGCGCGTTAAACTGCTGGATGCCGCTTCGGCCACAGAAGTGAGTACGACGCTGGTGGAGACGGGCCGCAAGCACGGGCACAAACATGGGCACAAACATGGAAAGAAGCACGGACACGGCATGGAAACCGTTATGGCCGCAGCTGTCATGATGAAAGGTAAGAGGGGACCTCAGACTAAAAAGAATCCTTAGAAAGGACGTAAAATTCGCCTCTTCAACAGCTACTATGGTAGTCATGGCCGGAGCGGCTGTGGCCATGTTGGCGGGCAAGGCGTTGACGACCGCCCTTATGGCTCTGGCAATGTCCGGTGTTATGAGCATGAAGCACTCGCATGGCGGCGACCACAAGTCGACCACGTACGAAATCGTCGCGAAGCCCGTCTACACCGCCAGCCACTCACAGTCGGTCCAGGATGATCTCGGCAGTGGACACACGGCGACTGGATACGGAGGTAGTTTCGCACGTTCGTTGCGGTCGTTGGAAATGCCCAGACGTCAGCAGTCGAGAGGTCAAAACAATTTTTAAATGTAAAGTGTATCAATTTGGAGGGTTTTAATTATTTATTTACCAAATAAACACAAAAATAAAAATGTTGTTCACCGTATTCATTATCTTCAGAGATACAAAATATTCTTCCTTAAATCAAAGTCTCTGCAATATAAATTTCATCATATTTTATTGAAAACTACAATAAAAAAGCTATGATTTCTATACATTTGTAGAAAGATAGACAGATTGATGGATAGAGAGCGGGGAGGGATACTAGGAGAGAATAATTAAATCCAAATCTGACTAAAAACAGTGTTTGACTTCGGTTTTCAATCAGCGAAAAATAATCATCTGCAGCCTTTCATTAAATTAAAAAGAATAAAATAATTAATATTTTAAGAGACAGTACAGACGCCGAACCCGAGACACACTAAAAAAATTCCTACCAACCGCTGATTAAACCAACAATCGATCTGTCGATCGACCAATCAACAGACCGAAAAATCATCGGATTCATTTTTATACACTTTAATTATATTTATTTTATTTGTTTCTTTATAATGTTTAGTATTATTTTCCAAAATCATTTGTTTATTTTTCTGAATTCTAATCTTTTTGTTTACCAAGCTTCCTGATTGTACTGTACTACGAAATCATCAAACTTTTATAAAGAAACTTTATAATTGCATTCTTACTGCATTTTTCACTGCATACATTTAGGCTATGTTTTTCAGAGTACTCGATGACGATAACTATGATTAAAAGCTACATACTTTATTACGATTCTTTAATAATAATATTAATTCGCTAATCCATTTACTAATTATTCATTAATTCATCAATAATTCTTTTTTAGTTCTTATTTAGTTGGTTGTCATTTTATTTGTTAATTATAATAAATGAATGGAACATCTTTAAAGAAGACATTTCTTTACACGGTCAATTTACTTTTAAATTGTTTTAATTTGAAATTCAATTAAATTATCATTTTTCAATTATTATTAGTTTGCTTTAAATAACTTAATCTTTGTACTAATGTAGATTGTAAGTGCTTTGTATGTATATTTCTAGCTCTAAATGAAGCTTTAATAACTACACACACGCGATTAGTAATCTTTATTCTTTCCATTTAATTGTGTATTATTTTTTAATAAGATAAATATAAGGAAAAATAGAGTGACAAAGATTATTTGAGAGTGCTCATTTTTTGCTCATATTTTAGTCAAGTTTTCAACCAAAGCAAACATTGTTCGCCAACAAGTTCGCTAAAAAATCTGACTTCGTACATTTCTAAGTCTCTCTTTCTCCATCCCTCTCTCTCTCTTGGATCTGTTCTTCCGCTCTTTTCAGTCATGCTTTAACGCTTTGTTAGCGCTTCTACTAAAACCATCAGTTTAACGTTGAACACCAACCAAAAACTTAAAACGGAGTGTAAAAAAAGTGTGTCGTTAAGAGTCTTTAAGAGACGTTTTTATGACTCGTCTCGTGCTGAGTCGATCCTCAACAGTTGAATAAAATCGAAGTGCGGCTCCAATCCAAGTTTAGTTCAACGAGCACCATCGCGAGAACCAAACAAGTGAAATTTTGATCAGCCAATCTTCGGCACGTAAAGTGACGTCACGAGCTATTAAAGCCACGCGTTGTAACCAAGCGAACAGTTGAGCGGTGAAAAGAAAATCTCTCGTCGTTCGTGTTTAAAGACGTTGTGAACGACGACGCGCCGTGAAGTGAAAGAGTGCCAAGAAGCCGGAGAATCGATTGATTGATTGACTCCGATGATTATCGTTTCTGCTCTTGATGTTTGCTTAAGGAACACTTCGTAGTTACTCTTCAATTGACAACAAAGTGAAGGTGCGTCCAAATCAAAGTCAAACAATCTTTGAATGATAGAACTTTTTCTCCACTGAAGACACTGGAGTTTATTTTGATTAAATTTAGAAAAATTCTTGCTGCTGGAGTTTTTTGTGATATTACAACCCATCTAAAAGAGAAGTGATGTAAGGGAAGGGAAGGAAAGGTAGGGAAGGGGGAAAGAGATGCCGAAGAGAGGGAAAGCGAAAGAAGCTTCTTTTGACGACTTTTGATCTCATGATTGCTTTGAAGACTCTTTATTTTATATAACGATATAACAATCACTCAACGTCACAAGTTTTTTCATTGTCACTTTGATGAGCTCCTCGATTATCTACTAAATACAGTTACTGTGTTCTTCTGCTAAAGCATCCTTTTTCCATCCTTTTTCTTTTCTTTTCATTTTCATTTTTGTATTCTTATTTTGGAAAGTGAAAAACTGCGGCTTTTTCCGTTTTTAGCGCATTTTCGTGTGTGCCTTCTTTTTTATAATTTATTGGTTTTCTTCTGTTTTCATTCAGTTTTTTTTCAGTTCGAAAATTTTTTCAGTTTTGCTATTTTTTGCCGTATTCAATTGTTTTTTATTTAGAAATTTTTTTCTTTTCAGTTTTTTTCTTTCTAATGTAACTAGTTTTTATTTATCTTGTTTTTCATATTTTTTTGGGTGTTTTTTTATTTCTTTAACATTTTTTATACTAAATTCTACTATATTGCTATAAATTTTTATGAAGCTCTTAATTGATGAAGCTGAAGTTGCACATGCGCCGGGTTTTCATCTCAGAAGGAAATCCAAATATTTTTCGCTCTGATACGCTGACTACGCCACGCATCACGTTCTGCATCGAGGTGAAAATAAATGAATTCAGCATTAAAAATCCGCAAAATGCGATAAAATTAAGCGAAATAAAACAAACGAAAACAAATCAAAAACAATTCCTAATCTTTGTAATAATTTATGGAGTATTTCGCTGTGTCTATCTCACTCTATCGATCTCTTTCTGCAGCTCTCCCTCTCTTTTCTCTCTGTTGGGTTGGTTACTGTTGTGTCTTTTGAAAAATTATAGAATCCTGGAATGAAAAACCACGTAAAAACCAAAAACCTTTACTCAAGAACCACATCCAACAATAATATCACTTCTTCCTTTACTCATTCTCGCTCTCTCTCCCTCTCTGTCACCTCTACAATAAAAGGTTAAAAGATCTTTTAATTTCACGATCATGCATGCTTCTTCATTTATGAGAAGAAGACGAAGCAGCAGTAGCATCATCATCAGCATCGTCAGAAGTTTCAAGCCGAATGTAGATCAAGTTGTTGATCGAGTGAAGCGAAAGAGAAACTTCCCAAGTTTAGTGGAGAAGATGAAGAAGATAAAGAAAAGGTAGATATTATTGCAAACCAACAACAACAAAAACAACACCAACAACAGCAAAATTGAAAGTCCACATCGCAATCGATGATTAAAGAAAATTTATCATTAAAATCTAAGGTTCTTTAAGCTTAAAGAAGCTGCTATTCTTTCGCCTTTTTTATTCTTTGTACTCTTTGCTTCTCTTTGTATATATGGGTTGGGTATACACTAGAAAACAACAACAACAACAGCAAAGATCAGCTTAATTTTAGTAACTAAAGTAAACGATAAGATAAGTGAAACTGAAGTGACGTTTAAAAAAAGTAGTGGAGGAGGGGGGGATTCAATAACTTTTGATAAGTCTAATAAAATTCGAAATTTCAGGACAGTTTTCTGAATATCAGTACGATTTTTAAATTTCCGAAAAGTATTCGAGAAGAGTTAATAAATTCTTCAAAGTGACTTCATATCATATTCTTTCGACTGCTTCTTTCTCCCTCTCGCTGTCACTCTCTCTCTCTATCTTTCTCTTTCTCCCTCTCTGTCTCAAATAACTGAATTTTAAATACGTGCTCAAGAAAAATTTTAATTTGCATGCCGACCGCAAAGAAAAAACCTCAAAAATGTGAACCTTTTAAAAATATAAATAAAACATAACTTATAATAATAAGTTGTAAATATTTTCGGCATGAGTGGCGATTGTATTTTAATTGAATCCGAAAGCGTTTCACCACTTCGCAGGTTTCACCGCTTCCGCTGCCCCGCTGCGTTGATCGTGGAGCGTGAAACTGATCCAGCATCACTTCGAGAGCGTGGATGCGTTCCACTGACGAGTGACTGCAATCGCATGCATGAAGCACTCACGAATTGTGAGCCACTGAATTACTAAATCAATCAATCATCAGTTGAATAGGAATCGATTATTTATTAATTTAATTATTTATTTATTTAAATCTGCAAAATTTTTATATCGCATTTTTGACGTTTTTCATTCCATTGAAACTGAAGTTGAAGACGATTTTGAAGTAATGATTTTTAGACGGTTTTTTGTATTTCATTTATTTTAATGAAATGTTTTCTCTTTTTTACCAAATGTTATCTTGAATTTTAATAACGTTTTACGTAATCTCTTGACTAATCATACGTTTTGCGTACTCGTAATTAATTTAATTTCATTTTAATTTCTTACACCGTGTTAAAAAAAACATTAACACAATAAAAAAGCCAACTTCAAGACTCCGGAAGTAAGCTCAATAAATTCACTTCAATTAAAAGTACAGTAAAAAAAGATGTGCTCTCGTTTTTTTGTTGTTGTTTTGTGTTGTTTATTTCTTCTCCTTTGTTTTTGGTTCAGTGAGACTTTTAATAGCTGTACTCATGTGTGTTTTCCTTCAAAAAAGACAACAACAACATCAGATTGTCACTCAGTCATTAAAAGTTACTCGTAATAAAACACTACTTTAGTAACAACCATTAACAGTTATAGACAAAGTGTTTTTCAGTTTAAAGCTTGTAGTTTACGAGTAGAAATGATTACGCATTTTATGACATGAACATTATTTCTGGACATAAACTAATAAAATGTAATAATAATGATTATATAATGATATTTACTCGTTTCAACGATGACAACGCAGACAAAAGAATGATTAAATTAAACTCACTTTCATCTAAAAACAAGCCGTAGTAAAAACTAAATAATTACAACAAAGGGAGGTACGGAAAGCAAGGATTTATTGTATGTATTCTTGGGTGAAGTGTCAGCTGCATGACATGTCATGTCACATGTCATTCCTTGGTACCATTTTTAAAAAACACAAACAAACTACAGAATAAAAGATGATCTTCCAGTTATTATAACAACAACCACTTACATAAGTATGGCTTTAAATGAGCACAACCACTGATTTACATACATACATAACACACTCACACAGACTCATATCCACTCATACACACATACTCATACACACACATCCTCTTTGAGTACAGATACCATGATGAACCTGTCGCTTGAATGAATCTGGTTATTAAATAATTCTTAGCCCAGTCCTGGTCTTGTTTGCCTCAAGAAATTCCAGGAAATCTCATGAGAAGAACCTGATATTTTAGAAGAAGCACTACAGCAGTTAATCTTTAGCGACAGGTTCCTCGAGTATCTAAAGAATTCTTCATTCTATCTCTCTCACGTTTTATTCTATCTCTCTTACTCCCTCCTTTTGAATTCATTCCTTTAAATACCATGTAGTTTAATAAGTTGACCGTTTGACCTGATTGTAATTTGATTAACGGTAAATTTAATCCTCTAATTTTTAGAAGCGTAGAGGTGAATATCGAATATAATAGAAAAGGATTTAGGAATACAAATCCAGAGACTTTCTTTAAATTAGACATGAAATATATACGGGCGAGACTCAGCGAGAAAAGAGAGAGAAAGACAGAGAGAGAGAGAGAGAGAGATAGAGAGAGAGAGAGAAGAGAGAGAGAGTTCCATGTAGATATACTATATAATTTAATTAGTATAAAAGGGTTAAACATCTCGCTGAAAGAGAGGAAAACTATATAAATTCTGATAGAGAAGTTCTTCAGTCATCTCTTTTCTCTTCCCCACACTTTTCGATTTTTTCTTCCGAAAACTTAAGAAAATAGACTGAAATGATGAAATTTTTTAAATAAAAACCAAAGAAAATAAAACAAATCAATGTAAATGTAAATAAAGCAAAACCAAAGATTAAAGCTACGTAAAAAGAAGGATGAAAGGAGGACAAATTGCAGAAAAACTCGCTGAATGGCGAATGACATCTCTAGCCGCCATTCGTAGGAATGCAACCAAGAAAACAACAACAACTGCGATGGCAACAACTTCAGCAACTAGAACAGCAACAACAACAACAACAACAGGAAATACAAGATCAACCAGAGCAACAAAAATAGCGGCAACCGGACAAAGGCAACTTTGTTGAACAAACAACTATTGAATCAGCGTCGCCACATCGCTGGAACCAAAAAAGAACTTGCTTACCTTCATTAATAGACAGAAGCTTATATTACTTCAGGTCAAGAGCCTAATCATCATCGCGATCATAATTATGATCACCATTATTATAATCACCATTATTATCCTCATCATTACCAACATCATCACTGTTCCTCAAATCACATTTCTTCAGTAGAAAGATTCTTTTCCGAAACATTAAAACTTTAAATTATTTTTTATTTATTTCATATGTTTAAACCTATTTTTTTTATTTATTTTACAGAACCATAACAACAACAACAACAACGATTACACTTCCGTGATTAGTAGTGATCAAAAATAAGCTTCGTTTTGGTCTTCTTTGTGATCCTCTCTGAAAGTTAATCGAACAGCTGTTTGGGCAACAAACGAGTTACAAGCAAAAAACAAGCAATAAACAAAACTTAGCGGGAATTTTTGTGAAACGTGCGAAACTCTCTCCCGCTCTCTTCTCTCGCGAACGCGTGCTCTTTCCCGCTCAAGCTTTTTGAAGCCACAATAAACAAAATAATCTCGGTGAAACTTTCTTTCTGAGTCGATGCTGTTGATTTAAACGAACCACGCGATCAACGTGATCCATCAGCAGCCGCAGAAGCAGCAGCAGCGGCTATCAATTTAAAGCCGCAGACCGATTTTCTTCCTCTGCCAACCAGCGGAATGTTGGCCACAACGTGACACGATCACCGATCAGTCGCAGTCGTAAACGAGCCACGCATGCGGACGCATTGAAAGCGACGCGACCGGAATCTTCATAAACTGCAAAGAAACTCGACGACAGACAGACAACAACAAAAAAGTGCAAAAGAACAGGTGTCAGTTATTCAAAACGATCCATTGTAACGGTTGAAAAAACGACCCCCTTCAAAGAGTCACCCACAAAAAGTGTGCTTATAAAGTGATTTAAAGAAATCTGAGGAAAGTCGAAAGTTTCTTCAATCGTAATTGAAACACAATAAAAAAGTGCTAAACACAGTGTTCAGTTGAGTGCGACAAATTGTGGCAACCACAATTGAAGTAGTGTTCAGGGTTCAGTGCACCCCTGGGCCCCCTCCCTCCCGGAGAACACCTTCTCGTCGCTCGAGAGCCTTTTTTTGTTCAGTTTTTGTGGTTAAAATTAATTTTAATTCATTGGCTGAGTGTAGAAATCGAATCGAGTGAAATAAAATAGTTTTTAATTTAACGTTCCACAAAAAAACGATAACAACAGCAACCCAAGAAATATTATTAGTTTCTAGGTCGTTAGATAGATCGATCATCTCAGATTTCTCTCATGATCAGGGATTTCTTGGGATGAACATAAGTCGCACTGAAGACTTGATGTCGATTACAGTGACGTCACAGATCACTGATAGAATCACCAGCAGCAGTTCCCAAAAAAATTTCAAGATGCAAAAACTGCATTCATATAAAATGTCGCCGAATAACAACAACAACACAGCAATAGCAACAACATTTCCAAGTTTAAAAGGGGAAACAACACCAGATGTAAACGCGTCTATTACAACAAAAACAACAACAACTACGAGATTAAACACTGCGTCAGTGCTGCCAAATCGGGTGACGACAACCCGCTGTAAAAACAACCGTAGCAAAAGCAATAAAAATCAGTTCAGTAGGACGACAGCAACGCCATCTACAGCGACAACAACAACAGCAACAACGACAAAAACAACAGCAACAACAACAACAACCAAAGACGCCAACAGATGCAACGCTTTTCATACCGCGTTCAATGACACTTTCAGGCAGCGGCTGCTGCTAGTAGTGGCCACAGTCTTCCTCTTGCTCGCCAATGATGGTCATTTCGGGTCTTCAACGAAGCTCGTTGTTCATGCGGAGGAATTCGAGTTGGCAAACACAACAACACTGAATGTGACAGCAGCAACGGCAACAACAACAGAAGAAGCCTTTTGGCAAAATGGCACAAAGTCACAGACGCGACTAACCGAAATCGGTCAGCAAGAGATAAACAACTCGTCAACATCGTGGTCATCGCTGACATCATCAACATCTGCAACAACAATATCAACAACAACAAAAACACCAACACTAACAACGACAAAGCCGTCAGCAACACCATCACCAGCAACGCCGCCTTTTGAGCCATCCACGTCATGGCGACAACTCAACTTCAGTCAGCTTTCGTTCTTCAGTCAGTACGCCAAACGGAGCTCAAGTGGCAACGAACTTTGGGACGGCATCATCCGCGATTGCTATCAGCGTCCGTCGTTCTCGTGTTTCCAGAAGAACGTGTACGCTTATCTGAGTGACGCCCTGGAGGCGAACGATGTCAATGTGACGCAGCGTTTGAAATTCTTCCGGAACGACGTAGACTACGAAGAGGCAACGGAAAGGATGCCGTCCGTCACCGAAGCCGCTGTGTCTCAAGACGACGACGATAACAGGAGGAGCAGCGAAGATGGTGACGTCACCGGTGATGGTGTTGGCCATGCGGGTGAGGAGCAGATGGAAAATGAGCATTTGTTGAAGAATGAGATTCCACAAGAGAGCCGAGGAGGTGAGTGCATCTTGATCTCGAGTCTTTGTTCATAGGAAGGGAGGCTTTAATGTTATATGAACTGAATGAAAGGTGACCTTGATCAGTACTGGTTAAGCATCGAATGTTTCGCCATAAGTTTTGAAGGGAAAATAGTCCAAATATCATCAATAATTTGGCAGTTTCCTGAATTAAATGTCACTCAACGAATCATCGAATTTTCTTTGGTTCTTCAGTCGTTTGTGAGGCACTTTGAGAGCCATTACATTAAAATCATATCTCCTCCATATCAATACAGGTACCATTAAAAGATCTGTAACAAAAGTACAGTTATAGTTAAAGTTACAGTTTTAAAATGATCGCGAAACAGCGATAGTGATCTTGTTACCTTGAATTGCTTTTATTCTTCATGAGTTCTGGGACTTGAGTTGGATTTGTATTAATGTTGGTTTGGACTCAATCGATCCTTGATCATTTCAGGCAAACGAATTGACTGATATTTCGACAGCTGATCATTAACAAAAACAACAAATCACTCTTTTTTATGAATCATTTGTAGTCGCTTTCTTGTTGATCCGCTTTGAATGACTTCAAGCTGCTTCTTCTCCATCCTCGGCTGTTCCTCGTATTTGTTTAAACTTTCACTTTTTAGCATCTTCAGAGTGGAAAAAGAAGCTCAAGCAGATGTAGAAATAGAAGAATAGGAGAACAAAAAGATGCCGGTGTGTGGAAAAATTTCAAAAATTTACAAGAGTGAATTTCAAGAGCAAATTTCAACTAAAGTAAAATTTAAAAATTCAGTGTGTGTGTGTATTTTTAGTTTTGAGAGATCTTTAGAGGGCTTAACTTAGTCTTAATTAAACTGTTTTTATTCAAATCCGGGAATCGATCGTCGACGATTCAAGACTTTTACTTTTTATTTCCCCAAAACGGAAAAAAGCGATTAAAATTGTTAACCCACTCTTTAAGAAAGCTTCTATTAATTAAGCTAATTAGTATACGAATGCAAATATTTGCAAAACTTAGTATCGATTTCTTTTATTTTATTTAACGACTAAAAAATGCGGTCTTATTTATTTTATGCAGTCATTAAAAAATGAATTTAAATGTTTATTAAGGAATTCGAATTTGTTTGTATAAGAATTCATTTGAATAACTTCATTTAAATTTTAAACATTTCTTGCTCTCCTCTTCTTCTTCTTCCTCCTCTTCTCCTTTTTTTCAGAGGAAAGAAAGTTGTAAACACGTTATTAAAGACAAATTGTAGAGACAGACAGAGAGGGACAGAGAGAGAGAAAGAGAGAGAGAGACAAAAAACATAAACTAGCAACGAACTTTAACCGGATCGGGTGTTAAATTTTAACGTCACTTACTTGAGTACGGTTTTCTGTTTTTACAGCTATCTTAATTGGCCATAAATTTTGGCACGCAACTTAAAACAGTCTGGCAACACCTCGTTGAACTGTTGAACCCAATTTTGGCTTCAATTCAATTAGGTTGAAACTTTATTGGTAGAAGGCTCATTTTTGAAGCTTTTCTAAACAGACGAAAGAGAAAGAAATACAATAGAGAGAAAGAGTGAGAAAGAAAAAGATTCAGAAAGAAAGAGGCAGAGAGTAGTAAAGCTGAATATATGACGATCATCATTCATTTCAGTTTAGTTTGATTTCTTAACATTTTTTGGCTCATTTTTTCAGCTCCATCCTCGACGCCCATCGAGGAGGTCACCAACGCCCTCTACGGCAAGAGTGTGAAGTTCGCCATGACGCACGACATCGAGTTGCGGCTGCCGGAGGTTCTGTTCGACGGCGCCACGTTTCGCATCTCGCCGCGTCACTTCGAAGGTGACGGAGTGATCGCAAAACTGGAGTTGATACCGAAGAAGGCGCTTGAAGCTCGGCTGGCCGGGAAGATTCTGATGAAGAAAATACGTACGTAGCCAGCATCTTCTACTAACATGTATCTTGTATTTGTATTTTTTCTAAAGTACATAACTAAACTTATTGTAAATCAACGCATTAGAAGCAATAACAACAGCCTTCCTCTCCTTTTTAGATAAATTTCTCAAAAGCAAATTATTGCTCTCCTTCCTGGCTCTCGTCTTGATTGTAAAAATCATCAAAATCAAGTTATTCTGGCTGTTGCCGGTGGTTATCGGAGTCGGAGCCGCTAAAAAGTTACTGTTGAAATTTCTACTCTTCCTCTTCCCCGCCCTGTCGCATCTCTTCAAACTCTGCTCGTACTATCAACAAACATATCACTCGACGAAATATCATCATCACCATCATCTGATTAATCATCATCATACGGTAAGTGAGGAGGTTAAACCACAAAAACAGCAAAAGAAAAATTAAACAAAACAGAAAACAAAAAAGAAAACAAAATAAATCCAAAGATAATCGAATGGAAAAGCGGAAAAAATTCAAAACTGAAGAAGAAAAAACCATATAAAAGACAGAATTAAAAAAAGAGAAAACAAACAGAAATACCACAAAATTGAAAATTTTCCAAAATTAAAAACCCATAAAAAAATATAGAAAAATCACAGAATGTGGGTCGTTGGTTAACAAAGTGTAGAAAATTGAACAAACAAACAAAAATAATTGTAAGTACCATAATGTGAATAGGCTAGAAAAGACTAGTTCCCATGTAACCAATCCCAATGATCCCCAGCTTCCGAAGTCCGAGAAAGAAAACAAATCTGAGAACCAAAATCGTGTACAAAATATATTAGATATGGTAGAAAATGAAAGTTTTGGTCATAAACAACGACAACAAAGCACCCAAAAAAGCGGTAAACAGAGAAATTAATTCTTTTCTAAGTGGACAAACCACTTTCTACGATCGTCGATCTGCTTAAAAACAGCGGATGCTTTTTATAGTAATGATAGACGACTGTAACAGCGACTGTTGTTGTTCGGCGGATGATGTCAACATTGAAAAGCAAACAAGAAGCCGAAGAAGAAGAACAAAGCAAACATTCACATGACAATTCATCATACTCTCAGTTCTCATACTCGTAGCTTGCGCAACACTCCCGCAACAATCACGCGTCACTCTCACAGCTCACTATCATGTTACGTGGTTATGTCATTCACCCAGTCAGAGCGTGCAAGCAACATTAATCATTTCTGATATAAATGTCAAGAGTTCAAGCAGCTTATTAAAATGTTGGTAGGAAGGGTCAAAAGTCGGTGGATGGGTCATGAGAGGGTGGAGTGGGGGATGAGTAAGAGGGACGGTACACAGTAAGCTAGATAAAGTTGTTTCGTCTGGGAATATTTTAAAAATCTGTGAAAATGACACGACGACGCGATGACTGGCGTTTTTTATGACGCTGCATGTTTTTTGGTGAAATCGCGTAGTCTTCTGTCAGGATGACAGGATTGCCACCGGCTGCGATTGTGACAACCACGTAGACTACATGTCAAGGTGATATTAGCACTTAAGGACACGTTCTGCAAAATGTGTCTAGAGAGAAAAATGAGTGTGTGAGATGATGAGGAGTGTGAATTGAAACACAAACCAAAGACGAGGACGTTTACAAGCCTACTTTACGAATATTAAATATCAACATGCTGATTCTGCTTTATTTGTCCTGATTTCATTTTTGTCCCTCTCAATTACAGGTTTCTCCCACTTGGCACAGCAGCGAGCATCACTCGGTACCGGAAATAATTTACACGAGTCCACCGAAAGGACATCCGTCGTCGTACTTGCATGGAGCCACCCTACATGAAGGCGGTCCCTACTCAGCATCGCATGAACACTATGACGACGGATGGGTCAGCTCGGGGCCCGGACTGGGATCAGAGTGAGTACAGTGATTTAATTAGGTTCTGTGGTGGAAATGATTAAAATTCTAATTAAGAGCATCGAAGCACCGACTGATTAACGATTAATTAATGATTTCTGCGTTGTTGCGTGGGAAACTTTTCGACTTTAATGATTGGATTTTCTGCAACGTGACTTGCAAGTGACAAACTTTTGTTGTGACAAACTTTTTTGAAGCTCATCGTCTGTAGATTATTGAGTAATATTGAGTAAATTAGAGTAAAAAGTGGCTGTAACTTTAATATTGAAATCGTGTGGCTTTTTAAATCAATTACACTGCAAAAAAAACTAAAATATAACCACTGAAGTTTTTTCTTCTCCACTTTTTTCATACATGTGCATTCACATTTTGTTGTTGTAATATATTTTATGACTTTTTTTCCCTCTTTCTCTCTCTTTATCTCTCTCTTTCTTTCATTTTATCTAAGGTACATCAGCGACATAAATCGCGTTGCGCAAATCGATGAGAACTCCAACTATTTTAAGCCGCACACCGCGAATGATGCCAGCGAATTGAGTACCTGGGGTTTGGGGCCGACACAAGCGTCGATGAAACAACCGCAACGTGTGCCAGCCGCACAACAACAGCGACCGCCACCTCTCAATAAACAACAACAACATCAACATGCATCTAGTCATAGCTTTAATCCTTTTATTAATCCAGACAAACAAAGGTACAAATAAATAGATACCAAAACCCATACACACACTAACACACTCACACACAGAATCCTCTAAACACAAGATATTTTAAGGACTCTATTTTTATTTTCTTGCACATAAAACAATATTTTGTGATGTATCAAATGTCAAAAAAATACATTTTTTAACGCACTTTTCTCCATCTCATCCCCCCCACAATTTCCGGCCCAGCCTTTTTAATCTAAAGCAACAACAACAATCATCAATGCTCAGTCCTGTCTATGCGCCGCCCCGGAATCCTG
The DNA here is from genome assembly GCA_949629155.1 of Myopa testacea. NCBI lineage: Eukaryota > Metazoa > Arthropoda > Insecta > Diptera > Conopidae > Myopa > Myopa testacea. The sequence goes on from OX451345.1 coordinate 72,879,472, forward strand.
CAGCTAACATCCCCGGATCACCTTCGATTGTTGCGTTGAGTGCCGCTCAGATTGCAGCTCAGTATGATCCGGGGCGAAATAATCCCCAGCAACAACAACAGCTACAACAACAACAACAAGTTCAGTCTTCGGTAAGTCGTTTTTTAAGCCAGTTTCTTTCTGTTTTTTTTTAAAGAGATGCTTCCACAACTTATGATCGACCTTTAAACCTTTTTGTTGTAGAGATTTCACCAAAAGTTACTATCAGTCATAACGGTACTTTTTAGTTTATTGACAGTCGGATTACTTTACACTAAACGGTTATTAAAAGTGGAAACTTTTTATAACTAACAATTTTCTACACACACACGCTGAGCACGCCCACTGCGTAAGGAAGGGGAGGAGGCGGAGGCGTCTCCAGCGGAGGAGGGTGGAGACCTCCGTTACGGCTGCTAAAACCTGTGACACGCTTTATTATTATCTTTAATTTTCACTTACAATCCATTTTTATGTATTTTTTTTTTAATATTTCTGTCTATTTTATTGTTATTTCTTTTTATATTCCTCTTTGCTTTATTTACGCTTTTTTTGTTGTTCACAGTTGGCACTCAATACATACCTTTTGTTGTTGTTGTTGTTGTTAACGCAACATGCAGCATGTCACATTATTTTGTATCATAGCGAAGTGTTTATAATTGACACTCGAGTTACGTTTTCCCTCCTCGTAGAATGAAAGTTACGCTGCAAACAACTCGTAGGTTTTCCCCCTGAAGTATTCCATGTTAATTAATGTTGATACAAATGAGTGGAAATTAAATAAAAACTAAAAAAAATAACTGATAAAAGAGAAAACGATGTTGAAAAACAACCATCAGAACATAAAATTACAGAAAGAATCAACGATATAATAAAACTTTAAATAATAATAATAATAATAGCATAACATAATAATAACATATTCTGCCACGCCTGTTATCGTCCAATTGATTTGTTAGTTCGATAATCATTTAATTAAGTTTATAGAGCATTATATACATTAAAGTAGTCAGGCAGCTAAGTTGTCGGCACTGCTTCTGGCTGGACTAATTGACTAATCAGACTAACTGAGGCGACTAACTATCCGACTGAATGACTGATGGGTGGTGGGTCAGTATTTAACTTTATATTTTCGGCTTCATGCAAGGAAAACTCTCAAGAGTCCGTGATAACAAATGAAACTTTGTAAACGCATCCAATACAGTTCACAATTTAGCCAACAGCAGTCACAACAACAAAATATATATAACAGACAATACATGCAACTCAAACCTTCACAAAGCTGCTCTAGAAATTTATTGCTTCTGCTGCTATTGACGATGCTGCTTGTGCTGCGAGTGTTACTGTTGCTGCTTCTGAGATAAGCAGCTGTTTTCAAGTGCAGCTTCGATGAGGAAGCAAGGAAAATCGTGTATTCATGACATACTTTCGCTAAAACTTGTTTTGAAGGAGCAGCACAGCGGAGTGGCGAAGGTGAAGGTGACGGTGACTATGACGCCGGTGGTAATAGTATCGGTGATGGTGACGGTGTTGATGACGTCGGCGTTGAGAGTCAGGTTCATACTTTGGCGTTGCTCTTTTTTCGTGTTTTGACTGAGTTCCTTTTTATTCCCTCTTTTTTGTGGCTGGCTACGAAAAGCTTTGTTGTTGGAACACGTTTCTTTAGTGTTATTCAACTTTACATACGTTTTTACATTCATTTCTTCTATATATGAGCATAGCACAAAAACACATCTTAAGTATTCTTTTCTTATTGTGTTTTCTTCCCAGAGGTTTATTAACTGCAACCTGAGAAGTGTAAGTTTTCATACACACTCAATTAAATAACATGTCATTGTTGTTGTTTATTTAACAAAGTGAGAAGTTATATTAAACAAATTGTTGTTGTTATTTTTTGGCAATTTAACATGCTACCCGCCTGGCGCTTAATCAGGTGTCTTTAACTTGTGTTTCGTACTCGCAGTTAAACGACAGCCAACTCTGTTGTTTTTGCATTTAGCAGTAATTTATTCGTGTTAATTGGCCCACAAAATTGGCAACATTAAAAGAAAACAAGTGAAAATTGCTATTTAAAAACGAAAGTTGAATTACTTGCTATTTCTTGTTGTTAAAACAGTTTTCACTTAATTGTATAAAAATCGGAGCTTAATTAAAATTAATAAAGAATTTAAATTTTAGAAATTTACTCAAAGATCCTTTCTATCTTTCTTAGCCTCACCTGTCGGCACAACTGAAGGAAGCTATTCGCATTCAAGCAGAGCAGCGAATCGTGGCGCAGCAGCAGAAGATCCTGGAGAATCAACCATTCGTGCAGGATGGTCAGGTGAGTGATGAGAGGGCTGAGAGAACTGTTGTGCATCATGTTCTCTGATATAATCTCTCTGTTTCCCTCTCGCTCTCTTCACAGCCCATCATGCCGAAGAACTACGATCCCTTCTACAGCCCGATATTGCTGAAGATCGATAAAATCCTCGAACAACTCGGTGTCAAGGACGACCTCTGCAAGGAGCGCCTCGTCTGCAGCATGTACAAGGACCCGAATCGTTACAGTCCTCATAGTAATTTTGTGTCCGCGGAGCTGAGTCGGTGAGTGCAACTCTGTCTCTGTCTTTCAGTCCCTGTCTCTCTCTCACACACAATCTTGATTAATCAAACTTTTGTTTGTCGATTAACTTCAATAATTGACATGACTGAAGGCATGAAAATTATTCAAGTAGCAACCCGTGTCTTTTATTTTAAATACCAAAGTTAGTTAGTCCAGACTTCTTTCATTCATTCATTGGCAATATTTTCACTCTTTGCGGCTTTGTGCTATTAGAGAATCTTTGTGACATTTTAGATTAGAAGACAGACGACAAACGACAGAAATCTTTTGAAAGGATGTCATACTTTATTACTATTAAAAAACGTATAAAATCAAAGTGACAGCATGTCATGCACGCATGTCAGGAACGCATACCATGAAAACATGCTCTGAAAAACTCTGGAATGAAACCATTGAAAGCAAATCATTCAATCGGGACCTCGTAGTACTCACCCACAAAAGAACGAAACGCATAAAGAAACCAACGCAACGCGAAAAACAGCAACAAAGACAACAACAAAGCAGATGAACTCAAAGGAGCTGCAGAAAAGAATCGAAATTGAGTAGAATTGATTAAAATAGAATTTATTATAAAAAGCATTAGCTCTCAACAGACCGAAAAAATGACATTTTAACAATGATGACATTTGAAATACATCTGAAAGAAGAAGACGAGTTCACTTGATGACTGCTTAAAGACGCTAAAGACTCAAGTTAACAAAGCTTTTTTGCGTGTTGTTCTCTGTTGAACCTTTTATAGACTCTTCTAATTTTTAATCTTCAAATATTCGATAGGTTTTCTTGGTCTTGAGTGCTTTTTTCTCATTTTTTACTTTTATTTTCTGTTGATTATTATTATTACTATTTTTTCCCCTGATTACAGAGATACAAACGAGCTGCAGCCCATCGCCACTACAAATGAGGCGGTGACACGCTTCTATCGCTTGATTCAGGCTGCTCGCGATGGACAGGAACAAAAGGATTGCCTGCGTCTTTATGCACAGTGCAACATTAATACGGAGTGAGTTGCAATGAGGGCAGGAGGAACAGGGGAGGAAAACAGGAGAAGGAGCAGAATGAAAATCGAACGAAAATTTATGGAACAACGAAGGGAAATCAAAGCAACAAGAAACTAATTAAAATTCTGCAAAGAGCAAAAATACAGGACATTCATTTTGAAGTTAAAACCCAATAAAAATAAGAACACAAATTGAAAGAAGAATAAAAATGAAAAATCAAGAGAAGTCGAATGTCAAAAATTGTATCATGGCTTTAAGATTTATTCAATTTTTTCTCATATATATTTTATATAATATTGGTTTCTCTTAAAATTTCTAAAATATTATTATTATATTATTATTAATGACGACTTAGGTGTATAAATTGTTTCTATTTTTATATTTATAAAGTTTTTGTATTTATTTCGATTACATTTATAACGCTACTTATTTATTGCTTTAATTATGTATATTGTAAATTTAATATTTAAGTTAATTATACTAATTTATATACACTTCTAAATTTATAAAGGTTTTTCTTGAACTAAATTAATTTAAAAAAAAAAAAAAATAAATATTTTTCCTAATTACATTTAAATATATTTATATACAGTTATGATATTTAAAATTTGAATGCATTAGAATTTAAGCAATGAATACAACTTACGAATTTTCTTTATTTAATTTAATTAAATTTCTTGTTCTCTGAATTTCAATGAACATTTCTTACATATGAACTATAAATAAATGAAGTCCTAAAATGGCTTTAATTTCCTATTAATTTTATTATACATTTAAAGCTAAACAATACTTGTGAAAAAAATACAGAAAAATTTAAAATAAATTCAATACATTTTCAATATATGAAATAAAATATATGTATAATATAGAGAATAGGATATAAATTAAACAAATAAAAAGATTTGAAAATATTAAAAAATATTAAAGACAACTACATATTCTTATTCTTATTATTTAAATAACAAAATGTTAGTTATTAACTTTACAATTCTTTTACTTTGATAATAACAATAATAATAAAAACATATCGTAAAGTATCAAGTGAATATTAAAACAAGTTAAATAAATTATAAAAAATGTATGAATTCATATTTGAAGAATGATTTCTTTTATGCATGTTCTTTTCATTCATTATTTAAGATTTGAAATACCAATTTTATTTAAATGCATATTTAAACACTTTTCTAAATATTTATATTAATATATTAATAATATAACATCTTTTATAACTGATTGATTGGTGTTAATAAAAGAAGAAAAATTCTAAATAATATATGTATATATTTATGCGAATTACATTTCATTATATTTCACTTCAATTAACTGTAAAACGTCAAGAACAAATATTGAAGAACCTTCCTAAAACTTGAAGGATCGAATTTTTTCAAATTAGAATCCGATTTGTTGATGCAGCGACGGGACAAAATCGTCCCACTGAGCCTGATAAAGGTTGCCCGCCACCGGCACGCCCAGGCTGTACTTCTCGACGAACTCCCTCGTGGAGAAATGAGAGCGACCCTCCGCACTCCTCGTGCCCAAATGCTTTTCATCGAAGTCCAGTTTCCCGGGCTGCTTGTAGACCAGGAAAACGTACCGATGAAGTCCCGTGTCCTTCGGTGGGCCGGAGCCAATATATTCCGACAACACTTGGCCCCTACTCACATCGGTACCCGGTATGTTGCCCACTAGCCAGTGATGCCATTCACGCATTTCGGGGAGGGCGCGCGAGGGTGCATCTGGATCGGTCATGATGAGTGTGTAGAAGACGTTGTCAGCGTTCCATTCGATGTGTGGCGGATTCTTGACCTTAGCGGGTGTCAGTTCGAGACCTCGTTCGGCGGTGACACCACCCTCGTAGGTTATCTTTACAGAAAGGAAGTAAAAACGTTAGACCATGATTTGTATTCATTTGGTTTTTATTTCTCCGTACCTTCAGGAGATCCTTGGGTCCTTCATCGATGACATCTGGTATGACACTCAGATGTTTCATCAAAATTGTTGCCTCCGAATCTTCAGCGGTGGCTGAGTGTACCACGATAATCAGAAGTACTGCCACGCCTACGTTAAACATGTTGATAGTTAAAGAGTACCAAACAATAAACCACTCCTTCCGTGTTATTTTTGTTTTTTTACTATCCTTCTAAAAGCGTTGATGTATTTTTTTCTACGCTGATGGATCTGTGATCTGCGTTTAAAGCACTGACTCGGAAGCACTGAGCACCGATGGAGATCGTAGGTTGTTTTTATCATCTGAAAAGATTTCATTGAAGGGGTTTTTTATTTTAATATTGAAACGAGTGCTGAAAACGTTAAACAACTGTTTTGTTTCTTGTTGTTGGCTAAAATAACAACTTCATTACAGCTGTTTACTATTAACTACTATTATTTACTATTATTATACTACTACTTTACTATTATTTTTAATGCTGACACACACTGAGCTTGTTTGATATCGCTTAGCTACTAATTTATAGAATATTTTGCTAAAGGAAGTGGGTTGAACTTAGTTTTAATCTATGCGGACCTTAATTTTAGTTGCAGTTTAGTTTTCGTTGCATGATCACGAGCTATAATCTTAGTAAATATTCTTAAATGATTAATAATCTATCTACAAATGAAAGCATTGAAGCAAGAAGTAAGTATTTTTACGGGGGCTTCAATCAACTTCGATTATTATTAAGCTAAACACAGTTCAGAGTATCATGTGTGGTTGTTTTTAGTACAGTCTGTCAACGCATGGTAATTAAATGGTTTTCGTTTTCCTCTTTCGGCTTCAGCCCGGAAAATATTAAAACTTTCCCTTCTTTATTGAGCTAAAGAGTAACCATTCAAAACTATACAAAATTCTAACATTAGGTGTCTCTGTTGAAGAAGAAATGAATTCATGATTGATTGACTGACTGACTGGCACTTCGACATCAAGTCACAAAACATCCAATCGAATGATTCATCAAAAAAGGGCACCCTCACTTCATTTAAATGGTGTTGTCGAAAGGTAAATAAATTGAGGCTTCAAAGACATTCTTGACTACCGTGAACACTTGATTGTGTCTCTTCATTAACGCGATATTCATCAATGAAGTGGAACTGCGTATACACCACGTGCTTTGCTTCCCCTTATCGCACCACCCTCCCCTCCAAACAAAACGCTGTTCCCACTCTACTGTTGCTTTTACTACTTCTATAAAACTGGTAAAAGACGCTGCCGAAATCTGGCCGGGTTGCAGGGCTGATGGAAGCAATTTGTTGGTGTTTTTTACAGCAACAGCAACAGTAATAAAAATTTCAAAATTCCGAACACGTTCGCAGCGTAAGTATTCGATTTCGCTTCGAACGGTTTCAGAAAGCGTCCAAAACTTCATGCAAACGAAACCAACATAAAATAATGTACCTTAAAAGTAATAATAATATAACAGTACTTGAATGTTACAAAGAGAGGTTTTTTATGTTTTGAAGGGACAGAGAACATCTACAGAAAGAGTTGTGACAACTACGTCTATTAGAGACATAAAGAAACCAACAAAAACAATATTAAGTAGTATTAAGAGCAATAATGAAAATAATACTAACAATAAAAGATAATAACAATAACAATAGATGGAACAATAATAATAAAATTGAAGAATCCGTTAAAATTATATGAATCGATGTCATCGATTTGAAAGAGTTTCTAAATAAGGGAAGTCTATTTAAGGAGCTTCCGATTTCTGTCCGAGACGAAAGAGTGTTGTATAAATTAGAGACTTGAGTACCTCGAATACTCGTTATCCGTTGTTCAATTCAACTGTTATTTTTACGAGTATTTAAACTGAAAGCTTTATGTAACTTTATGGAAATGAAGATGAAGTAATAAACGCTTAGTAAGCGTTATCAAGATGAATGTGGATGTTGCCAGATCATTATCATCATCAACAACGACATCGTATTCTTGTTAAGTAATCATTTAGTAATGCTCATGAAAAATAATTCAACAAAAAGTTATCAGACATCATCATTAGATTCCACTATTAAGATATTTAAGCGAAAAGTATTGTAATCGTTACTCTCACTTGGATACTGCACATAAGTAATCGGTATTCGAACTCTCACAACTTATAACACTAAGATTTGAGAGCACTTAAAAAATGGAGAGAGCATAAAATAAATTGGGAGCAAATAAAATTCGACGAGTACGAAGTTGGAGAGAGAGAGAGTAACTGAGCGACGATTGCACCACAGAACTTGACCACGAAAGGGCGAAACACCGGCGAAAACAAAGCAACACTTCAACAATACTTCAATAATAACACGAAGCACACTCTCTAAATTGAGTACGTGGAATGCAATTCGGTGGACGCGTGCTTAATTACGTTATAAAGTGGCCTCGTATAAAAACCGCTGACAGCCCGTTCAAGAGTTACACATTCGACTGGATCGTGTGCATGCGCAGACACGTTGAAACCACCGCAACGACCAGAAACATCGGACCAACCGGACCACCAACTTACAGAGCAGGATCACAGCAACAACAACAGCAGCTCAGCTACAACAACCGCAGCAGCAGCAGCATGAATAACTACAGCATCGCCATTTTGTTTGTGGCACTCGCTACGAGCGGCGCCGCCCTGGCGCAGTCGCCCCGCTCGGCCACTGATCTGGCCTTCGACATGTACCACTCTTGCCTCAAGGACTTCAGCACCGCCTGCGTGACGCCCAAGGCCATGCATTGGTTCGACGCAGCCCTCACTCACGACGAAATCCCCATCACCGAAAAGCTGTCGATCGTGCGCACCGGCGGCGCCCCTTCGCCCGCTCAGCCGCGCTCCGCGAATCCGCAGGAGCAGCTGTTCGACAGCATCGACCACTTCTTGGCTACACACGCGCTTCGTGTTCAGGCGCCTGAGTTCTTCAAGAGCCCGGAGGCGCGCTCTTATGTGCCTGACTTCTTGCTCAACAACGCTTTGACGCGCGGCGCTGTCGTGCCGCTGGCCGAACGCAGCGAAGGACGCGGCTTTGTGCGTAAAGTCATGTTGCCTTTCCTGCTGGGACTCAAGCTGAAGACGACAGTCCTCGTGCCACTGGCCCTGGCGCTCATCGCCCTCAAGACGTGGAAAGCCATGACGCTGGGTTTGCTGTCGCTGGTGCTGTCGGGTGCTTTGGTCATCTTCAAGATTGCGAAGCCGAAGGTAAGTAAAAGTTTTGCCCCGAGGAGGCTTTAGTTTTGTTTATTTTTTTTATTTCTGCTCTTTCTCGCTAGATTGTCAACTACGAAGTCGTTCACTATCCTCCACACCACGTGGATCACCTCGAACATCTGCCGCCTCACCTCGAGCACATCGTCCCACATCACCTCGAACATGTTGTCCCACATCACCTCGAACACTTCACCCCAAATCATATCGAACACGTTGTGCCTCATCACTTGGAACACCACGTCGACCATCACCTCGATCTGCCCCACCACATCGAGCACGTCGAGCATCTGGAGCACTCGTCTCCTGAGTGGGATCCACACGCCTGGTCTCGTTCTTCCCAGGAGCCGCAGGACGCCCAGGAGATTGCTTACAACGGGCAGCAGATGCGCTGAAGACTCCAACAACATTAAATAAAGCTATCGTAGGCGGAAACGGATCACGACACAAACGGGTCACGCAGACCCAACAACATTGAATGCAAAAATTCCCAAAGATTTGTATTTATTAACGAATTCTATTTATTTGCTAATTAATCTAATTAATTATAATTATTTATTTTACTGTGTACAAAGCGAAACTAACATAATTATATTTATTTAAAATAAATAAAAAAGGCATTTCTTTCTTATTATTTTCAAATGTATAATAAAACAATTAAATAAAAATAAACATTCATAGAAGATGAATTCAAACGAATGCAAAAAATAGTTGACAGATTTAATTACCGATATTTAAAAATTAATCCTTCAGAGATTTTTTTATAAATCTTTAAATTTCCGGTTTTTAAGAAACTCTAAAATTTGTTATGAATTTTTGGAATATTTTGCAGAATACATTTATCAAAATTCAATACATTTTCGAAACTATTGAAAGTAACGATTATCTTAAATTTCGATTAGTTGTTGGATGTTTTTGAAAGTTTTTGATGAAAAAATGTAGAATAACATTGAGAAACTCTTGAAGTTGTGTTTAATTAAACACAAAAAACAATAAATTTTTGAAAATTCTACTCATATTCGAATTTTAGAAGAATTCTTTTAAATTTATATAAATTCTTGAAATGTCCATAAATTTTTGAAATTTTCAAACATTCTTTACCGTTGATAAGGTTTAGGATTTTAAATTCGATTCGTTTCAACATTTACAGAATTTTGTAATGAATTTTAATACTATTTATAAACATTTTGCAAGTTTAATATGATATTCCAACTTTACTTGTGTTTATATCCTTATTAATGCATCATTAAATACTACTTTATAAAAAATAATTCAATTAAGTGTTAATATATCAATTCTAACTTTATTTAAACTACACAAAAATGATGATCGAAATCTTACTTCATTTCTTTAAATTGTGAATGCATTAATGAACAGAACTCCTTCTCCAAACGACAGCCCCACCCCTCGTTTACCACAATTAGTCCTTTTGTCACAAAATTCCAAAGAATTCCGTTAATTGTCATTGAACATAATATTGTATTTTTTTATTTTTATGCTAGCGTTGTTCAGTTGAAATACGAATTGAAATCGATAGCATTCAGCCAAGTGAAAGTTTCTCGCAGACAGTACAACAACAACAACAATAATAACAAAAAATACCCTTCTTTCCATCTGTTTGTGTGTGTGTGTGTGTGTGTGTGTGTGTGTTATTCATATCACACGCACGAACGCGCTCGATAAAATGCGAGAAATCGAAATGTTGTCATGCATTTTTTATCATAAAAAAGCATATCAGTAAAAAGGCAGTCGCCCACAAGATGACCCCCTCTCCCCTCCACACCTCTTTTCATATCATCAAACAGAGATTCACTCTTGCTCCCTCTCTCTCTCGCTCTCTCTGTCTCTCCGCCTAAAGCATTGCGTGCAAGTATTCCAACAAAATGGCGTCGCAACGTTTCTAAACTTCACTGCAGCATGTTGCCAGGATTTGAATATGAAAACCAAAAAATAAAGCTGCAAAAGTCAGCCAACATACAAAATAAATTTCTAATTTCGTTATGAACCATCGACTGAAAAAGAAATTGTTCATTTTTTATGCCTCTTTTGTTGTTGTTTATTTGTTTTTTCATCGTCTTTTATTTTAACCGCTTCTGTGCTGAGCATAATCAATTAATTCAGTTTGGTTTACGAGTTGCTGTGGTGTTGTTCTTCCTCTTGTTCAGTGATATTTGCGTATTTGTGTCGCGTATCGATTTTAAATTCATAACTTCATGAAGTTTCCATTGCAATTCGAATCGAGTGCGAAAGCAACCGAGAAGCAACAACAACAGCAAACACCAAAAGCAGACAACTTTGTAAACAGCAGCAACAACAACAATGAGAAAAGCAACAACAAATCAATCGTAATTCACAACATGATTTCGTTCGTTCTTCTGCAAATCTTCTTCTTCTTGGATTGTGTTGATTTCACTTTCAGTTTCAAAATCAAAATCGTATCGCATCCGTTTTACTTTCGAGTTGCGATGATATTTTCGGGGAACACTTTCACTCGAAGTCACATCGAAGTCTGTGTCATGTCGTCGTCCATGTCATGTCAGACCGAAGACAGCCCCAGCATTTGGCGCGACTTTTATTTGGATTCCGTATTGCAAAACAGCTGCCGGAAGAGTTTCTCTGCTGTCGTTTGTCGTCACAATCCACATGTGAGCTACATAACAATTAAATGTCCAAAAGACGCATCGGATTTGTGATTACATTTTAAGGGACTACTGATTACGTCATCAAAGTTACGGAAGCCGATAATCGATGCTTTCTCGATGTTGAAATTCCGATTGACACAAAAACAGAACCAGAAAAAGTTGCATGTTTAAACATCTTCAAAGATATAAATGATTCCCTAAAAAACATCAAATTTCTGTTCCATTTTTGGTTATAAACACCTTCATTATTATTCTCTGACATATTTTAAGTTATTTTAATTACTATATTGTTTTAATTATAATTTGAAGCATTTAACACAAAAGAATATAAAAATAATCCAAAAGAAAAGAGATAATTTTTAATTAAAAGAGGATTTATTCATTTAATTTAAGTAACTAATTTGAATTTAAAAATATTAAAACATTTTAAAATATGGAACTCACATCTTAGAGTTTAAAAATAATAACTTATATCAACTGTCATTAAAAACTGTGCTTTAATTGAATGTTAGAATTTAAATCTGTAATCACATCGGTTCTATTAAAAGCAGAGAAGATTTGACATTAGTTACTATAAACTCATCACGTCCTCGAAGTGCCCGGGTCAAGTGATAATATCGCCGAACTGAATGGTGAGAATTCCTCAAACTCCTTTCGCCACCCTTTCAAAGCAGTAGATTTTATGAGTTAATTGTAAAAATTGTAAAACTGAAGCTGTAACTTTTAGAAAGATTGTGAAATACTTGATGACCCGTTTTGCCCACATGCGGCGTCTTTTGCAAGGCGGCCCCTCATCCAAAAACAGGGCCGTGACGAATATCAAAGGTTTCTATTTTCTAATCACTTTCAGTTCCAGAAAAACTCTCCCAGCAAAAATGTCGTGTATTTGAAACAATTTATTGGCAATTGAGAAACAAATTAGTCGAAAAAAGGCACGTTAAAGGTTTGGAATTCTTAATTAATTAAAACAATACGACTAGAAAAACAGACAAGCAAATGATTTTGATCACATCGACCGGAACGTGATCACCGGCAGTGCGAAGGGCAGCGAAACTGATGAATGAGTGTTGAGAGCACTGAATTAAAGTTGCGCATACGCCAGCGTGCGCTTGCGACCGGACGCGTGCGCACCGCTCAATCCAGCGCCGGTCTCGCGCAACTGCGAGAGAGAGAGAGAGTTGAGAGAGGGAATCGAAGAGAAAACCGCGAACGAGCGGGAGGGAGAGCCGAGTTGTTGCCAGGTTTTTAGCGAGCGGACGCCGGGTTGTGATTTTGTATCTCATGCTTCGCTTACGTCTTCTGCTTCTTCTCCTTCTTGTTTCTCCATGTGGCTCTCTTCGGCATCCGTGCCGTTTACTGCTGAGGTTTTGCTGCTCTTCGACAGCCCAATCAATCGATCGTGTGCGTCCGCTGGTTTGTCGCTTTCGGAAGTGTCTGCAGTATAAAATCGTTGCCCATAGAAAAACAGTTATTAATCGCAGCCGTTCCACCGTCGAGTAGAGACGTCAGTCGAGCCAACCCCAGCCTTGAGTTAATTCGAATGTTCAAATCAATGGCAATGACGTCACCAGCGTCCAGATACTTCATCCTGGCGGCTCTTCTTGGCCTGGGCTTGGCCATGGCCGCCGATGCCGCCCACGCAGCGCATCCCGCCAACATGCAGGCCATGATTGATGAGGAGGGCAACAAGTGCGAGAGGGGCGAAGATTCGATGGCGTGCGTGAAAGTGAGAGCGATGAGATTCCTGGATGCGGTGTTCATCAAAGACAGCTTCAAGGTTCGAGCAGTTCAGACACTAAACTGAATTAAATTAGATTGCAATATCTTATAAAATTTTTCTAAATTAAGCTCTCTCCCTCCCCTCTCGATTCCAACAGTTTGCCGATGTTGAAGTTCGCTCTAATGGATTACGTGCACCGGATTCCGAGTCGCAGGGACGCTCTCAACCGGGCGGCGACTTCTTGGAAGCCATCGAAAACTACATTCAAGGTCACGATGCTGTCGTCAATCTGCCCGTCGCCGGTGCCGATGCCAAGGTCACCGTCTCATCGCGCAACCTCAACAACAACGAGCTGAACTTGAAGCTGAAGTTTTCCGATGACAGCTCGGACGGCGACGTCGTCGAAGGCAAGGGTAAGAAGGGAAGCCTCTTTAAGAAGGGTGCGTCGAGCAATCGCTGTGCTCATTGAACTCAATCGTACTTAATCACAACCTACACACACCCACACCCACATCGTTGCGTACTTTCAGGCAAGAAGCACCGCATGCGGAAGATCGTTATGCCCATCATGGTGCTGATCCTGCTGAAGGCGATGACCATCATCCCCATGGCCATCGGAATACTCAAGATCAAAGCCTTCAACGCCCTGGCGCTGGGCTTCTTCTCGTTCATCGTGTCAGTGGGCCTGGCCATCTTCCAGTTGTGCAAAAAGGTAAGCTTGAGTTCCAGGAAAACTTACAAAAAATTTAGAAAAAAGCACAGTAAAAAAAAAGAGGAAAAAAAAAAACCACTTACTTTAGTAAGTGAAAGGAGCTTAACTTAAGTCTGAGATTTCATGGGGAACATTTTCACAGATTGCCGCCGAGCATCACCCCGCCCACATCACCGCCCACGGAGCGTGGGATGGGCGTTCCGCTGACGTCATGCCTGTCGAACAGTACCAACAACAAATCGAGTCGGCACAAAACTTGGCCTACAACGCGTACGTTTAACTTCAGCAGCAACAGCGACACAGTCACAACGCAACACTGACATCCACAACACACACCCGCAAACATCCATCGTCAACAAAGTCAAAGTCGCAGCCACTTACGTCACACCTGTCAGATTCACGTGTTCTCACGCAGCAAAAGTCACCCACAAAAAATCTCAAATTACCCTAAAAATATGCTAACAAACGTGCTGCTATTTTTTGCGATTTCTGATGAGATTTTTTACGATGCGTTCCCCTCACGATGACGTCGACGCTGGGTGCTTCGTGTGGATGTTGAAGGATGCTGAGCAGTGACTGAGCGAGAAGGGGGCGGGGGAGAGGGAGGGAGAAGGAAATGAAATGGCTTTTAAGCGGATGTGACACAAATATTATTTGATTGCTTTTGCCGTAGCTAAAAGTTTCCTGTCTTCTTTTTCCTCCTTCCGTCACTTCCTCTTCACTCAATCATTCGTTCATTCATTCATGCAATATAAACTCACAAAATAACAATCCAAAGATTCAGGAAAATTCTCTTAATTTTTTGTTTTTTATTTAGTTATTATTTTATGATTATTATTATTACAAAATTATTATTTATTTAAATATTATTTATTGTAAACGATGAAAGAAGAATTCATTGTAAAATTTGAATGAATAAAATAAAAGAGCAAAAAACCGAAAACCAAAAATAAAAACAACTGCAATTTAATTAAGGAATTAAAAAAAAAGTCGAATATTTTAAAAGTAAAGAATTTTCTGCCATTTTCGCTGCTTTTATTATCGAACTATAATAAAGGAAATTTAAAAATATACTTCAATTTACTGGTTTCATATTTTAAACTCGTAGTTTGTTTTTTTTTTTTTTTTGTTGATGAAGTTAATTGCAATGCAGAATACGTGTAAAATTAGTATTTAAATGAGGATAACAATAACAACATCAGCAGCAACACTATCAACACGTTTCTTGATTTAAATTCATTTTTTAAATTAAACGTTATTCTTTATCACTAAATAAGAATACTTCAAATGCTTCATTTATTGTATCCATCTATTTATCTGCCTCTCTTCCTTTCTTCTTTCCTGAGCTGTTTACGATCTCGATTCATTTGCAGTACATTTTCTATACAGTATTTAATTTGCAACTTATTTTTAAGCTTATTTTATCGATCAATAGTTTGTTTATCATTTCTGGTTTGATAAATAGTATGTTCCCCCTCTCTTTCTATCTGTATATTTCTCTCTCTCCTTCTCTGCATTCTTCTATAATATTTACAATATTTGTATTAATTTTGGAAAAATGCAAAAAACAATTAATTCAAACAAAGTATTTATTACTTTACCCAGAAATTCCATTTATGCCAGCTTTTGTGCACTGTGTAAGTATGCGTATATGTATACGTGTGTGTATGTCTTATATTTTGTTTTCTCTTTTTTGCCTCTATACAATTAAACAAATACATAGTTGGTTTCCTATGATTTCCACTGCCAGGTGTTTTTAAATGTCTCTACAATTTTTTCCAAATATGTTATTTTTGGAAAATAATCGTAATTTTACTCAAATCAAAGAATTTCTCTATTAATTATAATATATGGTCATCATATGTTTTCATGTTTTAATTTCACTTTTCCATCAAATACAGACATGTAAATATTTTCAGCAATTTTCACTAATTGAATCCATTTCAATTCAAAGAAAATGTAATTTAAGACTAAATTTCAAATTTCAAGTCAGAAATATTATATTCTTGATTCAAGGTTATAGTTTCATCAACTCATAGTTTTATCAAGAATATAATCGTTATTTACAATATTTACAAATTTTTGAAAATAAAGACATAGTATAGAGAGACATATAGACTGACATATGTATATATAGAAAAGCCCTAATTTTTAAATCCTATTCCAACTGAACCTCATATTGATACGAGTAGATATTAAAGGCTGATTATTATGTCCATCGCCCGTTAGCGGTGTGGAGGCTCTCCTCCGCACTCTTCCCTCCCTCTTTACTCCTTTTATTTTTTTTTATGCTAATAATTACCATAGACTGGAAAATAATAAAAGCCATGCTGAAAAACTGACAGCACAGTTTTGGGAATGTTATGTGTTATGTTCGTTTAGCCAAATGTTTGAAATAATTAATGTGAAATAATTATTTAAAAGGTAAGCACAACGAAAGTCAAATGGTTGTTGTTATGGTTTCATTGAAATTTATACGCTTCAATTAAAATTAATAAAATCCGAGACAATGCATAACATATTTCTTTTGTTTTTCGTTTTTATTTGCAACGAATAAACAACGAATTGAATAACGGTAAGCATAATCATTAAATGCAAGTCATGACATATGTATACTCGATGATAAGGATTTCCTGACATGCTTCGCTTTTTGCCTTTTTTTATAGCGGTTACTAATTTAGGTTTTAAGTAACCGAAGACATTTCGCAACAAAAAACAACAACGACGATTTTCTCTAATTGTTTATACGTAACATACAATGACTATTATTTTCAAATTTAATTAAATCAAGGGACCTTAAAGCAATTATTTGTTTTTATACCCTGCACACGAAGTGAGAGGGTATATTCACTTACTCCTTCCGTTTGTAACGCATTAAAGGAGGCGTGATAGGTATAGAAAAGTATATATATTCATGATCAGCGTGACCTCCTGAGTCGATTTAGCCATGTCCGTCCGTCTGTCTGTCTGTCTGTCTGTCTGTCTGTCCGTCTGTGGAAATCACGATTACAAGAGAACGAATAGAGATATCTTCTTCAAACTTGGCACGAATATTTTCTACCATTAGAAACTCATCGCTATTGAAAATGGGCGAAATCGGACCATTACCATGCCTACTTTTTATATTGAATATAAATGAATCCGTGCTTATAGCTCAATTTCGCAGCTTGTAGAACGAATTTAGGGTTGAAATTTTGTCCAGAAGTCCACTCTCTCTGACCAAAACAGACTACCAAAAATGGGCGTGGTCCGCCCCCTAATTAAATAAAACTCGATTACAGGAGAACGAATAGAGATATTTTCACCAAATTTGGCACGAATATTGTTTACGATTAGAAACTCATTGGTATTGAAAATGGGCGAAATCGGATCATTACCACGCCTACTTTTTATAATGAATATAAATTAATCCATGCTTATAGCTCATTTTCGCAGCTTGTAGAACGAATTTGGGGTTGAAATTTTGTCTCTGACCAAAAAAAGACTACCACAAATGGGCGTGGTCTGTCCACAAATTAAATAAAATTCGATTACAGGAGAACGAATAGAGAAATTTTCATCAAATTTGGCACGAATATTCTCTGTCATCACTGGCTATTTGAGATTGCAAAGGAAAAAAATTAGACCATTGCCACGCCTAATTTTAAGTAAACGTGTGTAGGGTATATGAACTTCGTCCAGGCCGAAGTTAACACTCTTTCTGGTTGCTTTTGATTTTCTCCAGAAAAATCTATACACCCGATTATTTTTCTGTACAAAGTGTTCTTTTCCTAAGAAAATCGACAGCGAGAATATTTATCTGTATAACAAAAACGAGGACTGCCAGAAAACGTATATATTTCGGGTTCTTCAAAGAACTGATTTCAAAATCCTCTGTAAAAGATTAAACATAATTTAATCAACTTATTTTCGAGACTTCTAAACTTCTTTCAGAAGATTCTAATTTAGATGAGTATCCCGTATATCTCGAGAAATCAAAATGGATGTAAAGCTACTCCCAGATCTCTTTCACTTACACTTTTCCCTCAACTCCTTACACGGTATCTAGGTGTGTCTTTTCTAAATAAAAACGATGGATAGAATGAAAGTCTCGGCGACGGTGTCGGTCTCTCACTTTCTGTCCCAATCTGGGTTTGTTACTGGGTTGGGGAAAACCTAATAACCTGATTAACCAAAAATAATGCTGAGTACTGAATAGAAAATACATCAGAGCAACGAAAGACTGTAATGGAAGGTACGCGAATAGACACACAGACAGAGAGAATGATAGACGGACAGACTTCTGGTCGGTCGTTCTGGTCGGAACGACGACACCAGTTTGAACGAATTGGAATTCGATATTCAGCACAAATAACAGAACGTAGAACCGATTCGTAATGAAAGTAATTTTTTTATACTCCTGAATTAGGTGCAGAAAGTGCTGAGAAACATTGTTGTTGTTGTGGTACGACTGTATAGGCCAGAACGCCATTGAAATAATGATTCAGTGATACGAGTACATCCACAAATTCTACGTTATGGTTTCTAAGTTATAATTTTTCGTACTTCCTGAACAACTGATTGAGAAAGTGAAAAGTAGGAAGTATGAAGGGGCGGAAAAGGAAAGAGGGGTTGGTTATGAAAGCGGTCATAACTTATAACGGATGTCTTTACTATGAAATTCCAAGTTGTCGACATTGTTGCTTTGAATTATTTTTGGCCATCGAAGCCGTGATTGTTTCATAACCGAAAATCGAAAATGTTGGATGTCTCTTTAATTCCGCTTCTGTCGTTGTTTTTTTTTTAACTTTTCTTTTATTCAAGCCAACATACTTCAATCTACGCGTAGCCGATGCGTGTTTCTATGTTATTTGAGACAGCATGTTGTTGTTATGGCTGTTGTTGTGGTAACCGAAGTGAGTACCTACTGTCACCGTTATCAGCCTTGCATATTGATGAGTTGTGGCGGTACTTGCGCCCGATCCACGAGTGTTGGCAGCTACAATTGAGACTTTTTCAGCGCCAAATAAAGTGTACACTGGATCTGTTCTGAAGCCTTCGTTGGTCGATGGTTGGTTGGTGGGTTGGCTGGCCGAAGAAAGCTCGACACTCTTACAAACTTGGCGTAAATGTAGGCTTTTCGTATCCAAAAATAAGCCACAGAAACGACACCATCGCAATGCACTCGCTTCAGGAGGAGGTGAACTCGGGGGCAGGCGACATATTTGCTTATACGGTAGAGAGCCAAAAATGCGTCCGCGTCCGCTTCAACTCCGTCAGTCAGTCCAACTTTGCTCAGCGCCACTTCGGGTCTCTCGCGCTCTTCCGCGATGGTTTCCATCAGACGTCGCGTCGAGTCGGGTTACTTACTGGGCTGGGAGCGGCTGTATAAATTGTTGGGTACTCCAATAATTGTACATCATTGAATCGCTACTCGTTCCGTTGTGAAGACCGCCGCCACTGCAGGGAACGCGTCCGCTGTACTGAATTTCTTTCCTTTGTTTTTCGTGTGAGTTTTCGCTGTTCCTCTCCCCAAAATGGCGTTCCGTTCGACGTCCTGGATCGCGCTCGGTTGCTTGTTCGTCGCCGTGTCGACCAACGCAGCGGCCATCGACAACTCCGTAGCTGAGCCGCGCATTGGCAGTTCCGAGGAGCTGATTTCGACGATTGTGGACCAGTGCTTCCACGCCAATGCCATGCATTGTCTGAAGGAGCATGTCCTGACCTACTTGAACACCGTCTCCGGGGTGCAGGGTTCACTCAGTGGCCGTGCCTTCGACGACGACGTCATCGACAAGGTGATCGTGGATCGCGTGGCTCGCATTCTGAACTCCAACGAGATTCGTGTTCAGCTGCCCGACACCTTCTTCGGCCACTCGGTGATGAGCTACCGAGCTGATCGCGGATTCGACCTGCAGTTCCCCCAGGATCAAGGTGAGTGAGGATCAAGACTTAAGGGTGGGTCGCCTGTAACGTTTCTCATTTTGCCAGCCCGCGCCGATAAGCTCAAGGACAAGATGCTGTTCCCTCTGTTGCTGCTCATGAAACTCAAGCTGAAGATCGTCATGCCCATTCTCATGACGTTGATTGGACTCAAAGCTTTCAAGGCATTGATTTTGTCGAAAATCGCCATCAAGCTGGTGCTCGGCTTCCTGATCTACAACCTGATTCAAAAGCTGGGCGGCATGAAGATGACCATGATGCCAGTGATGCCGACGTCCCTGGCTGCACCCGAGTACGGCGTGCCCAGCTCGACCGTCTCCTCATACGACCCCAGCAGCTGGGAGCCTTCGAACAGCGGGGGCCCGTACGCCCGCTGGGACTCACAGAACCTCGCCTACAACGCTTACCACCCCAGCTCCTCCTACTCGTCCAGCTCGAACGGCGGCTCCTCCGGAACATCGTCCAGCTACACAACCTCATCGTAAACTTAAGCCCAAAGCAGCAGACAGAAAGAGAGCAGACGAAATGATTTGATTTCGGAGCGGTTGAGTGGGTGACCGTCTGAAAGAGTAGCAAAACTTTAGAAGAAAGTTTTTCTTCTTGTACATAAAGCAGCAGTGAAGCTCGGTGTGAAGCGCAAACGAATGACAAATAACGAAATAACTAACTCAGATGTAGGCCGTATTTTAGTGTTAAGCTATTTAGTACCTTAGTAACTCTCAGTCCATCATGCTTTTCATTTGTTCGCCTCTCTTAAGCTATAAACTTTTCTCCTCCAACAATTTTAAAACCTCAACCACAACCTTTAACCTTTCAGTTCTCTTCTTTTAACACCAACCTCTACTTTTTCAACTTCAATCTTTATGTCTAAAGTTTGAGTATATAGACTATGAACTTCCACCTTTTTCTCTCACTCTCAACTTTGATATTTTATCGTGTCAACTGAAAATCTATTTAAAATCATTTATAGAGCTTACATTTCACTCTGAAGCTTCCTCTATCCGCTTTTAATTTATAGCTTACTTTAGTAAAGACTTTTCTTCTTCTTCTTCTCTCCAACTTCTTTTTCTTCTTCTTTACCATAATCTTAATATTTCTTTTATTTCTTTTCTACATTCTTCATTGTACACCTTTTTTCATTCTTTACTTTTTAACATTTGCTTCTCACAAAACTTTTCCAAAAAAACAAAAACCACTGACGACCAAAAAGAAAACTCCAAAAACTTGATTTTAATATTTATTTAATTTATTTAAAATACAAGCAAAAAATAAATATATACAAAGAATTATTAATTTGTTGAAGTTCATAGCGTTTTATTATATTTCGCAAGAATGCAGAAAAACTTTGTAGTTGAGCGGTTAAAATTGTTCAGTTATTTGAAAATCATAATTAAAGAACTGATATATCAAGTATTTCTAATATCATGTAGTAAAGTAATGAGAAGGATTTCCAAGTGAAAGCAAATTAATTTTAAAACGAATGTTAAACTAATCATATTTAACATTCTATCATACAAGAAGTGGGTGAGAACTTTCAATTAAAATGGTGTCAAAACTGTTAAAGAGAAGATTTAATTTTTATTTTCTTATTTAAGTACATTCTGTGTCATTAATAATCATATTTCTCTTGCAATTTTTCAGCAGTTTCTTGTTACATCATGAAAACTTTCCACCTTA
Source organism: Myopa testacea (assembly GCA_949629155.1). Lineage (NCBI taxonomy): Eukaryota > Metazoa > Arthropoda > Insecta > Diptera > Conopidae > Myopa > Myopa testacea. The sequence goes on from OX451345.1 coordinate 72,900,934, forward strand.
TAGAAACCATTATATCTTCAATAAATCCATCTTGAATCGTTGATAAAATATACCTTTTCATATAATACGATGAACTACGGTAGGTTAGGGTTAAGAAATACAAACGCCATAAAATTAATCCAGTTTTAAACAAAAAAAATAGAAGCTTTTTCAACTTAAGCTTTTCAGATGAACACCGTCGATTGCCGTAATCGTCTTGCTCTTTAAGCTCTTCGATTGTATTCAAATCTTCGTAATCAGATCATAACTTAGCCAGCGTTGAAGTCAAACGGCCGAATCCACTGTTAGAAAAACCATCAGTACCAAAAAAAGGCATCCGAATGTTTATAATTCAAGCATCTTTCGTATTCGTCCTGCTGCTCCAGCTGGCTTGGGCCGTAGACTCGGATGTAACGAAATTCATGAAATATCTGAAAGTCATACCAGACGTTATCGACGAAGGACCCAGAGTTTTTCTCCAGGTATAATTTAAACAAAATCATAGAAACCCTTTTTTGGACAGTGCTTTTTTTTCCTTTTGGGCTATTAATAGATAACCTACGACTCTGGCGTCATGGCGGACAAGGGTGTCGAATTGAAACCCTCACAAGTCAAGAATCCCCCGAAAATCAAATGGAACTCCTCAGCCTCTTCCTTCGTCTTCTATACCCTCATCATGACCGATCCGGATGCATCTGAGTCAAAAATACGTAATGAAAAGCTACACTGGCTTGTGGTCAATATTCCCGGTCACGATGTCAACAAAGGTCAGGTACTGTCCAAGTATATAGGCTCTGGACCAGCCCAGGACACAAGACTGCATCGTTACGTTTTCCTGCTCTATAAACAGCCCGCGAAATTGGACTTCAATGAATGGACGCCTGCTAATTTCTCCACTAAGAAATTCGTCGCCAGGTACAAACTGGGCGTGCCAGAGGCGGGTAACTTCTATCAGGCTCAACGGGGCGATGATGTGTCCGAGTTATATGCAAAAATAAAATTGAAACTTTGATCTGTTTGTCGTTTGTTTCATTTTAAAGCAAACAGTTTATCGTTTTAGAAACAAACAGCTTTTTGTTGGCATCTTTGAGTTGCTTTTAAATCAATTCGATTGCAAGACCGGTTGTTGCATAAGTTCTTCTGTTTCGATTTCTTGTATTGTGCAGTTTTTAAGGTGTTTTGTTTATTCTCAATGTTGGTTGCATTGTAGGTAAATATAAACGACTATTTTATTTAAGAGTGGTTTTTCGCATAAATTAGTCTTGATTAAGTCTTTAATTAACACATAACGGCACGCGACAAGGTACGGTTCTCCTCTGATCCGGTTTTAAGACGAGTCATAATCGAGTTTTAGACTTGGATTTTCTTCTTAAATATAGTATTGTATGTACTTTCAGATACTCCTTTATGGTTTTATTCTTTCCAAACTATCCTGATATTCGGTCAACTTAAAAAGAATTTCAGAAAAGCAAAAGATTTCTTACAACCTGATTTTCAATAAAAACAAATCAAGTAACTATCGAAAAATTTCTCAAAATGAAAAGCAATGAAAATAGACATAAGATATCAAATCTTTTAAAATTTATTTCAATATTAATACTTTTATTCGTTGCAACAACAAAAATTATCAATACAATGGCTGGTACAGGAGGAGAAGACGTCCAAAAGATATTCAAGCAACTGAAGGTGGTGCCCGATGTTATTTCAAATCCGCCGAACCAGTTCTTAAAGGTAAAGCTTAAGTTAATAATCAAAAGCTACATGATTTGTCCTGCTATTTTGTGGGTTCCTTATTGCAGTATCAAGTTCTCACAGTTTATCATATTCTCAAGTTATCATATTTTTCGGTTTCTTCTCCCTCCACCAACTCATCTCAAGGTCACCTACAACAATGGTTTGTTAGCCGAAAAAGGCGTTGAATTGACGCCCACCCAGGTGAAGTTGGAACCTCAAATTGATTGGAACGCGGATGCCGGAACATTCTACACACTCATCATGACCGATCCGGATGCGCCGAGTCGTGAGGATCCCAAGTTTCGGGAGTACCATCACTGGTTAGTCGGCAACATACCCGGCAACGCGATCGACAAGGGGGACGTTATCACTGCTTACGTCGGCTCGGGCCCACCGAAGGGCACAGGATTACATCGCTATGTTTTTCTGCTATACAAACAGCCGGAGAAGTTGAAATTTACTGAACCAAGAACAGCCAAGAACAGCGGCGAAAACCGCCCCAAATTCAAGGCAGCAAAATTCGCCGCCAAATACAAGCTGGGCGAACCGATCGCGGCGAATTTCTATCAAGCACAATGGGACGAATATGTGCCAACGGTCCATAAACAATTATCGGGAAAGTAACCTAATACATGGGCGCACATTTAATCAACTATACAAATGATACTTCTGGAACCGGGCCTGACCTCAGCTAGTTTTTCCCCATATTTTGGCATTTAATAAAATCTTGTTCTACTTAGAAACATCGTCTTTAATTTGGTCCACTTTCAGAAAAAAACTTAGCCCGTTTTTATATTAGATTTACCCTGTAAAATTTACCAATAGCTTCCGGTTTTTACATTTGATTGAAGCAAAAGAGAAAAAACATCATCAAAGCTTTTCTGACTGGTTGGATCGCTTTTGAAGTGCCACTTCACACAACACAGTGTTGCATTTCACAATTGCAACACTTTGTCGTGTCTGCAAGTTCACAAAGGAATTTGAAACTTTGCTCATCGAAACGACAGCAGTTACAAAAAAAAGTCGGTGATGTTTTCGTCTAAGAATTACAAAGCATTTTGCAGATTTCTAATCAAGGTTTATAAAATAGAAGGTTGCGTCAGTAAACAAAAAAAGTGGTCTCGTTCTGCCAGCTTTCTGTTTCGTTCAGAAAGAATTTTTAAAATCACACAATTGTGATATTAATTTTAAAATATTGGTTCAATTATTCCTGAGGATATGTGAATCCTTTTTGTCCAGGTTTGTAGCAATGTCTTCCTCCGACCATTTTCGTTGTGTCAAATCGGCCTGCATCTTATTTACTTTACCTTCCGTGAATATGGTTTTCAGCTTGCATGCCATGTTCTCCTTAGAATATCCAATTTTGCGAAAGCGCTCTTTCATTATTTTTAAATCGTACTCAAGTTTAGTCTTAGCATGAGCAGATGTTTCATTCAATTTCCTTCTTGTCTTTGGTTAGAAGTTCACTATTTTATATAAAAATAATCATAAGTTAAAGTATATATTTTAGAATTAAATATTCTTAATTTTTTTTTATACCCTACACACGAAGTGAATAGGGTATATTCACTTACTGCTTCCGTTTGTAACGCATTAAAGGAGGCGTGCAAGGTATAGAAAAGTATATATATTCTTGATCAGCGTGACCTCCTGAGTCGATTTAGCCATGTCCGTCCGTCTGTCTGTCTGTCCGTCTGTGGAAATCACGATTACAGGAGAACGAATAGAGATATCTTCATCAAACTTGGCACAAATATTGTCTATCATTAGAAACTCATCGGTATTGAAAATGGGCAAAATCGGACCATTACCACGCCTACTTTTTATACTGAATATAAATTTTTCCATGCTTATAGCTTAATTTCTCTGCTTGTAGAACGAATTTGAAGTTGAAATTTTGTCCAGAAGTCCACTGTCTCTGATTAAAACAGATCACCAAAAATGGGCGTGGTCCGCCCACTAATTAAATAAAACTCGTTTACAGGAAAACGAATAAAGATATTTTTATGAAATTTGGCGCGAATGTTGTCTATCATCAGAAACTCATTCGTATTGAAAGTGGGCAAAATCGGACCATTGCCACGCCTACTTTTTATAGTAAATATAAATTAATTCATGCTTATAGCTCAATTTAACAGCTTGTAGAAAGAATTTCAGGTTGAAATTTTATTCACAAATCAACTGTCTTTGACCAAAACAGACTACCAAAATGGGCGTGGTCCGCCCACTAATTAAATAAAACCCGATTACATTAGCACGAATAGAGATATTTTCATCAAATTTGGCACGAATATTCTCTGTCATCACAGGCTATTTAAGATTGAAAACGAAAAAAAGGACCATTTCCACGCCTCATTTCTAAGTACAAGTGTGTAGGGTATATGAACTTCGGCCAGGCCGAAGTTTCTCTTTCTGGTTTTTTTTTGAAATTATTCGATTATTTGTAACTGGTACATTTTGAAACGGCTCTCTTAACTCAGTCCCAACATTTTTGCATTGTTCGTCAATAATGCCGAAGTCAACAATTGAATTTGCCTTGTCTTCGTCCTCTGTGCAAGATTCCTGTTGTTCTGATGTCACTTGTTTGGAGATTATCGTTGGAATACTCCCATGCTTCAGTACTTTACGTTTAGCATAATCTGACGTTGTGCACGTTATATAAATTAAAAGATACAAAAACTACAATACATTAACTTCCCAAATTAATTTGCAACTCGTTTTCAAAGCAATTTACATTAACACCAGTAAGAGTGCTATATTCGGCGTGGCCGAATCTTAGATACCCTACACCTAAAAGTTTTGGGAAAATTTAATTAAACAAAGCATTTTTTATTTTAATTTTATTTTTGAATTTTTAGATTTTTTATTGAAGATCAATATATTATATATATATATATATGTATATATATAAGACATATGTGGTTATAAGGAAAGGTTACTTATAATCACAGATGGGTACAGTGGTGTAGCTAGGGTGGGGTGGAGGTGGCGGTCCGCCCCAGGCGTCGCAATTTTGGGGACGGCAGTTTTAGAAATCAAGTATTGACTTATTGAATTCTTGGAAGTTTTGGGGCTGCAGGTTGATTAACCGTCCCAGGCTCAAAGAGTCCTAGCTACGCCTCTGTATAAATAGTAGGCGTGGTCATTATCTGTTTTCAAAACAAAATAACTAGCTTAGTACTTTTATTATTGTGTTAAAATTTAAACCTTATGTCCGTGGTAATAAATTTGTTTTCATGAGCTTTACTGTATAAGTAGTGTAAAAGTGGGAAGTTTATATATTTAACAATATAACTATTTAAGACCCTCTTTTGCTTGTGTAACCTATAACTGGGTGGATCACATCCATATTTGGCATATTAACGGATAATGCTACTCAGGAGTGATTTATATTTTGTTGTCATAACTCAAAAACGAACTCTAATAAAAAATGGGCGTGGTCGCCCAATACCAACCTGCACACCATAAGAGAGAATATTTCTGCAAACTTTCATTATGGTATCTTCACCGGTTCTCCTGTGATCGTGATTTCAACAGACAGATAGACGGACGGACATGGCTTATCGTCTCTATTTCTATGCGTTACACATTTCGTGACAAAGTGAATGTACCCTTAATCTTAAGGTGTAGGGTATAATGATCCGCACAACCTCATGCCTGCATGTTTAATTTTGAATTCTTTTTTTCGCTGGTCAAATTTTTGATAACCGAACAACTGATGGAAAGTTGAAAGAACTCTTACCAATAACTTTTCCTTTAATATTATTGCAAAATTTCAAAGAGCTCTTCATTATTGGTATTCATTCACAAAAATTTACATCGAAAATTATTGCTATAGCCGGTGTGCAGGCACCTCGAAACAAAATGTCAATACGAATACTTATTGACGTCATTTGACGTGTCTCTCAAACGAAAAAAAATAACGGAACTTTTCTGTGGCGCAACCTTCCTTTTATTAACCTTGAAAAATATACATATGTAAGTTAGCGAATCATTTCAAATTTATTTCAATACAAATGCTTTTATTTATTGTATTATTTAATATATAATACAATATTAATTATTTTATTTATAATGGATCATGCATTTGTGATTGGCGTTTCAGCCGCAAAACTTATATATGCATTGGCTGGGATCGGTAGAGGAGGAGAAGACGTCCAGAACATATTCAAGCAACTGAAGGTGGTGCCCGATGTTATTTCAAATCCGCCGAACCAGTTCTTAAAGGTAAAGCTTAAGTTAATAATCAAAAGCTACATGATTTGTCCTGCTATTTTGTGGGTTCCTTATTGCAGTATCAAGTTCTCACAGTTTATCATATTCTCAAGTTATCATATTTTTCGGTTTCTTCTCCCTCCACCAACTCATCTCAAGGTCACCTACAACAATGGTTTGTTAGCCGAAAAAGGCGTAGAATTGACGCCAATTCAGGTGAAGTTGGAACCTCAAATCGATTGGAACGCGGATGCCGGAACATTCTACACACTCATCATGATCGATCCCGATGCGCCTAGTCGTGAGGATCCCAAGTTACGGGAGTACCTTCACTGGTTAGTCGGCAACATACCCGGCAACGCGATCGACAAGGGAAGCGTTATCACTGCTTACGTCGGCTCGGGCCCATCGAAGGGCACAGGATTACATCGCTATGTTTTTCTGCTATACAAACAGCCGGAGAAGTTGAAATTCACTGAACCAAGAACAACCAAGAACAGCAGTCGAAATCGCCCTAAATTCAAGGCTGCGAAATTCGCCGCCAAATACAAGCTGGGCGAACCGATCGCGGCGAATTTCTATCAAGCACAATGGGACGAATCGGTTCATAGCAATTATACATTTAATCAACTATAAAAATAGTACTTCTGTAACCGAGCTGACCTCAGCTAGTTTTTCTCCATATTTTGGCTTTCAATAAAATCTTGTTCTAATTAGAAGCATCGTCTTTAATTTGGTCCACTTTCAGAAAAAGCTTAATATGTTTTTATATTAGATTTACCCTGTAAAATTTACGAAAAGCTTCAGCTTTTTACATTTGATTGAGAGCAGAAGAGAAAAAACATCATCAAAGCTTTTCTGACCGGTTGGATCGCTTTTGAAGTGCCACTGCAACACTTTTCGTGTCTGCGAGTGCACAAAGAAATTTGAAACTTTGCTCATCGAAACGAAAGCAGTTACGAAATAAAGTCGGTGATGTTTTTCTCTAAGAATTACAAAACATTTTGCACATTTCTAATTATAATTAAGATCCTTAATGGGATTTTAATCAATGGTGAAAGTGTTGATGAAATACAAAACGTTTTCCAACTGCACCAGGTGGTCCCCGATGTCATAGCCGCAGCACCAAACCAGTTTCTAACGGTGCGTAATAAAACTTGGATATACAGAAAATAGTTTTTTTTCTTTATTTTCATTGATCAGGTTATCTATCGTAATGGATTGCATGCTGATAGGGGCGTGGAGTTGACGCCCACACAGGTGCAATCGCAGCCACAAGTTGAATGGGACGCAGATCCGAGTTCCTACTACACCATAATTCTGACCGACCCGGATGCACCAAGTCGCGCTGAACCGAAGTTTCGCGAATTTAAGCACTGGCTGGTGGGAAACATTCCCGGCGCTGCTGTGGAGGACGGTGAAGTTATTGCTGCATATATCGGTTCGGGACCACCAAAGGGCACAGGATTACATCGCTACGTTTTCCTGCTCTACAAACAACCAGGAAAATTAGACTTTGACGAACCATACGTCAGCAACAGCAGTCGCGCTAATCGACCAAGTTTCAGGGCGGCGCAGTTTGCTGAGAAATATCAACTGGGTGAGCCAGTGGCAGCTAATTTCTACCAGGCTCAGTGGGACGAATATGTTCCAGTGTTGCACAAGCAGCTCTCCGGTTGATGTAGATCCAAAGGATTTACAGCACATTAATAGAGTTGAGTGAAGAGTCTTACTTTAAAACGAACATAAGTATTTTAAACTTGAAACTGAGTAGTATTAAATTGAAACCTTCAAATTTTATGTAATTATTTTAATTTAAAAATGTATTATAATTGGTACAGAAAAATGCTTTTAATATTAGTATAGAAAAGAAATATTTTAGTACTGTATGGACTTAAATATATATTTTTTATGGACTTCGTTGCTGCCAATAGACAGATTTCTTACTTCCCAGCTGCCGTTGCCAATGGATTTCGCAGCACCAAAATTACAGAATCTCCACGTAAAAACATTTTCGATATAAATCGGTCTTTGTTCACTGGCTTTACTTTCTTCTTGCCTTTGCCTGTACGCGGGAGCTCCGTCCACATTTCCTTTACATTCTCCAGCACCATGTTGCAGTGGCGATCAAATGCCTTCACACGGCCGAGCAGCTTCTTGTTATTCCTACAATTTATAAGCACCTGCGTATTGTTCTTCACCGACTGTGTCAGCACCGACAGTGGGCCCGTGTTAAACTCCTCCTCTTCCTGGCGTGCTAATTCCTCTGGTGTGAGTTCCGATTTCGGTTTCACGAGTGCCCTACAAGGATAAAGATTGAGGTTAGTTTTAAAAACATTGTTTAAAATACTTTATTTTTATAGCAAACTACATTTTATTGAATATGCTCTGGTTCTTATATTATTAAGCACAACTTTAACTAAAAATAGAAAAAATTTTATTAAACGTTTCCAGAATCAGATTGTATTTCGCAGCCGCTTTCTTGTATTCTGTTTTCGAAACATCTGCGTTCTTTGACATTTGGCTTCAAGGCAGAAGGTCTGTTTAATTTAGAGAATAGAAAAAGGGATATGTTTAATAACAACACCAATTCATTTAATTTATAGGTACGAAATATTATTTAGAACAACTTCACCATTGTAGACCCATTCAAATTTTGTTATTTGTCTTCTTTTAGTCTTTTATGCTGATTACAACAACAAAAACTTTTTTGCTCTCGTAGAGTTATCCAGTTATAGCCCGTCGAAAATGGACATTTTTATCCCTATAACTTTTAAACTCTGAAAGTTATCCGAATAGAAATGATATCGTTATAAAGAAATTCATAGTACTATTTACTTATGTTAAAGAAAATGTTGTCGACATAAACAACTAAAACAGCAACATCAATAAAATTGTAGTGGTTCCACAACGGTGAAGTTGTTCCCAAAATTATTAAAAAAAAGAATATGCGCAAATTTCATAAATTTTTTTTATACAAGTATACTTAGATATTACATATATTATTGTATTTGGTATGTACTTTATTCAAAGAAAGAAATTCCTTTTTAAAAAGAATCATAAGCAAACAGCTTTTAATAAAATATAATTTGGAATGGCGTTCACTGAACAAACCCTGCATAAACAGCTGTTTCAAAACAAATTTAGGAATTAAAATAAATTCCTTTAATTCCTTTACTTTGTTGTTATTTTTTAATATAGAAATTTAATTAAATAATGTGTGATGTGGAAATTTCACCCAAAAAGTCAAAAATGTGCCCAAGTGGTCAGAAGATCTTCACAACAGCGATGATCGCGCCAGAAGCAACGTGTGCACATTTCGTCAAACGGAAGAAGCGCCTCTGCAAGATGACGGTGGCCAAAGGAAAACAATATTGTGGTGAGCACGAACCCCCAACGACACTTGATGACAGGGCTCATCCAAAAGATTCCGACCGAATACCTTGTCCGCTGGACCCGAAGCACACGGTATACAAAAGGAAGCTCCAGAAGCATCTGCGTATTTGCAACGCACGTCAAAAAGAGGACATTCCTGCATATAGTGCAAAGGGAATGAATGCCGGAGATACAGCATTGGATCACGAGCTGGAAAAAAGCTCCCAGCTGAAACTAAGCGAACTGGATGATGCAGAGTTCTACCGAATCATTCAGAAAGTGGAAGAATTGTATGCCAAGTACGTGGAGGGCAACATTCAGACCTTGGAGTGCCAACATAAATCGCTGGACTTGGAACTTGCAAAGGAGGAATATGGCAAGGAGTCACGAAAACATCTGTTGCAAACTGCGGCGCTGCTAGGTATCCTGGAGCAAGAGCAACAATTGTGTGATGACACGAGTTTCATCGAATTCGGCGCTGGAAAGGGACAACTAGCATTCTATCTGGCTAAAACTTTGGAGGAAAAGAAGAATGCTCACGTGGTGCTGCTCGATCGCATGTCGCTGCGTCACAAGAAGGACAACAAAATTGAGGACAAATCTTTAGTGCATCGCATACGAGTCGATATTGCTGACTTTCATATGCGTCAGCTGGAATTGCTGCAGTCTTCCAAGCGTTTAGTGGCCCTGTCCAAACATTTGTGTGGGGCAGCAACAGATCTGACTCTGCGCTGTATAACACAAGCGCTAAATGAGTGTGCCCCAACTGCTGATGAAACCAAACGATTCTTCCCGCAAACTGAGTTCGTGATGATTGCCCTCTGCTGCCACCATCGCTGCGATTGGGCATCCTTTGTGGGCAAAGAATTTTTTCGTTTGAACGCGGTTAGTCCACGAGACTTTATCGTAATCACAAAGATGGTCAGTTGGGCCATTTGTGGCACAGGCATGAGTCGAGAACGACGACGTATGGTATCTGAGAAACAAAAACCTCTGTCCACAGAGGAACAGCGGGATTCGGTTGCTAATCAGCGACTAAGTCTGAACGAACGCGAACGCATTGGCTTCATGTGTAAACGTGTGCTGGATTATGCGCGTTTGATGTATTTGCGGGAGCATCAATTTGAAGTCTCTTTAAAATATTACGTTGGACGCGATGTTACATTAGAAAATGTTTGTTTGCTGGCAAAAAGGATTAAATAAATGGAAGTAAAAACGATGTAACGTAATTTTCTATATTTTATATTGGTAAAAATATGAACATTTAGTATATAATTGAAGATCTAATTGAAGGTCTAAGTAGTTTGTCTCCAAACGAAAAATTGGAGATAATCTGGAACGTAACAAAGAATAGCAATAGAAAGCACAACTGAAATCAAGTAAAAACCTAACAACAACCTCAATAACTTGGTTGAACTTGATCGAGAGGGCACGAAAATACCGCCACGGTTAGCAACAAGTAATTTAATATCATTCGATCTATTCTATAAACCGCAGATATCAATCGAATGCATGATTTATTGAACAATTAAAATTTTCGCACTTTACGGTGCTAGAAAACGTTTAGGTACTGATAATCTATATATATAAAAATGAGTTGCCCTATGTTCGTGATTTTATAACTCGAGAACCACTCAACCGATTTTCAAACGAGTACATGTGTTGGAAAGGTCTACTTTCACTGATGGTTTATAAAAAAAAAAACATCGAAAAATTGCTACGAATACAAGTTTGCGGAATAAATTTAGAATTTCCTGTATTTTCACACGGTCAACTGTATGTTGCATGTTCACGTGTTGGGAAGCCGTCGTCTTTATTCATTTTTTGTGAAAATGGCAATACTAAAAATGTCGTTTACCACCAAGCTCTGCAATAAATTTTTTTCTTTTTGATGTTCTCACTTTAAAAAATTTATATTATTTTGCACTTCTTTTTCAGGAAAATGTCTATTCTTTCTAGAAAATTTAATTTTTAATACAAAGACGTAAACGTATGTTATTGTATTGTCCAGCAACGCGGGCAGGGTTACTCTAGTAATACATACAATAAACGGATATGATTTGTCTTTGGTTGGCAAATGCTATATGAATGTTTTCAAAACTGCTCGATATTCATATGGTATACTATAGATATCAATTTACTGGCAATGAACGATGGATCAGCTGATGGAGCTCCAAGACGGAAATGCTTCAATATGCAATGCATTAAATTGTATTACAAAGAAAAGAGAAAAACAAAAACTAGTTTTAGTGGGCGCAGCAGAATAGTTGACAATTTAGAGCGGCGACAATGCTTAAAGTTTGGAACGCTGACCGACCAACTGACAACCAGCTGAGAGGCAGACAAAGCGACTAACAGACTGCCCGATTGTCTAAGTCACGCTAGTTGACAGACTAAGATAGTGACTGACTAACTGACTACAAGTATTGATCACCTGTTATGGAGATATCGATAGATTTGTAATTAATAAGCACATAAAATTAATTTGATGGATTGGCTGCTATTAAACTATATTTAGTTATAAGTGTATCGAGTACTTCTATGGCCGGTTTTATTACCATGGGTGTGTGAGATCCCAACCAGAGCCTCTTGATGTTGGCGACATTTTATTTACTTGATTTTTTATTGTTTCTTGTAAAAGAAAAATTTACATGTTACTCTTGTAGAGCGATACTCATATGCAAAAAAGACCTGAGGAAGGTCAAGGCTGCTCAGGGGCAGAAAATTCTTGGCTGCATCGGAGGAAAAAATATGATTTATGTGGTGCTGATGCAAAGTTTATTCTGCAACAAAGTAACACGAGTTGTTTATTGTAACAGACCTGTTGTCGATCGATAAATTCCAGGCAAATTAATAAATATCACATGCTAAATTATAAAACACGCGATGCTGTGTAATTAGAACCCTCGTCGAATTTAAAAAATTTCGCACTGTACTCAAATTGTGTATCTTATGCAAAATTATTTCCACAAAACTTCCCCAACCACGAGGACAACAAAAAAAGTGTCTACCAACTTTATTCTATTTTCGTTTAACGAGTTACTCTCGATTTCTATAAGATTTGTTTTCACTTTCAACAAAGTGCTTCCGATCCTCCTGCGTTCGATCTGCTTCACATTCGACAGCGACGACGTTCCTCGCCTACCCCATCCATCATCATCATCATCATCAGCAGTCGAGACACCGCTCACAGCACCCTTCATCCCCTCACCAACGTTGATCGGGTCTCGTGAATTCTGTTGCTAATTCTTACTTATTATTAGTTTATTTGCACTTAACATTTATAATTAATATATTGTATTAACATGAGTAATTTTTTTATATTAATTCCGCACTTGCTGGCTTTAGTACAATGTTATGTTTAGCTTTTCTTTCATCCTGCTTCACTGTATGTTTTGTTGCTGTTGATGTTGTATACTTTATAAGAACTTTTGATGATTTCAGTTGTTCAGTGTTTCTCTTGCCTCCTCAAGAATTATGAATTCTTTACATGATTTACTTATAAATTATTATCATTCTTTTTTTTTATTAAAAAACAAGACAACAAAACATTATAATTAAAATTTATTGTATATTCTAGTGTGTTTATATAATTGTTTAAAATACCTATTATAATAGATAGAAGATATTAAATTCATGGAGCTGCTGCCAGGTTAAACCGAGTTGAACTAGAACATTATTCTATTATATCGAGAGTACATGGAAAACGAACTGAAAAAGAAAGACAGAGAGAGAGAGAGAAAAAGGAGAAAATAAATTACACTTGAGTGTTGTTATAACTTGCAATTAAATAAATTAAAAGAATACGAATGAAAAAATATATTTTCAGGTAGTATCTTTAAAGTAGAGCGTTTAACTTCCGATATGATTGGATGTTGTTAGCATATAATAATAGAAAAACAATATTATCCATGCTTCTTCTTTTAACACTACTAATAATAAAATAATCGAACTTTTTTAATTAAGAAATGAATCGTTAGTCGACTTACCGAATCCAAAAAAATCATCTGAAATCTTAAAGTAAGTCAGAAATCCTTTTATTCGTTTTAATTTCATGTTGATGTTCATGTTATCGCGAGTGTACTGTAGAATAATTAAAAGAATTTCCTAATTTTACCGCTAAAACACAAATTAAATACTAAACGTTTATGTATTTCTCAGCAAAACGTATGTATATTGTTGTTGTTTTACAGTTTTACACTTATACGAACTTAGAACAAAGAATTCTCTTTCTAGACACTCGTACTTTAGCATTAACAGAAACATCAGAGCCGGAAGATAGGAAGATTCATTGAACAGCTTTTAATTACAGTTTAAATTTACAATTAATAAATTTAATTTTCAATTCCAAGCTCATAACTAAAAGATGAACACATAAAATGTAATTTTAAACGTTTTTTTGTATAGTTTGCACTTCATTTTACATCTGTATGTGTGCGTGATCGCGAGTGTGTGGGTGTGTGTGTGTATAGAAGTGCCTATTTTTATACCAAACGTTTACTCAACGATTACTTAATTGCGGTTAAATTTAAATAACTTGCCAATTATTTGCTAATGAAACACCGAGAAAAACTTTTCCGAAAACAGCTGAAAAGTTCTTGCAATGAAATCATTCAGAGAAAAACTTACTAAAAGACTAACTTCATTTTCAAGGAACTTTCCTAACTTATAAGTCAGGAAAAATCTTTCGGAAAAACGGAAGCCTGCAGATCTTCGGTGAGGCACTTTAAAAAAAACATTTCGATTGCGTTTAATGGCCAAGCTTAGATTCTCATCAAATAACAACAACAGCACAAAACAAAAATAACAGACAACAGCAACAAATACAATAAAACAAAAGCAAGAACATAAATATACCAACAACAACGATCAAAAATTTATTTAAATTGAATAATTCAAGGTTGATGTTAAAGTAACTCAAAAGTTAGAATAACTGAGTAATAAAAAATATTGTTATTATTATTATTAGTATTTTGCGAAAGACGCGAAAAAAACAATATAAAAAATTATTTATATCAATTGAATTGTGTTTTTTTTAGAATTTCTGGAGGATCGTCGACTAGGCTACAAAATTTATTTACTTTTTTTTAATCGTTTTGATCGCTTCGTTGTTGCTGTTGTTTATTTATTTGATTAACTTAAATTATTCTTAATTATTTATTTGTTTTTTGTTTGACAAACAAGTATTTCGAATCACTTGTTGTTGTTGGTGGTGTTGTTGTTGGTGTCTAAGTTAGATGTATATAGGCAGATCCCTAAAAAAACAAGTCATTCAATAAGAATGATTAAACGAGTTTCAGTTGTTGTTGTTGATACTTTTTTTGTATTACTTCTTTTTTGTTCAAATCTCAGATTCACTTTACCTTTGGTAAAACCATGTTTTTTGCTACTGGGCTGATTAACTTGGCTTACAACTTGGTTGGCCCAACAACTAAAGCTTGAGTTTAAAGCTTAACATCAACAACTTCGGTTTTTTCCTAAATAAAGTTATGTTTTTACGTGTAAGTCAGCAAAAAAGCCAAAGAAAATCTAAAAGCATTTGGAATTTTTAAAGAAAGAGTCTCCTTTAATCAGTGGAAGAGAGGTAGTGGGAGACAGAGAGAATCCTTGAGAAAATAAAAAAACAATTTTCTTTAATTTTATTTGAATTTTTTTGGGTTTTTGTGGTTTCTTTTTTGTTGGTTTTTATTGCAAGAGGTCTTGTGTTTTTCTTTGTTTTTTGTTGTTGTAAAAATTAAAAGTATTCCATTCTATAAATCAAAAGGTTACCGATGACTGTTTGCGTAGAGAACTGGTTCCAAGAACTTCGGTTGTTTATGATTCACTTCGACTTGAAGTTGAAGTTTAAAAGATTGATATTAGTGCAAATTATTGATTCAAACATGCAATGAAGTTAATCAACCGAGTTACTGGCGAATAAATGGACAGATGAACAGTCAAATGGACAGACAGGTGGACAGCCAGACAGCCGGCGAGATGGACAAAATGTTCCGTTTTGGGTCAAACTCTTGAGTGGTCCTCGGCGCCGACAACCGGAGGCTGGTTGTTTCCTAGGTTCGGCTGTATGTAGTTTCGTTCTTGTTCTTGTTCTTAGATAACCATTAAACACACCTGCAGCTGTGTTGAGTTGAGTCTAGAGAACCGAGAATTGCGATTGTAAATAAAATCGGGTGAAATTAAATGAACAATTTATTGCAAGAAATAAAAACAACAATAAACGGATGTCGGCTGCCACACCCTCTTTTGTTTATATGTATCAGTTGTATATGTGTGTGTGTACTTGACATTGAAATTTAATAAAAATTTCGTGCATTTACAACAACAAGAAACAAGAAAAAAATTGAAAAACTACGAGCAAAAATTGAACGACGCTTCAAAAAATGTAAATGATGCACATTTAATGCTCCATCAAATCTCATTGAAGTGTGTTATTTTAATGGTCAAATAATATACGAAATTTGATATTCAAATTTTTCGTTTAGCTTTTGTATTTGTTACAGATTCTTAATTAAATTCAACGACTACAAACTGAAACAATGTAACTTTAGTTGCTTACTTCAAAACACGTTTGATTTGTTTCTGTGACGAACTTCAAGCAGCAAATATTTTGACAGGGTAAAATGCACCATTCAAATTGGGATTATATTCGGTACCGGATGCGTCACAGGAAAGTGGGCCTGGAGGATCTTCTGTGTTGTTGTTGTTCGATTGTTTTTAAGGCACTTAATATCGACCAATCGTCCAAATGAGCGGCCCATCAATCGACCCCCGATTTTATTTATAAAATCTTTAGTCTCGTTATTATTATTATAATTTTAATTATTATTATTATCATTATTTTCATTAATATTATTATATGATGGAGACTTTATTTCGCGTGTTGTTGTTGGTGGTTTTTTTTAGTCGCATGTCTGTCATTTAATGATTACGTTCGATTTGTCAACATCTGCTAATTTTATAACTTTTACATTTCGATTCAGCTGAATTCTGCTTCAACATTTTTTTCCAATAATTAATGTTTATTTTCACTTGCATTAATACGTTGTTGTTACGCAAATGCATCTGGCTAAATCGGGCGTGTTTTTAGGGGGTTATTTCGAGGATTCGTCGAAGATGTGAAGCGTTCAGGTTCTGATGTCACAACGACAGAAACGACGTCAGAACAGAACAGAACAGCAGCTAAATTTTGTCGTGTAACGAAATTAAATAAAGTGATTTAGTAAAATAATAATAATAATAATGATACGTATTCTTACGAACAGCAATTTAATGTTTTAATTAATATACTTTCATTGTTGGTGCTTTTGTTGTTTTACAGCCCCATCAATATCGATTGTATCGATACTTTAATGCGTTTAATCGCGTTCTATCCTTATTTTTTTCGCAATTAACTTGTAGTTGAAATCTGCTCAGTCGCCGTCGTATTTAAATTAATCACATTCTTGTCTTCATTCGCGCGCGAGTCAGCGTCGTTCGCACACACGTCAACACACGAGACGACGCTGCTGTCCTCATGGTCAACGTGTGATATTCTCATATGTCGATCGTTTTTTTGTTTGTTTTTTATTATATTTTCAATAAAGTCAACTTTAATGCGGCAGCGTTTCAATTCATTTACTTCATGTTCGATTTGAACTTCATGCAATCGTTTCATAGAATGTTGTTGTTGTCGTCATTGTGGTTCAAATTGTTGCTAATTCTGATTCCCTTCGATTCGGTTCCTGTTCTTGATCTAATTTCAGTTGTATTCTCAGATCAACCTGAGTCGGGTTTTTTACCTGTTCCAGTTTAGAAGTTTCCCGTGATGACGTCACTGGGGTCCGTCTCTAGCTTAGACGGATGTTCGCTTGCGGTGCACATGAAGTGACATGACAAATGTCATCACGTTCCATTAAACTCAAGTCACCACTGATCCACTTTTCGTATTTAAACAGAAAATCAATCGTTCGGTTTCCACCTTAAATTCTTTGGATATCTTTTAGCGCGCTTGAAGCGGTGTTTTCATTTCATTTTCCAACTTATCAGGAAGTGCGTTTAGTCGATCAGTTGATATCATCTGAACTGGGGGAAACTCGACTCGATTCGATTTAAATTGAAAGATTGTTTGTTTTTCTATAAAATGCTCGCATTCATTCATTTTGACGTGTCTGCAATCACGTTGCCAAGTTCAATGTTGTTCATAGTCGTTGCATGGGATGTTGTTATCGTCGTCGTCATCGTTGTTGTTGTTGTTGTTGTCGTTGTTGTCGCTGTTGCTGTTGTTGCTTTGTCAATTTGACTTTGAAAATCTCTATCGACTTGTCTGATGTGTGTTGATATGT
The DNA here is from genome assembly GCA_949629155.1 of Myopa testacea. Classification (NCBI taxonomy): domain Eukaryota; kingdom Metazoa; phylum Arthropoda; class Insecta; order Diptera; family Conopidae; genus Myopa; species Myopa testacea. The sequence goes on from OX451345.1 coordinate 72,918,558, forward strand.
GTTTCTTTTTAATGTGTGTTTATATGAAGTTATATAAACTTGTTGAGTAACAACAGTGATTTAATTTTATTTCATGTTATTTCATGTGATTTCATGTCATCCCAACCGTGTTGTTGCTCTCTCTGAGCTTCTGAGTGTCACCCTCACGAATCGTTGTCGGCACCTCTTTTTTAGTAGGTAGATGATTGTCATTATTGTTGTCGTTGTTGTTGTTGTTGTTGTTAGTGTACTGAAACTGGTCTCAATTGAGACCTGCGATTTGTTTCAATCAAGTGTGATTTGTGCGTTCTACGATTTACTCCACTCGCTCATTGCATTAGATACAGTTTTTTGTTCGTTTTTTGCATTTTATCACTTTGACCTCCGAGTGCAGGCGATACTCGAACACTTTGTATGGGACAACATTCACTATGATTCGAAATTTTCATGTGTGTTAAACTGTGTGTGTTTCGGATACAATTTCAGTTAAAGATTTGATGAGCTTTTCTTAACATGTTACCAAGAAAAATGCATCCATCATGCATTATAGATTAATTGTTAATCTGAACTCCCAAAAAAGTGCACATCTCAGAAGAATCGAGCTCCAGAAAACAAAAATTCATGCTTCACGTATCCTTAAAAAGAAAACAATTCTTTCTTATAAACTCACTTCGATCTCCTTCAAAAGATATCCTTACGAAGGCCGAAAGATATGAAAGGAAGATAAGACGAAAGGTGAAAACCGAGGAATCACTGGGAGGATCCTCTTGTTACACGTGTGACCCGCCTTCGACAACAACAACAATAGTGACCTTAGATTATAGAGGCACGTGTTGCAGTTGATTTCTATACAACCCATTGATTGATCTCCTAGTGAAACGAGTGACACGCGACGTTGCTCAGTGAAAGCAAACAGAAACAAAAAAAAAGAAGGAAGCCGGATGCCGGAATGTTTGCTTGCAGCATCTGTCACTCGAAAATTTCACTCTTTCGCAGTGTAGAAGATGAAGTAACGCAGCGACGCCTACTCTTGGAGGAGGTGGGGAAAGTGAAGGATTGTCAAATCCTTTACAACAGCTGCTGCTGCTGCGAAAATCTGCCACTCTGCGAATCCGAAGACTTTGACAACTGATTTCAATTGAAGGCGTCCGTTTTTGAGGAAGTGTGATTTTCGTGGTGATTTCAAAGCGTTGAATACTCGTACTTTTTTTACGTAGTTTTGTTTTTTTTTAACTTCCAGCCTTCGATCTAAAACAATTTCCGGTTAGGAACAACAACATCGCCAAAAGTGAGGCTGATTTTCACAAAAGTCGGGTTCAATAAACTCACGGTACTGCCTCATGATGAATATCCTTGAACTTCTATTCTACAAAGATCCAGAGGGACAGCGACATGTTTGTGTGGCTGTTTTTGTACTCTTTCGATTCTTTTTTATGTCTCCAGAGTGAACTCAGTGGCTGCCTTTTTTTATATACACGAGTATCGATGATCTTCAGTGATCTATTTAATAGTTTCGACCAGAGCTGCGTGGCTCAGAGCGAAAAAACGCACTCCTGTCTGGACTTCAAACGTCCATCTATTTTTTGTCCTTTCTGCCGCTGCTGGTTTTCTATTTTTTTCGTTTCTTCTGGTGTCTTTTATGTCTCGCACCCTCACAAAAGGGTGCCGCTGCGTCCCCTCGTCTTTGTTTCGCGTGATGGACGCTTCTTTTATAATCACTCAACTCGGTCAGAAGCCACAGCAAAAAACCGAAGCACTGTTTGAAGTCATGTACCAACAACTCGATTCTTCGGCTCGAGACTGTGTTTCGAAACAATTTAATTAGAAAAAAATAGCAGAACCTTTTTCTGGACGATTCTTTATACTGAATGCAGGAGCATTTCTCATTTCTACCAACGATTGAAGAATTTTCGGTGTGCTTTCGTCGTCTTTTTATTCCAGATCCAGGGAAACATATAATTTTACGTTGCGGTTGCTCATTGATATTAAATGTGATCCTTTTCGTTTATTTTATTTTATTAAACGGCAATTTTTCGCTTTTATTTGGAACATATTATTTTTTGATATCTGCTATTAAACCATCGATCTGCATTTTTTTTTTTTTATTGAAATTATATTGGGTATAGAAATAAAAATTAAACGCCTTTTAAAGCTCAACGAATTCTTCGTACGTGGCTTTGAAATAAATACTTGAATCAACAACAAAAGAACAACAACAACATCAGTAATAAAAAATAACATGTTATCAATTTATATCATAAATACGATATGTAAAAACCAAAAGAAGTTCCCATAAATTACTACAATTTTAAAAGTATTTTTTATGAGTTCTTCATTTACATTTATGATGATGTACATTTAAATAAAAACTATATGCTTATTATATCATCATCATACATCATTATACATAATAACACATTGAATCTTCTAAAAGAATTTCGAATTTATTTAAAATTCCTCTCTTTGATTCAAGTCGATCTGATTCGATGCTTGTGAATGTGTCTAAAAATTCCTTTCGTGATCTCAATGAAGCAACGGGAACCATCGGAAGTCTCTGACGTCACTAGAGTCATCGATTGAAACATCCACGACATTGAATGCCAAATCGATTCCAATTGATTACTGATGAGTAACCAGCAGCAATAATGAAGCCGTCGAATGAAGTGCATCAGGAGAGGTTCCAGTAACGATATGAGAACAAATTTCAGTCTGTTAAAAACGCTGTAAAAACCGTATTCCTTACTTTACAAGGTTTTAACCTATTTCAAAATCTATCACTTCTAATGGAATGGAATAACTTTTATTTATTGTATTTTATCATTGAAGCGAGTAACGATTTTAATTTTTAGTTTCTCTCTAGATTTCTGCATTTCTCTTAGATTTTCTTTTAATTCTTCTTAGATTTTCTTTTAGTATTTCTTCATTCTTTCTTTTATTCTTTTATTTTATCTTTATTTTTGTGTTTTTTCTCTTATACATTATGTATTTGAAAAATGTATCGGATTCAGTTCTCAAACTGATTCTCTGAATCTTCTTCTTCATCTTCTGATTCCTTCTGATAGAGTATCGTATTCGTTTAGAAGCATCTTAGGATGTTCTTAGATTTTGATTTGATTTTATTTGAATTAGTTTGTAGTTATATTTTATATAGATTATTATAGTTATATTATATTTGCATTGAATTGTATTATTATGGACATGTTTGAAAAAATACAATAAGAATGTATAAATCAATAAACAAAAACAACAAAAATAAAAATATTAATAAGCGGATGTCTAGACAACATAAAATATTCGTATAATAATAAAAATAATTGAAGAAAAGTAGAATCATTGCTGTCCATAGCGACATTAACACACACTCTACACTCTGTTTAAGCTAAAAAATAGCTGCAATGTGCTACAATATTTACTAATCTACACTCAGACGATAATATCGCCCCCCTCCCTCGTGTAGCGCCCCTCTATCGAGTGCTGCGCGGAGTGACGTTCATCGATAAACGAATTCAAAATCAAGTTCAAAGCTAAACTAATTAATTAGCAGATTTATGTTAGCAACACAGCCGCGATGTGTTGAGTGAGTAACTAAAACAATTTGAAGGCGAATAAAAAGAATTTATAAAAAAAAAACTTAAAAAATTAATTGATGGTATTTATTAATTTTTCATTATTTCTGTATTGCTTTAAATAATGTTTTTATACTGTGTTTTTGAAGATTTTGTTTTGTACATTAACGAAAACTCGTTTAATTTGCATTTTGCACAAATTTTTATTTATTTATTTTATATATAAAAATAAGCATCACATCAGAATAGAAATGGAAGCAGAAAAAAATTAATTGCAAAAAATAGTTAATAAAATATTTTGGTTTTGCATAAAAAAGTCATAAAAAGTGCACTTTTTCGCTTCGGATAAAAATAATAAAAACAACAACAACTGAACTAGTTTTTTGAATCATTCCCGAAAATAAAACCAACAAAAACAACAACGTGGATGTTTGTGATCAAAACAAAAAGCAAAAACAAAGAAATCAACAGCAACAATTGTACAAAAAATAGCAGGACAATAAACTTTAAACACGATGCAAGGTCAACCACTCGAAATATTAGATGAGAATCGATCGCATTCGATCGCCGCGAATTCTTCTTCAGCCAGCGAATGCAATTCGAATGAAGAACAAGAAGAAGAAGACCAAGAACGAGAACAACAAAGAAGACACTTAAAAATACTAATAATACTCGTAAAAGCAAATTTACAGAGTTACAAATTAAAAGAGTACGTGGGCCATCGGCTGGTTTCTTTGCGTACTAAATATCAAATATAGAAGTAATTTAATTAACTCAACTAATTAATCAAATAAATGCGATTCTATTCAATTCGAATGATCGAAAATAAATTCCTAAATAAATAAGTGTTCGTGGCATATTTTATTTGTAGATATTATATAATGAATTTGTGCAGATTTTTAATTATTTCATGCCGCTGGCGCTGCCTCTGCCGCTGTCGCTGATAGCTGCGGCTACTTAACGCCAAAACGCAGCGAGCCAGTTGCAATATTTTTGCACAATAACATTAAGATTACAGCAACAGTTGCTGTTGTTGTTGCTGTTGTTGTAAATATTTTCCTTTTATGTGTAGTTTTCGTTTTTTTTATTTTTCTGATTTTTGTTGTTCGCGATGGTTTTCCTGGTGTTTCTGTTGCTTTTCTGCATTCCACAAAAATCCAGCGAAGTCGCTACAAAAATACGCTGCAACAACAAAACTTAACTTAAAACTACTACAGAAGAAAAAGAAACCAACTCACTATCATAAAACATCTTCTTAATAAAGTTATTTAAATTAAACTCCTGGTCACTCTGCCAGGAGACAAAAACACAGAAAAAAACCAAAAAAAGGTAAGAATAAAAGACGCAAATATAAAAAAAATAAACAGAAAAACAAGTAATAAAAAGCACTCCGAAAAAAAGCAAAAATAAAGCTAAAGAAAAATTAAAACAAAACAAAACAATGATAATGATAAATATAAACAAAAACAAAAACAATGCAAACAAAATACTCATAAAAACAAAATCGAAAAGCAAAAATCGAAAAACAACGAAAACGTCACCGAAAACAACAACAACTTAAAATCAGTTACATTGAATTCGGTCGACTACATTATTTAATGTAATTAAATTTATTTTGTAAGATTAATTTTTGTAGTTTTATAATCGGTCAGCAGCGTGGGTTTAACGAACCCTTTTCACCATAAAAATGAGGGGGGAAAATCAAAAATGGATGAGAAAATAATTAAGCAAAATTAAATTAAATGAAAATAAATAATAATTTTTGAAAAGGGGAAAAAATATAAAATCGCTTTTCCATGCTCTTTTTCAGTTTCAAGTGTTGGGAAATTGATAATTTTTCATCTTTCATCAAAGAAATCTAAATCTTTGAGAATTCTCTGGATACAAAAACTAAACAAACTGAAGCTGTAAAGGATCAGGAGATAACATCATGTTGTGCAAAATTTCGCAATCTACTTGAAACAAATCAAGGTCACCATAGTCACAAGGACATCACAAGCATTTTTCTTAATTGCAATCTAATTGCAAACAATCCTCGATGGTGATTTAATGTATTTCGTTGTTGAGATTTTTGCAAAGATACCGAAGCATCGAAGAAGCATGAGAACACTCTTAAAGTTGAGCTGCGAGTGTGTGTGTGTGTGTGTAAAATATTGCATTTTTATCGAACTGCCGAGGAATATGAAGGCTGCAGAATTCTTATGAATTCTTAGTTTATGACACTTTTCCCTGCGCTGGCACTCTCAGGAGGGGGCGGCGATGAGATCCTGCTGCCTTCGTTTTGTCCCTTTATTTTGGTTTATCTCGTTGTTATCTCGTTTATTATTACTTGAAGTTGACAGGAACCTGAGAACCTTTCGAAAGACAACGCAAAAGTGAAGCGATTGCGTGCAATTTTATGACCCGCAAAGAAAGAGAAAAAAAAGAGTATCCTTTCGATTTCTTATTACTTGAGTTGTGAAAATGTGAGTTGTTAAAATTGTTTGTTAGAAGATGTCGCTTCCAAAACAATTGTGTATTTTTTGGCTGTTGTTGGGACCAAAAACGGGTTAACCGCTGAGTGGTCTGCGTTTCTGGAGAACGCTGTTTGAAGCAGTTCAACTTCTCACCACCAAATCGCTGTTAGTGTCCGATAGCTACACGTTCTTCTATCCTTTAATCTTGGCTTGTATCCTTTACTTATTCTTGTTCGATTCCTGTCCTTTTCTTGCCCTATTCCTGTTCTTTTCATGTCTTTCCTTCTCCTTTTTTTTCCTTGAGTTTAGTTTAGAGCGATAGTTTAGCAGTTTTTTTCCATTCATTGTTTTATTGATCTGTTTTATTTTTCTTTTGTTTTTGCTGTTTCCTTGTTCTTACCTACATCATTACATATAAAAATATTTCGACCATAATTTTTCTTTGTTCTTTCCTATTATGAAGTTCATTCGTGTGCCGATCTTCGCGATCGTGTATCAATCAATCGATCCGTCGATCGATCCGTCGCTCGCTTTGCTTTAATTTGATTTGCTTTGAACGATTTCGATGTTTTTTTATATGCGATCCTCGAGCTTTGAGAGGAATTCTTCTGGATCGCGTGCTGAGTGACGCGTTTTTTGGGGGTCTTTTTGAATGCAATTTTTTTCGGTTCTGTTCTACAAACAATATATAGAAATATGTTCTTTTTTTATTATCTTTCTGATTGTTCGAATCGTTGTTAATCGTTCGTTAAATCGATTGAGTTTATGTTGCTTTTTTAATACAAGAAAAAAATCCCTGTATTTGATTTCGCAAAATAATTGCATAAATTTTCGCGTTTCATTTGAGGAACGAACAAAAATCGGTATAAGAAAAAAAAACATAAAATTAAATAAAATAAAATATAAGAAATTTATATATAAAAGATAACGATAAAAGATAAACGATAAGAAATCGTGTCGAAAAAGAGCACAAAAATTAAAGAATCGACGAGATCTTTTGCATTAAGTGACTAATAGCAAGAAATTTCCAGGAAAAACACTGCGAATACCAACAGATATAATATATAAACAACAACAATAGCAACAACAAACAAGCACAACAACAACAACAACAATTATAACAACAACAACACACACACACCGCTCTTTGGCATGCATCCAGACTGCGCTGCTGCGTGGATTTTAATGAGTGCAGCAACAGTTTTAATAAAAAGCGAGTAGCTACGAGTACATAATAAAAATAAAACCTCAAAAAATAGCAATAAAATGCTTCAAAACATTAGCAGGATTATTTAACTAAACTTCATTACACTCTTCAAATGTCCAAAAGCGAATTTCGATTTTATTAAAAGAATAGTTTGGGTTTTTTTAGTAGTATTTCTATATAATCTACTATAATATTGTGTCAATCCCGAAGACTAAAATACATAAATTGAATACTTAATCATCATCCGACTAATCATCATTGAATTTAAGTTGAGTCCATTTTTTTACAGTGTTCACCAGATTTACTCGAACGCATCCAGTTTTTTTGTTTGTTTCTTTTTTCAGTTTGTTTTCACGGATTTCGCTTGGCAGCCACATTTTTAAGCCACGACGGCGCACGACTCCCCTCACTTCCCTACGCCCCTCCCGGTCTCTGTCCGGTGGATTGGGAAAATCGTACGAAATGATAATGTTTTGGATTTTCCAAATGCAAGAAATCGAAAGCGAAAATCTTCCGCATTCGAAATCCGACGTGTTCGCCGTAGTCGCCGTGTCTCGCGGCAGGTGAGTCGACTGTAACACGGATTGTTGAGAAGGGGGAGGACGGGTGAAGGATGATGGAAAAGGGGGGAGACGGTGGGCAGGCAGCAGAAGCAACTTCATCAAGAATTCATAACGATTTGTTGAATTTTCAACAAATGCAAGCAATAAGTGATTCATGAGTCTAGCGAAGTCGAAATCGAGTTCGAGTTCTTCACTTGAATTCATTTCAATGGTGGAAAATAGATAAAGTTTTCCTTTTTCTCTCTAATTCGGTTGAACTATAAAACCGCCTTCCATCAGTCAATGAATCAACTCTTCAATTCACTCATGCTAAATCTTCTGTTTGATGCTTCATGAGCAGCTAAGTTTTCATTCATGACTTAAGTAAATCTTAAAAGAGTCACGAAAACTTTCTCTCAACTTAAATGCTGTGTGGGGAAGTATTGCATTTCAAAGAAATTTTCTGCTAAAATAACACCACCACCAACAACAACAACAACCGGACCAGACCGACAACGGAAGACGCAGGCGGACGACGCTGTGGAAATGGAAACAATCAGCTGCAGGCTGATTGTAGCGTGCAGAAGTGAAATCGAAAGCATGAACATTATATATATTGTTCATATATCGTATTTATATATGAGTATATATGACTAACAATCCGTTAGATGACTGACTTAGCTAAAGCAGAGTAGAAACTTCAAATGAATACCAAATGAATATAAAGTGAATATTAAGTGAATATTAAGTGAATATAAAGTGAATATTAAGTGAATACTTAATGAATACAAAATTAATATAACGTGAACACCATGGAACACAAAAATTAATACAAAGTGTATTCATACTCATACAGAACACAAGTGATTAAAGAAAACAAGTAATTAAAGAGTTCATACAGAATTTAAATAGACTGCGTGAACACAAGTGAATACTTTGAAATGTTCGAATACGGTTGTTAGAATTTTGAGAGTTCTGTGATTTATGCAGACAATTAAAAGGGTTCATTAAAATAGATACATAGTTGCAATTGAGCGTAGTTTGAAAACAATCGAGAGTAATTCGAATATTAAAACACTTCATGGAAATTCGAATAATTTTATTATAAAAATCATCAAACTTTTCTTAGCTTTTGTGTGACTTCTGTTTTTAGCGTGTTTTTTACTTTGTAGAAATGTCAATTGCAAGAATATAAAAAAAGACATTCGATTAGATATCACATTCCGATCGAGCGGAAGAGTCAGCAGCGTGTTCAAGCAGCAACAGCAACAGCAACAACACGCACTTGCGATCGGGGCGATTCTAGAAATATTCAAGTGTGTGTGTCGGCTTGACAAGAAACAAGGTCAGCTGCTGTCTTTGAATACATCTGTCTCTCTGTCTGTCTGTGTGTCTGTCTGTCTGTCTATCTGCTTGTTTGCTTAACTGTCTGTCTGTCTGCCCTGTTAATGTAAACAAGTTCAGTTATGATAACAAAGTTTAATTCTCAATCAGCTAAAAATTTGCAGGAAGCTGAAAATCACCCGACTGATGGACTGATTGACTTACTGAGTGATTGAACAGCCGACTGATTGACTTATTGAGTGCTTGAACAGCCAATCAAACGCGTCCGAAATGCTTTCTTGTGTTTACATTTGATTTAATCTTATTTTCTAACAGGTACTCAATCGAGATTGATTCAGTCTTTCGAATTAAAGCATTTCAATTACAGTCCCTGGTTTTATTGTTCTACGGTTTGCTTATTCACTTATTTATTAAAGAAAATTTGATTCATGAGGGTGATAAATAAAATAATGTAACTTTTTTAGGTAGCGAAAAAATATGTAAAAATTTAAAACAAGCTTCGAATAAGTTTTTAATGTTAAATAATCAAATTAAGAAAATTTAATCAAATGATTTCATTAAATCTTTTAAATATTTTCATAATTTTTTAGAATTTCGGGAATTTTCCAAAATTTTTCAATAAAATTTAAATTTTTCACAAAAAAACGACACCTGACAACAACAAAAAAAAAAAAAAAACAAATCAAATTAATAAAAACGAATGATAAAACAATATTATTTTTAACGGCAACACATTTTTTTTTGGTTTTCATTTATTATCGCTCATAAAAATACAACGCTTCAATTTATTGCAATTCCAAATTTTTTCGTTGCATTTTTTTTTATTACAAAAAAAGTGTTACAAACTCAACAGTTATACAGCCCGAGTATGCATGAAAAAAAACAAAAAAAGAAACAAAAAATACGAGCCGGAAACAAATGCCTGCCCGGAGCGTTCGAAAAGCGGGGCTCATTTATATTTTAATTAACTGCAGTCAGGGATGCAAAACAACACGGGTATCAGCAAAAAAAGAACAAAAAACGAAAATAAAACCATATAAAAGCAGTTTATAGTTGATATAAAATCGATTCGATTTCCCAGAGTTGCCGGGTATTCATTTGAAGTCTCATTGAAATAAACTTCACCAACAACCATTTTTTAAATCTATTTTTTAAACACTTATTGTATGGGCCATCGGCTGGTTTCTTTTTGAATTATTCAATTCTAATTAATTAGTAATTAATGACTATTTCATTCAAAATTATTTTGTTTCCTTTTTGAATTCCATGCAACCTTAAAAGCTAATCTCTAACTATTTTAATTCAAGACTTCCTGAAATCTAATTGAAACGTCCTTGAACTGTTTAAGCTTTTATAAACCTTCCTTGAACTCAAGGAACTCATTTTGGAGAACCCTTGTAATCTTCTGGAGCCTTGGAGGAGTCTCATAAGCTTATAATCTGAAGCCTTATAATCTTTTCGAATAAAATTTAAGGGTCTTTAACGCCTTCTGTAGTTCTGCAGAAGCTTTGAAATCCTTTTAAGGCCATAAGAACGGAGCTGGAAGCCTTTGATGAGCTTATTGAAAATTTTTTTCTCCACTACACTGAATTAAATGGAGTTTTAAGCCCGTTTGCTGCCTTTAATGCACTCAGTGAAGCCTTCTTGAAGCCTCCATTCGTTTTCTAGAGCCTTTGGAACCTTTTAAAAACCCTTTAGAAACTCTTTCATGAATTCAATGAAGCTCTTTTAATGAAAAAACCAACATAAAAAAATTGTCACAATAAAAGTGACCAGAGTTTTTAAAGTTTAGAAGTTTTTACCTCACTCACTGAATTTCATTTCACTGCTTTTGCACTGAGCAACAGCAGTGACAGCAACTTAATTGTTGTTGTTGTTGTTGTTTTTTGTGTTGCAGTTATTTGTTTTAAATGTCAACCTTGGTTTTGAACTTGTTTAAAATCGGCGTGCACACGGTGGCGACCGAACACACACACACACACACACACACACACACGCACGCACGCATTTGCTTTTGTTCCTGCCAGTGACACAGCGTTTATGTTGTTGTTGTTTTAATCTACTATTTATGGCGCATTGTTGTTGCTTTCGTTTCTCTCTGTTGCTTTTTTTTTAATGTTGTAATTATGTACGAATGTGTGTACAATAGTTGCTAGAATTGTTGTTGTTTTATATCAATATTTACACGCATATAATGCACATGCATTTATTAGAATTACACATTTTTCAATATTCGTAAATATATTTTATTTTTTATTTGTTGTTGTTGATTTTCTTATAGTTTCTGTTGCTTTACTTCATTGATTCTTATTTCTTTGCTTCTACTCTTTTTATTGTTGTCGTTTTTATGTTGTTGTTGTTATTATTTATTTCAAGTTTCGCTATTTTTTGCAACTTCGCTTTATATTAACAATAAAATGCAACAATAAGAAGTTTATTGATTTTTTCATGCTATAATTATTATTATTAACATTATTATATTCCTTTTTCAAAACATCTCTTCTCTCTGTCTCTCTCTCTCTCTCTCACTTTGATGCTTTTCTCTTTCTTCCAAGCCTTCGTTTCCTTCCTTTCTGTCCTTCCTCCTTCCTTCCTCGTTACTCACCAACATTAACAATAATTTTATAGCTCTTATAAACAATTTTAATGCATCCCCTCCCCTCCTCACCCCCTCTTCTCCATCATCCTGGTTTTATCGAAAAATGTACACAAAAAAAGAGAATATAAAACAATAACAACAGCTCAGAGTCACTTATTTTTGTATACAGGAAGTTAAAATGGAGTTTTTATAACATAATATTTTTTCTCACTAAACACCATGATAGTTTTCCCCACTCTGTCTGTCTGTCTCTCCGTCTGTCGCTTCCCCTGAGTTTCGTCGTCTAACGTTACGAAATTCGTAATAATTTTCCGTTTATTGATTGAAATCGACTCAAATTGGCTGAAATTGAAGCAAGTCGGCGGGTTGATTGAAAAGAGCGGGTTGATTGAACTTGATATTCATTGAAATACAGTAAACCGTCATTTGGTGGGCGCGGAGGAGGGCGACGGGCAGGCGGGCGTACGGTGGCTGTGGTGGACGGAGGCAACCATGAGAAATCGCTTTAAAAAGCAACAACAACAACGAAGTAATAGTAGAAATAAGTGAAACACTGAAATTTTAAAGTATTCAACTTGAAATGAGATGAGATGAGTAACAAAAAGTTACGTGATACAAGTTACGTGATGCGTTTTCGATGGTTTGAGGCTCTGTTCCACGAATAGCTGGATCAATATTGTGCCTAAGTAGCTGAATTGTTTCAGAATTGCCAGCTCAATATCTCTCTTTAAATGGCACACACCCAGAAAAGTCCTACGGCGTCAAATCGCAGCTACGCGCTGGCAACATCGCCGAAACAGATGATTGCAGGCTTATTGATTATATTGATTATTTTCCACCATTTTTCAAGTATAAATCTACTCATTTCGTAACGCGGGGTTTAACACTAAATAATTGTCAAATATTTTGAGCGAATATTGATATCAATGTACAAACACCATGTAATTAAAAAAAAAAATCAGCCGATGGCCCACGCTCCTCTTTTTTCTTTTCTTCGATCTCTGGTCTTCTCTTCGCCGATTCTCTATGCACAGCTTTCTTTGCTCTGTTGTTCTCTAAATTGAAACCTTCGTGGAGGCTTTCGTTGAGAAAAAACTGTTCTCAGGGCTTCTGTCAAAAAAGTATTCATTTCAGAAAACGGTTCAAAGTTGAAGGTTATTCTTAAAGTTACTCTGTTCAGGTGCACCTCTGTTAAGAGGCAACTCTGTTAAACGGAAAATCTGTTAACCTGAAAGTCTGTTAACCTGAAAGTCTGTTAACCTGAAACTCTGTTGCCATACAACTGATTTGAAAACTAAATCGATTTTTATCATGAATCATTGATTCGTTCCCATCAAATGTTGTTGTTGATGCATACTATCCAAGCTTCTTTTATAAGCTTCATTTATAGTTTCAATGGATCGAAAAAGGGGGGTTGAATGATAGAATGCCGGGGGGTGGGGGAACAATGAGCCGCAGAAGGCAGCAAGTGTCGGCAGTGCAGAGATGACGATGATGGCTCGCGAACGCAGCACTACCAAAAATTGAAGAAGTGAAGAATTAGAAACGATATCGAAAAGCAACTCGAAAAAAGCTCACACGAACGGTTCATTGAACCGCTGCTGCTCTTTGGACGCTGTTTAATTTATTTTATGTTTTCTTTTCGGTTTTGTTTTGCTTTGTTTGTTGCTTTCCTGTACCTGTTTCTATGCGGCAGCTTTGCCACTCAGTTTTGTCCACATTTCAATTTTTCTATTTATTTATTATACCAACAATTTTACGTTGGTTTTTTTTTTTTTGTGAGGAAGAAAAAAAGAAGAGGAGGGGGAGGAGGAGGAGGAGGAGAAGGAGGTGTGTTTAATTTTTAACGTTCTTTTGTGGAAACAGAAACCGAAGTGTAGCAAACACGATCACGTGCTTAAGACGGTTTTTTTTTGGCCGCATAGGAAAGAAGATTTTCCACCGTAAATCGAAAAAAACAACAAAAGAGTGGGCTAGAAGAAAAAATCTTGAATAAAAAATAAAGAAAAATATACACACTTTTGGGTAAAAAAACCAAACAATTGCTATCGATTCAAAATTCAAACAATTTTCGGTCAAGATTTTGATCACGTCTCGATCACTCAAACGATTGATTTGCGATTTCATGCTTCTTGTGGCTTCTTTTAATTGTTCTCTTCTTGTCCATTCTTTTTTTTTTTTGTTTTGTTTTTTTTTTTGTTTTTTTTTTAGTTTTAAGTTTTTAGTTCTTCGATTTGAATTTTCTGATTACGTTGCAATTCTTTCGGCGATTCCGTGATTCTGATTTCCGAAGAGTGATTTTTTCACATGTCGTTATTTCATCTGAAAATTTTGTCATTTTAATCTTTGAAAACTGTAAAAACAGAAAATGAACTCTTTAGAAACTCGAAGAAGTGCTTTATTTTGAATTTTCTTCAATTTCTTGATTTTGAATTTCTTTCTTGTTTTAAACACACAAAACATAAAAACCATCCAACGATCGATTTACATTCACTTTAATTGAGTATTTGTATCGATTTTCTTAAGAGACAACAACAACAACAGCGTCATCGTTAATGCAAATTTATTCGCTCGTCTGGCGTGGTTCTTCTAATCGCCACCAACTGGGGGGCCACTGACCCCCACGCTTCGGCTGGCAGCTGCGCTTCAGTGTGCGTTTCTATGCTCTGCTCTGGTCTGCTCTAGAAAAGCAAACACTTTAAATTGATAATCGTCCGGATGTCGCAAGAACGTTCAGAGTTTCCAGAAGATCCAACCCAATCCGAGATCCGATTCACTTCAGTCCGATCCGCGTTACTCTCGTCAATCGGATGTCGCGTTGTCTGCATTGCGGCCGAGTTGAGTAGCCGCCTCGAATTAGCATCCAAATTTATACCTCAACACCGACAACAGTTCTTTTCTCGTTCTTTTCCATTCTTGGCATCTTTTCCCGCATTCTTATTTTCAGCGACTCGCTGTTTTTCTTGCTTTTATTTCAATATAATAACCAAAATTTGTAGATCTTAAAATAGAAGGCGGATGATGAGTCAATGAAAGGCCTCAACTTAAATTTAGCATGAAAACAATTCATTTTTTCTCAAATGTTTTTAAACATATTATTTCATGGATATCTTGTACATTTTTTATATTTTTTAAAATAAATCCTTATTAATTCTTGTTTATTTATATATCTTTAATATATTTCTATAATATTTGATATTTTTAGTCAATTTTTTTTATTGTTTTTTTAGTTGTTTTGTTTTTATTTCATGCGGCTTCATTTTTTTATCATTTTTGATTATTTTACACTTTTTTTATTTCAATTATTTTGTTTCTTTTTCCTTTCTTGTTGACTTCTTATTTTCTTACCTTATACACCATTTTTTTCTTGTGAATTATTTTGTTTTCATTTTTCGCTTATGATTTCTTTGGATTTGCCAAAAAGTTTTCTTTACTTACAGCGAATGTTTAAAAAATTTCGCTGAAAGAAGCTTTTTCGTTGCTGCTGCTTCTTCGTCGTCTGCTTCTCCCCGATATTCTTCTTCAGCTGCTTTTTCCCGTCCCCCTCCCCACCCCTTCTGCCTTTTTCCGGTCTTTTTTCTCTGTTCATTGAACTTTGTAATGTTTTTTAGGTTATCACAGCCGCGGTTTGCCCGCGAAGGGGTTTCATTTACTGGGTTGGTTGTCAGGGGCGGCACTCCGGTAGGGGGCTGTGCGGGTGATGTTTTCGTTACAGTTGCTGGTGCTGTCAACGCGCTGTCGAGATAACGTTGCGTCGCGTCGTCACTCCGTGTTTATGCCACGATCGCAGCTGAAGTCACTTAGGTTATCTCATTGTTGTTGTCCTCATTGTTGTTTCTGCTGTCTTTGGACTCAAGTGGAATTTTTTTCATCCCAGATAAAAGCTGCTTTGCGCCAAGTGTCTCTGCGCTGGATCTGTCGTTGATAATTTAATCCCAACGATTATGATAATTAAATGAATGCTAAGCAGCTTTTCTGGAGATCTTTAAATATGCAAAACATATTCGAAATTAGTTACTTAATAGATTTAATGGGTCTCGTTATGAGTTAATAAACCAAGAATATTATGGGACCTTTTTTTATTTTATTTATATTTATTTTATACTGCTTTGATTTTCATGTATTTTATTTAAATTTGTGTTTATTTAAGTTTAGATTTTATTTTATTTGAAAGTTTTACTTATTAATTGCGATATAATTTTTCCTGAGACCAGAAAATGCAACTCTGGGCGGTGTTGCACTTGACTTAATATTGGAAAAAAAACACTCCCTTGTGTCAAAATAACTCGGCGATAATATTAATAATGAAATCGATGTGGATTTTCCTGAAGTTGGCCACATTTCGCGTTGGTGTCAAGCCAAGAATTTAAATAGAATAGAATGCTGTCGACGTCCAGAAGACGATCAAGAGGAAGAGCGACGGCAGAAGAGCGACGGCAGAACACACACGGCAGAGCAGCGACAGCAGCAGAGAGAGAGAAGAAGCAGAAGCAACAACAACAACAGCTAGCAAGAAGGTGAAATGCAGTTTCTAGGCCAAAATAATGCAAAAGCGCACGTACAACATTTTTATTTATTTATATTTTGCTTGGATGACGCTTTTGATTTCGCCACAACGACAACGAAAGGCAACTCGAAGAACATGACGAGAAAAAAGTCAGTCGACCTGGACTCCGAATGAATTGTTTAAGAATTTTAATATCGTGTCTCTTCTTCTTCTTCCACGCTTAAATTATGCACGGCGACGACATACAAAAGCTGCACGTCGACGCCGGCCGCAGCAGCAGTTCAATAAAAACGATATCAACAACAAAATCCAGTTCAAATGAAAATGAAAAGCTAGAAAATTCATATTATTAAAAAAACAAAACGAAAACTGCAGCCAATCGAAGAAAGGAAGACAACAACAACAACAACAACAACAAACAACAACAGCAGCAGAAGAAAAAGAAAACCTGGCACAGTACGTGCAATAAAAGCAAAATGAGTTTCACCTCAAAATAATGATGAGTGCAGCATAAATTAAAGAGGCAAAAACAAGCGAAAATAAAGCAAAATAAAATGCAACAAGAAAAGAAATCATAAAAGAGCGAAAAAGAAAGGAAGACAAACGAAAGAAAAGAGTTTCGCTTGCAACAGCAGCTCCTCGCTTTAAAAGCTGCACAAAAAACGCATTTCGAGGAGGGTGGAAGGGGGGTGGGGGGCGGCTATGGGCGGGGAAGGAGACGGAGGAGTGCTCGTTGGCAGCCACTTTCTTTTCTAACGACGTTTTCGCCAGCGTTTTCGCGAAAGTCGTAATAATGCATCTTTTATTGTTGTTTTCGTTGTTGTCGTTGTTGTTGTTGTTGTTTGTTTTACGACCTGCAGTGCGCTGCTTTGCCACTCACTGTCGCTGCTGTCGTTTTGCGTACTTCTGCATGCTTGTGGCCAGGTTCAAGTCAAACGTGGTGCATGCACACACACACACACACACACATACATACACATGTTCATGCGAATTTGGGCCCAGAAGTGGTTAGTGGGCCGCGTCGCCGCGGGTGCAGCAGACAGCAGAGCAGAGCAGCGCAGCGCGGCGCATCACGTTCCGACGTTTTCGCTGCTGCCTGAGCGAACGCCTCTGAAATACGAATGCTTCCATAATTTTTCTTGGGTCGGGGCAAAAAATAGGTGCGAAAAATGTTCCCCGTCCTGCTCCAGGGCAAAAAATTGCACGTACCTTTCATGCCATGGAGCTATCATCATGATCATCATCGCCATCCTCTTCATGCTCATACTGAAGATCATCTTCATAAGCGATTTCATCAGGTTCTCCATCGATTCGTCTTCTTCTTAATTTTTTTCATCATTCGTCCTTTTTATCGTCCTTTCGCTGGTTTTTTTTGTTGTTGCTCTTTGATTTGTTCCACTTTTAGAAGGGGATTCGATCGAGAATCGATCATGACTGTTTTTAAAATGAATATTATAAAAAATGCCACCCGAAATCATAGAATTCAAAGTTTCTGGTGAACTCGACCCCGACATGCACCTGATCAAGGCACCTCCTTTGCGATTCCGAATCTCCTCAATCTTTAGCGACAAAATTTGAACATTATTTTTATTGTGTTCCCTAAAAATAAAACTTGGACCGATTTCTCCGCTCTTCTTCTCGAAATTAAGTCGTTTCTCGAAGAATCGATTGACGATCAGTAAAGGCGAGAAATTTTGATTTCTACGCGAGAGAGAAAGAGGATGGGAGGGAGGGAGACGGGGGGAGAGACAAAGAAGTAAACACCAAATCAAAACCAATAACAATAACAAGATAACTGGCACAAGAAGTCGTTCACCTCTTCGCCGTTAATATTGGAGAAAGAGAGAGAGATCATGACGACGGCAGCGACTGCGACTGCGGCTGCGCAGTAACCGGCAACAGCGGCTTCAAGTCTTTATTGAAAACAACACCAACAACAACAACACGACGATAGTAACGACCACCACCACTGGATACCGTTGGAAATTTCTTTCTTCACCCCTTCCGACCCGCCCCTCGGACACCACGTCGCGCTTTCGCCCTGACACTCTGTCGTCGTCTTTCTCGCGTGGCTTAAAATGTGGGTCAAGTTATAACGTCGCCGTGCGTTTGATGATTTCGCCTCGTGTTGGTTCGGTTAAATTCGGCTTCGTGTGTGTTTGTAAACAAAATCCACTGCATTTAGAGTGTGGTTGTTGTTGTTGTTGTTGCCATTTAACAGTAACTGTAGTGGCCATAGTAGTTCCCATTGTTGTTGTTGCTGTGATTATAACTGGACTTTTTCTCGCTGAAACCACTTTCAAGAGACAAAAGATACCAACAACACATCATAACCAAGCGTGGATTCAATGAAAACAACAACACATGAACTTCACTTGATACGTGGTGCCCCTGACGTCACCGCCGTCCGCCTCCATCGACGGCTAACTGCCCCGGCATCCCGACAGCCTCTCGTCTTCGTCACTTCTTGACATCAACTTTCACTTAGAAAGTTCTGCTTATTTTAACATGTTTGTTTTTGTTTTTTGTATTGACGTCTTCTTTGCTTGTTGACGTTTATTTTTGTGTTATTTTTTTCCTTTCTTCGGACAACAAACAAGTTTCTTGTGTGTAGTCCCCAAAACAAAAATAAACACTACAAAAACTGTTGATCCGTTGTTTTGATTTTCGAAAATAATCATGTACTTTTATAGAAATCCACGCTGGTCTCTTTAATCGACTTCATTCTGTGTGGGTCGGAGGGGGGGGGGGCGGGGTGGCAAAGAGTGGGAGGACTTAAAACTGGGTCAATTCTTCTGAAGACTGACCTACATTTTGATTGGTTTTCACCTGAAAGAAAGACTCGAAAGATTCTATTCAGAAAATCTTCGTGCTTTCGTTTACTTCCCTCCTTTTCTTTTCTTTCTTCTCTCTTCTTCTTTCTTTCTTCTTACTTTACGAAAACTGAACTCAACACTTTCACAGTGAAATTATTATCGAGTATAGATAACGAACTTCTTTTTCGGTTAACAAAAACATACTCTATGATGTATGGAGCATGAATGAAGTTAGTTCAGGACCCCTGGCGGGTTCTCATGGGTCGCGGATACAAGTTTTCTGCAATCCCTTCATATTTCTTGAAGGAGGTTGAGCCCCGTTAGACTTCAGTCGAAGATCTGTTAAGGTATGCTAGGGCCTGGTACAGGTATGTCCAGGAACGGGGATATTTGAAGTAGATATCCTTTTGGAATCGAGAGAAGTCATTTAAAACAAGAAGGTGTCTTTTGAACTCGACAGATATTCGCTGAAATGGTTTGAGGATCGATAGACTGCTATCTCTCGGGGACTTGTACAGATCTGAAGGACTTGTGAATGTTATTAGTGGACATAATTGTCTATCTGAGTCTATGGACACACTGCAGTCTAACGAGAACCTTTAGAGGTCTGTCGAGGACTGGTAGAAGTCTCAAGGTCTGTTGAGAACCCAAGAGAACTCAAGGTCTGTTAGTTCGTATGTATGTCTAAGACCAATCTGACGAAGATTACGTATTAATTATTACGTTATGTTATGTTATTAATGGTAACGGTACACAATTACAACAATACGCCGATCAGCTGTTTCTTAGAATTGGCCGATATTCTCCCAAACACTAAGAGAATAAGTGGAATAGTATCTACAGAAAGAAGAGAGTGATACAGGAAAAGAGAGAGAGAAGGAGTGAGAGAAAGGGAGAGAGAGAGCGAGAGCGAAAGAGTATAATCACCCTGTAACAGCATCTTGAGGCAACAATACTGTGTACTGCTCTCCACAATTAAAAGCTTCGACGCAACTCATACAAAGCTGAAGAACAGTTCTCAATGTTGGATGGACGAAGCTGCTCGAAAGTTACCGGGGTGCAGCAGATGATGATGATGATGATGATGATGATGAGCAAGCACTCAGTGTGAAGAGCGTGTTGCATGAAGCGTGTTTGAACGTAAGTCTGACGGCGTGGTTGGTTGGTTGTTCGATGGTTTGGATGCTTGGTTGGTTGCTTTGTTTGTTGGGTGTGTTTCAAAGCCAGTGTTTTGCTCTGTGGTTGTTGTTGTTCTTATTGTTGTTGATGATGTTCTTCTTCCTGTTGTTGTTGTTGTTTTTGTTTCGACTGAGTATTATTTTCTTATTATTGTTGCAATGATTGTTGTTGTGGTTGTTGGTGTGGCTTGTTTTCTTGTTGTGTTTTAACAATTTTTGCTATTATTGACCTAATCACTTGTAGAGCACAAACGAACGTTGAACTTTTACGCTTCCGCATGCGATTGATTTCAGACGATCCACGCACACAAACACACAGACACACACACACACACGCATGCATGCATGCATGAAAATACGGGGGAAAAAACACCGACTACTGTAGCGGCAACAACAACGGCATCGACGTCGGCAACATAAAAACATAAAAAATGCCATAATTGAGAAAAACAAAAACAAAAACAAACAAATATTTAATTTAATTAACATTTAATTAATTTACAATAATTACTTTAATCAAACGCATACTTTTTTTGGTTTTTTTCTTACTTCCGGTACTTTTCATTTCTCGCCCCTCCCCCCTCCCCCCTCTCCATCCTGCTTCTCACCCTGCCTCCCTGACTACCCTCAGCGACGTCTGTTTTCTGTCGCCAGCCTCCAGTTTTTCAGCCTACCGACGAGTTAACTTGTGCGCTTAATTTTTTCATTGATACTCTCGCTCGGGGCTGTTTTGCGGCACTCGGCTGGCGCGCACACGAACACAAGCACACACACACACACACACGCACACGCACACACACACACAGAGCCAGTTGCAGTCGGCCGGCAACCGCTCCCCACCCGCCGCTCAGCTTCAGCTGGTTGCCGTAACCTCGCTCTTGGAACTTTTTGCCTACCGTCGCGTCCGTTCGTCTGCCGCGCCGCCGCCGCCGCGCCGCTCCACGGCTTTAATTCATGTTTCATTAGGAATGCCGCGAGAAATTTAATGCGACATTTTCCACTCTACAGCGTTGTTGTTGTTGTTGCAGTTGCTCTTGCCGCTGCTGTTGTTTTTGCTTCTATATTTTTTCTGGTCTGTTTTGTTGGCTGCCGTCGTGTTGCTGGTGTTGGTGTTGGTTGTCTGTCTGTCGCTTGTCGCCTGTCGCACGCATGCGCAGCGTAGTTAATATTATATTATTATTTATCTAATCGCAGTTTAGTTTGTTGGTTTAGAGACAACACAACAACAACACAACAACAACAACGACAACAGCAACAGCAACAGCAACAAAATGATAGACACCGCAAATTGATTGACACCCCAGCTGCTTTGTCAGCGCCAAACAAACAATTAACCCTCTCGAACGCATGCGAGATCTTATCTGCAGTGTGTTTGCCGCATTCTGCTCCCATCTCTTGTGGCAAAAAACTATATTATGCAATAATTATAACAATCAATCTGAATAACAAACTGAATTCTATGGAAATTATGCCAGGTTTCTTGAAGAGTGGAAGCAGGAAGAACTTCAGGTGACCTGAAGTTCTGTAAATGTGAGTGTACCGCATCCAGAATCTGTTCAACATCTGATATTTCTATAAAAACTTCAACTTTTGAAGTTCTACGTATCACTTATAATATAAAAATTGCGGGTTTCAATGAAGATCCTTCAATTTTGGAGTGCAGCCTGAGATTCTGTGGAAAATCCTGAACTACTCTCAAAAAAGGACACTTTAAAGTCTGAAAATAAATTCATCAAACTGAGGAAAAGCATACAACTGGCGAAATTATGCGCCATGTTGAAATCCGGCAAAAAAGAACCCTGAAGTCAGAGTTTATCTGGCTCTGAAGTACTTCCCGGACATTTCTGTCTTCTCCCTCTTTTCTATCACTCATCCCAACACTCTCTCTCTCTCTCTCTGTATCTCACTCTCCCTCTCTCTCTCACCCTTTCTCTCACGGTTCTCCTTCTTAAATTCCGCTACTCAAATAATTCAAATAAAAGAAACACTTTTTCTATAGTTTTTATATTAGTATATAGCTTTATATGTATGTATTTCTATATATCGATGTATTTATTTATTTTTTATACATTAATCGCTAATATTATGATACATTATTATAACATTATTTTATAGATTTTACAGAAAACAAATACTAATACAAATGATTAAATTGTGGATGAGATAAAATAAAGTAAACTCTATGAGACTTTATAATAAATACATTGAGTATAATATTTAAAAGAGATTTGTGTTTTTTTTTTGTATTTTTGTTTTTTTTTTTTTTTAATTATAAAGAATGAGTCGCATATGTTTTTCATAAATTTTTTCCACACAATAAAAATTAATTTCTCTCGTGAGAAATCTCATTAAAGTGAATTTTCTGATTATTTTTTGATTAGTATACGTTGACTAAATTATAGTGAAAATAGGAAAATTAAAAGTATAAAAATTCGTTCGTTTTATTTTACATATTATAGTAGTTTTCTTTGATTTTTTAAAGTTCTCTTTCAGTAAAAAACTTTAATGATGAGTTGCAGTGATTAGAAATGATTTACAGTGTTTAGAAACGATTTACAATGATCAAAAATGAGTCACAATTTTTATATAAAATAGTTTAATGAAGTTAACAGAGTTCTTTAATACATTTTCACGTTCTTCTCGTTAACAGAGTTTTTAGACTCGTTTCACGTACTTCGCAATGTGTTTAGCTGGGATTTCATTCACTCTACAGTGTTTATAGGTTGTTAATAATGCTCAGAGTTTATATCTCTCTAGTGTAGGGTAGTGTAGGGTAGTTGTTGTAGCTGTAGTTGTAGTGGCCACAGTATAATTATAGGAAGCATTACTGCATTTTTATAGGAAGTTATCGCATTTACAGCGAATAGTAACGTTTAACAAATGCACACACAATACATACACTTATATTTATAGTACAGTATATAGTTATATCCGGATATATACGATTAGTAAAAAAATATACATAGTAATGAGTTATTTTCTAGTCTGATCAAATGTGTGTTTGTTGGTTTGTAAATAAACAGAATTAAACAAAAAATCTTACAAAAATAAGCAAAGAAAATGTTAATTAATAATAGAAGCAAACTGTTTAAAGTGTAGCTTTAATATTGAGTTCAATTTAAATGAATTCTCTTTTTTGTGGGCGTTTTGGGGGGTTTCCGGCGACGTCGACAGCTTGAAGTCTCCTCGCGGCCGCGCACTTGCACCCAGCGAGCCTTTGCACTGCTTCGCAACATGTTGCAGTGCATTTTAAGCTCTTCGCAGCATGCTGCTGACACTGATGATGATGCTGACGATGTGGGAGTTCGTGTGTTTTTGTGTGTAGTTTAAATGAAGGCAGTTTTGGTGAATCAGTGGAACCGGCGAACCATTCGCTCTTTCTACTGGGTTTATTCTAGTATTGACCGGTTGGATCCAGCAGCTGGCGATGGCAGGCGAGGATCCTGCGCGTGGAGGAGCCGCGAGTCGATGCCGGACGACGATAGGTTCCGGTGGGGTCGAGTATGGTTTTCATTTTGGAGTCAGGTGCTTTTTTCTGTACTTTTATGACTCAAGAGTTTTCTACAAGAGTTTTTATTACTCACAAAAATTGTTCAAAGTCTTGGAAGTAGAGTTGGCTTTAGTAGGTGCCTGTAGGATCCAACATTTTTACTGATTTTAATAACAGACAAACGAAATACACGAAAATGCAATAAATTTAAGATAAGAATTCTTATCAAATAGAAATCAAAGTTTAATTATTTTAAATACTTGAAAAGTAGGAAATTTTAACCACTTTTAACTCGAATTTAATAGGAAACTCAATATTGTCCTGTAGGATCTAAAAAGGCAGCCATTTTGTTCAAGAATTACGAATTAAATTTAACACAAAAAGAAGGCGAATTATAAGGAAATCGTAGAGAAAAAGCTTTAAAGTGTAAAGAGTTCTAAGAATACAATTTTTACGAATAAAAAAACCTCTGCTTCTCCGCCTCCTCGACGATCAGCTGATTCTGCGCTTCTGATGCTTCTTCTTCTTCGCTAATCTGTTGCTCTCCCTTCGCTTCAGTGGCTCACTTTGCGGCACTATCGCAAGATTCTTTCGTTAATTACGATGCAAAAGCTGCTTCTGCTGTTGTTGTTGTTGTTGTTGCTGCTGCTGCTCAATACTGACCAGTAGGATCCAAAAAGGCCGCCATTGTAATGATGTATGCTTGTTCTTCGCAAGATTCTCGTAAATGTGGTTATTTTTAAATATTCGAATTTTTACTTTATTCAAGCAGAGCGGCGAAGTTGTTGTTGTTATTTTTCCGCTTTTACGATAATCTTCTTTGCCTCAAATTGTTGCTGCTCGTCGTTGTCGCTGTTGTATTTTGTAAATTTTGCTTTCGATGTCGAGTTCTTTTTTGTTTTTAAAAAGCAGCAACTGAATAAAGTTTGTCTTTAATTGGTTTTGCTTTTATTTTTTAAGTTTTTTTCTGTACCTTAAACACTGGCACTAAAAAATAAAAATTCATAAAATTCTTGAATTTTGCTGCGATAAAAACTGCTGTTTTTCGAAATTGTTTCTTTCTTTTTTTTTTGTCTTTCGTACACTTGGCACTTTTAATCAACTAAAAAGTGCGGAAGAAGAAGAAAACTTTTGAGAAAATTTACTCTACTTGTGAATAATTTATTTAATGTTTTGTCTGTTAATTGAATTGAATTTTCTTCGCTTTTCTGTTTTTTTAGAATCGCACGTTTCTTTGCACACTTCAGTCGCTGTGGCAGCACTTCAAAAATACGTTTGCGTTGCTGTTGCTGTGTCGAACGTTGTCGATCGTATGAGTTGTCGGTCGGCCGGGCCGAAGCTTAAATCCTCTGCGAAACCAGATTTTCCCGGCGCCGCAGCAGTCGCTGAGCAAACAGCCGAGTGAGAGAGACGCTCGAAAGAGAGGGAGTGAGAGAAAGGGAGAGAGAAGAAGCACAGTCGACGTCATCAGCGTTGACTTTGGTGTACCTGCAAATTGGTGTACCTCGCGGAGGTGAAAACAAATGCTTTGCGCCAGACAAAAGAGAGCGAAAGAGAGAGCGTAAATCCTCTTGGATTTCGGTTT
This sequence comes from Myopa testacea, assembly GCA_949629155.1. Classification (NCBI taxonomy): domain Eukaryota; kingdom Metazoa; phylum Arthropoda; class Insecta; order Diptera; family Conopidae; genus Myopa; species Myopa testacea. The sequence continues at coordinate 72,943,827 of OX451345.1, forward strand.
TCTGACGTTCTCTTCGCTTTCAGTAGCTGTGCCTGTGTTTTTGTACTCTTAACGTTCGGGCAGGTTTTCCGTGCTCTTTGCACGCGTTTCTTTTGTGGTCCGAAGAGTAATGAATGAATTCTTCCGTGCGTTGTCTCGATCGCTCGGTTGACCCTCCAGAAGTTTACCCGCTGGAGTGCAGGTTTTCCTCGAGTCGGTCTCGCTGCGAACCAATCAAACCTCATGTCGTTTGAATGAATCTGTTGTGTTGTTTGTCAAACCTGAAAACAGCTGTTTTTTGAGCTCTCTAACTCAACATGGATTGAGTGTGTGTTTATTATTCATGTTTTTTCTTCTTCGTTTTCTTCTTCTTCTTCATCTTGTGCCCCGTAGAATTCTTGTGATGTCTTTTTTTATAGCCTCATTCTGATTCGTCCCTTTTTAATTTGCTTTTCAAGTATTCGGTTCTCATTGGTTGCTCATTCTTCCCGGTGGACTTCTCAGGTACCTATGATTATGCTTCTTCTTCTTCTTCCTCTTCTTAGTGATGCTCTGATGATCGTCTATTTTTAAATTCGCTCATCTCACGTGCATGCTTTGTTTTACTTTTATTATAGACTCATTAGACTTGCATTTAAACGACTGATTGTGATACTTTTTTCCAAGAAATTCAAAATCAGAGTCATTTCACTAAAGAATCAGAATTGTCACCATATTATTTCTGAAGAAAAACGAGCTCAACTCGCTTTTTGTCATGTGTTAAGAAAATATTTCTTAAGTATTTCAAAAAACTGCAAAAAAAACATATAATCGAAGACAGTGACCTTTGTAAAGCACACACACACACACACACACACACCTGTACTACTCTTTGACTATCTAACTGTTTAGGTGTGTGTGTGTCTTTCTATCTATTTATCGCTCTCTCCTTCTGTTTGTCTCTCTGTCAGTGTTTAAGTATTTTTTTTAATTATTATTTTCAAAAACCTTAAGAAAAGCATTCAAGAGCACATAAAAAACTATCCACAACAATTAACAAGGTTAAGACTAAGAATTCTATAGTAAAAAGAGAAGAAAAGCTACACAAAAACAATAACAACAACAACAACAACAACAGCAACAACAACAACAACGACAGCAACAACTACGACAACGTTGACAAAAGAACATCACAAAACTTGACCACGAAATTGAAGACTTTGTTGAATGACAGCAGCACCAGAAGCAAATAACAACAACAAAACTAGCAACACTGCTCAATGCAACAAAAACAGCAAATAATAAGCAACAAAAACAAGTCGCAATAATAACAACAACAACGAGCAGAGCATCAATCAAGAACATTCGACATTTTGACCCAGATTTTGTGAAATTTTGGAAAAAGAAGCCAAAAACAACTACGAATTATATGGAAAAAATAAGGAAACGTTTTTATTTTATTTTTTTATTTATATGCTTTGTTTATTAATTTAATTCTTACATTTTTTCCTTTTTTGCAAACGAAAACCCACTCAATTGAGACTCGTAACAGACTCTTTAAATACTGTTGCTAACATCGGATATTCGAAGCAACATACGAGCCCTTAACTAAGCCTTTAAATAAGCTGACGACGCCTGACGACGCAAACAACGAGCAACAGGTTGGTAAAGTGTTGAGTTATGGTTGTTGTTGTTGTTGAATCCTTTGAATAAACACACCGATCGGGGTCGATGGAGGGGACTCTCTCTCTGAATGAGAGACGCAGCAGCATCACTTGATGACTTTGCAAATATTTAAACACAGTTTTTTTTCCCTCAAAAGACCACCACAAAAAGAAAAAAACACCCACAGGACAACAAAGGATTAGAATGACAACAATGAAAATTCAAATGTTCAAAAATGAGCATGAAGCACATTTAAAAAAGGCAGAAGCGACAAAGCGGCTTTAGTACGTGCCGGCGGTTGCTGAGACAGAAGCCGCTGGCAGCAACAACAACAAAGACAACAACACGGAAGACCGCAGGAACATCATGCAAAAAAAAAAGACAGAAGAAAAGGATTTCTAACGAAAAAAAGGATGCGCTCAGAAATCTGCAAGATCAGGCTACTTAAGAAGTTAAGTGTTGTTGTTGTTGAAGTTCTTGTCAATGGTGGTGGTAATGGTTCTGCTGTTAGTGTTGTTGTTTTTACTTTTGTTTTACATTTCGGTCGCTTTACAACTAATTTTGAGCAAAGGCTACATATTTGCTTAGGGCTTTAAAATAATGACAAATTTTACAAGTTAATCGCAATATTAATGGTCTTTAGGATCATTTCATTGTTGTTGTTGTTGTTGTGGATGTTCACGTGTCCTTTTTTCGTTTTGTCTTCTTTGTATTTGTTTCTGGTTTGAATTTTCCACTTCTTTAGTAACAGAATCCTTTGATCCTTGCAAGAGTTATAAAACGAATATATATCGATAACTTTATCTTAAAATAAAAGTGTGCAAATTAACACAAGAAACAAGGAAGGTAAAAAAAAGCAAAAATGTCAAAAATTGCTTAAAACATTCCTTAAAAACTCCTTAAAAAACTGAAATCTTTCGTTTTTTTTTAACTGAAGTAAAAAAGGATCTTTCAAGCAACGTTTCTTCAGCAGATGTTGGTGAATAATTTTTGTTTAATTCTTTTCACGGAAGCTGAGTCGATCGCCAACGCGACGATCCTTCCGATCTTCAGTTTCAATTCAAAAATATTCTCTTACCAAAAATAAAATAGAAGTCAGAACCAAAATGAATACAAAAGGAAACACAAATCCTTTCCTTTCGTTATGATGGCCGATTAAAATCGTCGCATGGAAAAAACCGACGAAAAGGACGACTGCGAAAAGAGGCGGAAGGACGACGGAATTCTTCCGGTGGCTCAGCTCGGGTTCCAAACTCTCAACCACTCTACTCTCCACCGCTTGGCACGAGACGCAGAGACAACAGACTCATCAAAGGTTACAGAGATCTGTGAGATACTGAGAAAACAGTTGTTGCTGTTATGATGGAAAAACACTCGCTTAAAATCCCGAAGAGTTTATCAAAAAAGTATCCAATAATTTTCTATGAATTCTCAAGAATTTGAATCGATTTCGTTCTCTGTTGAAATAATGCTCTTAGTTTAAAGTAATCATTGTTGTACACTAGCCTATACTGGATCCTTATCATGATCGATCATAACCGCTGATGGTGCTGCATTGAGTGAGACGAATCTGATCGGAAAATTTTGTTGGGTGGTGAGATAACTGAAAACATACGAGTAACGTAATCAGATGTCAAAATTGTGGGTTCCATTATAATCTCTGTTTCCCTTCGTCGTATCCGCTCGCGGTCACAAGATGACCCATTTTTGGTTCCTCTTCTTCTTAACTTTTCCGTGCCCTGCCTGGCACGACCTCCGTCTTGTTTCAGCCCCCCCCCCCCCCTTCCCCCTTTCCCCGCAAAAACAAACACATGCCACCGCTTCAACCGGAAATCAAAAGCAGTTGGTTTCATTTTCATTCTGATTTCCATGCGTTTTGCTTGCATTTTCTATTCCTTTCATGCCGCCCGGCATAATAAATGTTTGGGGCGCGTTTCTTTGCATTTCGTTGTTTTTTTCCGCCGCTGGTACCGTTTTTTTCGCTTTTCCTGGTTGTGTTCACAGCGCTGAATCTGTTTGTTTTGATTGCTCAAGGAACGTCTGCCACGCGTCATCATTTTATTTCATTTGTTTTGTTTAAAAGTTGGATGTTTTTTATTTGTGTTTCTCTTTTTTTTGTTGTGGTATTGAAACAACTGCTGATGTTGTTGTGTGTATGTGTGTGTGTTTTTTATTCACCTTTTGTGCCATTTTAATTGCTGTAACTTGATCGCCAACAAGATTCACTTTTATTTACGTTTCCTTTCTTTATTTTGATAGATAACAGAAGCGAATGCAACCGATTGCAGGATCCTGAAGTATTTGCATTAAAAATTCGGTTTCTATCTGCTTTTTAATGTTGTTTACCCGAAAGATGATGAAGTGGGGAAGTTTTGGGTTTTAGAGGATGTCAAAGAAGATTCCGTCTATCGGATTTCGGGTCCATCTTGATTAATTTTCGATCCATGTCCTTTTTAGACTCCATCGCAATTTCGATCGCAATCTCAGATTCCCTCTTCTTCTCTACATTTTTTTATCCTTTTTCTTTAAAGTTTAAACCAAAATCTCTCCGAGGACTTGCTGTACAGCCCGTCCTTCCCTGACACCTTTTCTCCCATGGCAACTCTGTGTACTTTTCACTACTCACTGCTTTCTCGTTGAAACCTACAACATAGGAAAAAAATACGATCTTGTTACTGTCTATGATGTCGTTTTTGTTGTTTCTGGTCGTGCTTGGTACCAATTGGTACCAACTGAAGTTGCAATAAAACACAACAACAACAACAACAACAACAGCATCGCAAGAAAAACTACTTGAATCAAAATCATAACAACAACAACAGCTTTTCAACGATGGTAATGATTCTCGGTGAGTTCCTGTTACTGCTTTGCTTGTTGTTGTTGCTGCTGCTGATGCTTCATCTTCGTCTGGATGAGCTGCTGAACTCAGAATTCAATGAAGCACAAACTTGAGCCAACGTTGCGTTGCTTTGTGGAGCTCATAAAAGCTGTGAAGGAAAGCAGGAGGAGGAGGAGGACGAAGGAGATGTGAGAGTAGGCACTTCGAATGTATGTGTGGGTGTGTGTGTGCTCCCTCCAGAGAGCAGCGTGACTGAGAGAAAGTTACCACACTATTTTTTTCCTCTTTGCATACAAAAGTCAAACTTATTTAAAAAACCCCAAAAAATCGGACGATGAAAACTCGACTGCGCGTAGTTCAAGAGCTCAGCTGCTGAGCGCAGGAGCTGCTGATGCGCCATTCTAATCGCTGAGCATGCATCAGAGTTTCGTTGGGATGCTCCAGAGTCGGGCGCTGCGGAGGACGACGCTTCATTTGGCAGGCGCACGTTTGTTGTGGTTTCTTGTGGTGTTGTTCCTGCTGTTGTTGTTGTAGATGTTGTGATTATCAACGTTTTACTGTGCCGCTGCATACAAACTCGCAGAACGGGTCTCGTCGACGCGTGCAGGCAGACAGACCGACAGAGAGACACAAAACCAACACGAAAACAGACAAGAAGACAGACAGACTAACCGACAGTCGAACCGACCGACTGACAACCAGATAAACAGACAACGTTTTGTGGTTAAAATGTTGCTTCTTCTTTAAGCCATGTTGTGGTCGCTGCAGCTGCTCTGCTTCTGTTGTTGAGCGCTGCTATGATTGTTGTTGTTATCGTTGTTGCTGCTTTTGTTGTTGTTGTTGCCATTTTGTTGCCGATACACAGTTTATGGCTTTTAATGTCTTCCTGGTATTGACCTGAATTTAGGTCACTCGAACGTTTGCTGTTAACGGTTCTCTACGCTGCGCCGTCGCTGCAGAGATGGCATGCAACGACGCTGTTAGTTCGGTGTTATCATTGTTGTTGTTGTTGTTGTTGTTCGATTGTGCAGTTTCAACTAAGCTGGCTTTGTATGTGTTGTTAGTGTTGTTGTTGTTGTTGTTGTTGTATGAAATGCCGCAGGACTCAAGTTTAGACTTCGGTTCCTCGTCTCTTCAACTTCGGATCGCTTCGTTTTCTGTCTTTTGACTGATTTTCTAATGATTTTTTATGTTTTTTCCATTTTTATTTTTCGCCCATTTTTTCTTGTTATTTAAAATTTCTTCCTCGCTGTTAGTTTTATTTAAAGTTACAGCTGATGGACTCGGATTCGGACTCTGAAACCTGCTCGGATTTATTAACTATCAAAGACGATAGCGCTTCATTCGGTTTATGGTCTCACTTAATTTGTGCTTGCTTACAATTGATTGGCGTTCTTCTTTTGAGTGCTAATAAATGTTTACATTTCGCGATTCCCTTTTTTAACGAGTGCAAATAATTATTAATGATCGTTCTACTTTCTTGTGGTTCTGAGAAGCGGGCCCGAAGAGGAGGAAACCGAGGAGTAGAACGAGGAAGAGTGGGTGAAAAAAGAACCACCTGAAGAGTCACCCCGTCCCATCCTCTGCAAACGATGAATACTTTTTGTTACGTTGTTGCCTCTGCTGTGCTTTTCACCCGAAAATAATTAAAATGCATTCTCATTCACTGCAAGTTAAGTTAAAGAAGCTGGCTCTCTTCTCCCCTCCCCTTCTCCTCCCCTCCCCTCCTGCTCCCACTCACCGCTAATTAAAAAACAAACACACTCGCATTCTTGTCTCCAAAAATTAGGTTAACCACGACTTTTATACGGATCACGTAGAACACTCGGCGCAGCGATGAAACTGCAGAACGCAGAGAAGCCGAAGAAAACGAAGCTTCGGACCGAAAACATGTCGCTTCGATTGTGTGTTGTAAATGAATAAAATAAACAGGGTGCGACTTACGTGTAAAAACGAGGAAAGGCGAAGAGAAAGCTTCAAGCTTCAAGTAATTTCAAAATAACGAATAAATGAGGAAGACTTCGTTTCTGGGTCAAGAAGAAGCACCACGACGAACAGTAAACTTCGCATTCTTCCCGGTTGAACGGTTTACAGACACAAATAAAAGAGCAAATGATCCAAGTATATCTCTAAACTCGCAGATAATCTCGATATATGAATAAAGTCAAGTTAGCACTCCAAAATTGCTTAAAAAAATTGGCAAAAAACGATGAAAAACATTTGATTCCATCCACAGTTTGGAGATTTGAAGCTTTTGTTTGATTCGGATCGCGATGTGAGGTTATTTTGATCTCGGATCTTTGACCTTATTACCAGTTCTTCATTCATCATCCTTCATCTCTGTGATCTTGATCTGTGATCTCGATTTTATTCTCTTGAAGCCATTCTTTCGATTTTATTCTCCTTTCGTCTAAATCTTTATTTGAATTTTGTCGAAATTCACCAGTTATCAAGAGATCATTTAAAGTTCTTCACATACTGGATCTATCGAAGCATCTGTAGTTACAATAATAAAATCGTCATTGTATACAATTTAAATTTATTGTCGTTGATAGTTTTTCGTTGCTTTTTAATGCATGAATGAGTGACTTTGTGTTAAAAGCAATAAACGATCATGTTTCTTGTGAGCCACTATAATTGCACTCTATCAAACATCAAAGAGGACAGAAACAAAGCAATAAAATTCAACATATGACACCGATTTAGTTCTTCTCTAGATTACAGAAGAAAAGCGCACTAAAGACGGAAAGAATAAGAACAAGAATGATAGATTCGTTAATAAAAGAAATCAATTCAAAGAGAAAACAGCGAAAAACCGATTTAAATCGAAAGACAACAAAATTAACACAAACACAAGAATCGAGTCATCGAGAAAACCACCCAAATGGGTGAGTAACGACGCAGGGTACACCTAAAAAGCACCATAAAAAAATCCGATCCAACAGAAAGCAGAGCCACTAAAAAAGATTTACCAACAACATGAAGAAAACCAACAAAAAAGAAAGCTTTACAAAAATCAATGAAGAATGAGAAACCCGATGCTGCCAGTGAGAAAGAGAGAGACAGAAGGGGAGGAAGAGGAAATCTAAACTAAAATAGAAAAAACTTCTTAGAATATCTAAACGCAGACTTCATCATCTTCAGCTCCGTCGTCGAGAATGGAGTAAAAATAACCTCAACTAAGTTCACTGGGGCGAGGTTGAATGAACTCTACAATGAGCTGGTTGTCGTTGCCGTGCTTCTTCTTCTTCTTCTTCTTCTTGTAGTTGTTGTTGTTTTCAGTTGCTATTTTTGTAGCTATGATATTCATCTCCTGCTCATGTCTCCAAATCTGGTGGATCGGCGGAAAACTCTACGAGTGAGAAAAGTTTATAAATAAAACAAGAAAAAACGTACTCGCAGCACCGGATTCATGCAACACGAGCGCCACTGAGAGCCAGACAGACAACCCGGATCGACAGAGATGCATATCCTCTCGAGTGAGAGAGGAGATACAGAGACGGAGAGAGAGAAAGAAGGAGGCAATCAGATCGAAAGTCCAACCAACAGAAAGACAACCCGTTCAAGCGACAGACACATCAACAGACGCGACAGACAGCCCGATAGACATCCCGACAGACAGCCCGATAGACACCCCGACAGACACCCCGACAGACAGCCCCGATAGACAGACCCGCAGAGAGCTCGAAAGATTTACAAACACCAACTGGACCAACCTTCTCTCATCTGGCAAGCAGCACGCGCTTCGGTGCTTCAATGCGGAAACAAGCATCCGAAGATCATTATGAAGATCATTCTGAAGGTAACTCGAATACACACAGAGACCAGGAGAGAGAGAGAGAGAGAATGAGCGTGAATGATGCAGTGTCAGAGGGGAGAGAGAACATAGCATGAAGAGAGCTTTTTTACGAGTACATGTTACAAGATTTCTTAAGAGACACGCCAACTCTTTTCGAACTTGTAAATAGAAGGTTTCTACAAGGGTCATATAATGTCATCATAATGTATTTGTTCTTTTCATTATCACCTTACAGTATCTCCTCATCATAATCTTATGCCACCGCTTATCGAGAAAAAAGGGTTCGAAGATCTTTCAATGGTTTTAAATCGCTATCAGCTTCTGAAGGGCTCATTTAAAAAATAGGTAAGCATTCGAATTTCACAAGATTACTCGTAGATTAGACGAGAACATGACACTGGACATGATATAGCAATGAACATGATATAGCAATGAACATGACAGAGATACATATCCGTAGATGCCATAGAACAAAGTATATCAGCTTATTATAATGGATCGAGTATTAAAATTGTTCGGTTTTAGTTCAAAGACATCCATTAAGCTATCATAACCGATAGCATCCAGGCTACCAGCAGGTTACATTAAAGTGGGTAGGCCACGCCCAGTCTTTACTATAAAATCCAACTTTATACGTTCTGTGGTTTATACTAAACTTGAAATAATGCTATGTTCATTATAATTTAAACACTATTATAATCACTATAATTTAGAGCTTGTTTTGCTGGTTTATTTGTTCTTTTTCTTAATTATCATTTTTATAGTATAATTAATAATAAGCAGAATGACTTGTGTTTTATTGCAATCATGCAGATTCGAATATATAATAAAATCATGCTTGCTTTATCAATCCATGGACTTCTTTTGACCTCTCATCCTCTATTTATAAATACGCCTCCATTTCAATGATAGCCGCGTTATCAGTGAAGCCCAAGAAAATTCATTTTTAGTAATCAAAATTAAAAACAGAAAGAAATTAATATAGAGAATATAGAGAAATTATATCGAGAATATATGCAAGTATAGTATAGAGAACCAATAAAGCATCCTTTCAATAAAGAAAGGATTCACTTCAAGTGGAGGTTATAATATAAGTTTTGAAGTTTGTATAAAGTTGAGATATCGATATAAAATTGTAATGATGATGATATAAATGCCTCTGTGAATGAATCAAAGAAGCGGATGACGAATGGTGATAAATTGTCTCCATTTCGGAGTCGATTTTGTAAACATTTTTGCAGAAACATTTAATTCACATCATTGTCAATTAATGCAAATTAAAAATCCGCCTACAGACCACTTTAATTGCAGCTAAGAAAGAAGAAGAAGACGCTGCGTAATTAGAAGCAACAACAATAATTATGCGACATCCTTCCGTCGCATGCGAGCAACATGCAGCATGTTGCTTTCAGTTGCAACAATAAAATTATGATTTAATTTGTCACAAAATCCGGACGCTGCCCACAGCTGCTGCTTGTGTTCCTGCTGCTGCGGCTGATAAATTCGCCAGATTATTACACGGAAATGCAACTGAAACAGCAGAACTTTAGACTTCGACTTTGCGACTCGCCAGACTGAAGAAGCGACCGATGAAGAGTTATGAAAGTCGCGACAGCAGCGATTTGAGTCGTTTGTTGACATCCAATTATTGCGATTTCCTTCCAAAGCACAACAACGGCGACGACGACAAAAAGGGGAAGAAGAAGAAGAACAACAACAACAACAATGATAATAACAACAACAGCAAGCGAAGGCATGGCGTTTCTGCTGTTGTTGTTGTTGTTGTGAATTTACTGAAGCAACTCGTGTGGTTTTCTTCAGCCTCTTCAGAAGTTGTGTCTGTCTGTCTGCCTGCCCATAAAAATGCAAGCGATTAGCTACAACAACAACAACAACAACAACAACAATAACATATAATAATGGCAAAGCTTTAAAACAACAACAACAAGAACAATATTAATAAGAACAAAACAAATAACAATAACAAGAGCAATAATAAACAACGAATAATAAAGCAGGCAAAAAATTAGCCAAAGCAGAAGCAAAGCCAACAACAGCAACAACACCGAACAGAATTGCATTGAGTAGCAAAAACAACTACAACAACGTGATTATCATCATTCTAACGAGTGACAAAGAAAACAAGCAACCCTTCGAAGTGAGGGCGAAGCGGATAGACAAATCGTACCTCGTACGATTGTGTATGAATCTATTGCATGCAATCTTATCAATCAGACGTCAGCTGTTTGTTGTTGCTGTTGTTGTTGTTGTTGTTGTCATGAACTAGCAGGTTTTTAACCTCTACTAGTTAATGTTGATGGACAACAACGAGCGCGATGTTTTCGCTGTAAACTGATCAACAACAACAATATGGAAATCGCAACAGCGAAAGTGAAAGTTTTGCTTGCTACTCGAATGCAGCGGCGTCGCGTCGCCTTAAAGTTTAATGCGCTCGGCAGCAGCAACGCTTACAGCAACAACAACTACAACAACAGCGCCACCAACAATCATTTGTTAGCTCTTTTAAATCCAAAGCATTTTAATTTAATTAACGTCAAAAGGAATGCTTAGAACTTTTGTTTTAATTCCTTTGTTTTGATCGTTGCCGTGTTGTTGCCTTGTGTTTGTTTCGGTTTTAATGTGTTTCCATGTTGAGGCACGCGATCGCCTTAAGCAGCAACTCCTCGCCATCTCTGAAGCTGTTGTAATCTTCCCTCTCCTCCCCCCTCCCCCATCTCTTCTTTGCTGCTTTATTATTGTTTATTATGTTCTTTATTCTTCTCAGAATTCAGAGAATCGCCCTGTTGCTTGTCTGCAGCGCCGCCTGCAGGTGCCGAAACTGAATTAAATGCAGTGTTCTTCATTCACATCTGCTGGGCTTAGCTGATGATTTTACGTTAAGATTCTCAAGCAACACTATTTTATATATGATAGAATAGAATATGAATCAATGTCAATCGAATCAAGAAGAGGAAAAAAAGATGGATGTTTTCTGGTTTCAGTTGAAGCTGCTTAGAAGTCAAAAAAGGGGCTGGTTTTAAAAAGACGTAAAAATATTATCTATAATCTAGAATCACTCCGCAGATTTTCACAATTCAACGCATGTAGAAGAGGGTACTTTTGCCCATTGTTCATTTGTAGAAAGGGGTGGCTTTATCACTGTACATCATCCTTGTTTTTCTGTTTAACTGCTGTTTAATTTTTTTCCATTTCCTCACCTTCCTTGAGTTCGACTTCTGATTTTCTTCTAAACATCTTTATTCTATCGAGAATATGTTGGGACAAGTAACCACCCTCCATCAAGCAGACAGACGGACGGAAAAGCAGGTTCTTTGCATGGATTTAATTGTGTGTAGATGGCCGCATACATACATTAATACCACTCACACTCGTGAGTGTACAATAAAAAAAAATTCAGTGGGGGGCTCGGCTCAGGCGGCGGCTTTCGTACAAAAATGCTGGCTGTACGAATGCTTTTTCCAGGATTATTTACCTTAAACAATACATAGAAAAATACATTCATTTTTATTTATAACAAACGAGGACATAATAAAGCTTGTACAACGGTGACAACAACAACAGCAACAGCAACAAGTTGCGCGGGCTATGAAAACAACAGCAACAACAACAACAACCAGCTGAATGCAAGGGAGCGTCATGCAAACGGATTTGTTTGGGTCCTCATCGTGTTGGTTGTGCTGCGAACCTGTTCGAAATTCATATACTTTGGTAGCTGTAGCTTTAAGTGTGCGTGAGTGTGTATGTGTGGGTGTGTGTGTGTGTGTGTGTGTATTAGAGTAAGTTATCCACAAATGGCACAGCAGTCACAAACACGCAGAGGATTCACTGAAGCAGAGGAGTCACTGAGCATATTGTTGTGTAAGTGTACGTGTGTGTGTGTGTGTTTCTGTGTGGGTGTGAATGTGTATGAGAATTTTTTACAAATTCTGGTGAAATTTTATAAACACAGCTATAAATGTAATTACATTAAATAAACGCACATAAAACATGGATGTTAGCTTGCATACATGAGTGTTTGAGTGTGTTAGTGAGTGTGTGTGTGTGTGTATGTGGTACACTGTATTGAAGTCATTCCAATTAAGCATGCGTCATTGATACATGCGACGAGTATCACCATCATCATCGATATTTTGGGGGAAAACAGCCACTTATTCGGTGTTTTTCTTATTTTTTTTCTCCTTCGTCCTCGTGTTTATTGAATCCCCGAATTCATGGCCACCTCATCCCCCTTTTCGCCGTCACTCTACCACCAGAGAGCAACTTTTAACTTTCGTTTCGCTGTTGCGCCAAAAAGTATGCCAGCCTGTTCGCATATCCTTTAAATTTTAACTTTCACCAGAGCAGACTTTCGCTGCAGTAAAGAAAATCGGAAAGGAAACGGAAGGAAAGCAGAAAAGAAAGCCGTACAGTGGTGGAGGAGGGGGGAAGAAGAGGGTGCCGCTGAGGACGTGCTCTTTCTCTGAAGACGTCCTCAAGGATGTTCTTATTTTATTGTTATTTCATCGTTTGTTGCTCATCAGCGTCGTCTTTTCAAACCACTTCAAAGAGGTTATAATTTCCAAAGCTTTAGATATGTCGTGGTACCAGGCAATCAGCTGCTTGCCAGAGGACGGGTCTCATGCTGAGGAATGTCAAAGGATTGCTGTTGTTGTTGGGGTCATTGAATGGAGAGCGAAAGGTTAAGGTTCTAAACTTGTAGTCCATTGATTTTGTGACTTTTTAGACGCGGGTCAAGGTTACTCCATGTGACGTGGCATGACCTGGATAGTTATCTCCAACAAGAGTGTATTTATTGACCCTTAAGCCGGATAGTAACTATTAAATCATCATTAATTTGTTAACTCATTATTATAAAAGTCAAATTTTAGTTCTTATTACAGTGAATTTTGTACCGAAAGACTTGATTTTGTTTTTAATGCTTTTGTTTTTTTTTATGAAAACCTGATCCTGCGCCCTTTCCGAAGGAGCAGCAACGCCCCTTTTTATCTTTCTTACTCTCTCCATCTGGCTCTCTCCCTCTCTTGGTCTCATCTCACAGCATAGCGTATAACCATGTCTTGTGTAACAACCACGAGTGAATGAACGACCTATAAACCAACTCTGACATCACCATCATCACTCCTCCCTCCACCACCCACCGCCCATCATCACCCTGTCATACTGATACACTACAACAACAACAACAACCAGACGCTCAACCAACAGCTGATGCTACCATTTCTAATACCAGAGGAAGTCCGCCCCCGCCTGCATGACGAACATGAGCGCCGGGTTGTTTCTAATAACGAAATTCTTGGCAATCGCTTGTGTTTAGAAATTCCAAAGGCTCTGGAATGTTGCTAGAAAATAAACGCAGCCAAAGGACATTAGAAAGTTTTTGTAATTGCAAAGAGACTGAAGAGAGCAATAAAGAGAGTAAGAAAAAGCGTTTGTGGAGGTTCTATCCCAGTAACGGTGAGTGGAATGGAGTAGAGGGAAGGGGGGCTTATTTCTAATTTCAGAAAAATATGAAATGAAAAATTATGCTCCTTCATATGAAATCCTTGCAACATACAGAAGAGAAGGCAACGGAAGGAAAACGGGAAGCGGGTAACACGAGAATAGAGAAGGGAGAAAGGAGAAGGGAGGATATTGCTCGGGAGTTATTTATGTGCCGTTGGGCGGGGAATCGATTGCAGTATTGCGTGTACCAGGGCTCCACATGGAACGCTGTCTCGATTCCTGCCAGCCTGGTCGATACAGGTAGATTATGCAATCTTCTATCAACGACTTCTACGGAAATCACTACAGAAGAGTGGACAGTCGAAGTTGAGTCTTTACACCTGTAAAACCATAAAAGGTAAAGTTAAAAACCATCATGTAGTTAAAAATGCAGGTGTTAATTTCGGATTATGTTGTTGTTGTCATTGTGGGAACCTACTGAATACCTGAGAAGGACCACGATACGTCTCAGTTGCTGAACACCTTCAGAGTTTCTATTTCTTGAAGTTTTAAAAGCAAATGATTGCAGAGCATAAGTGAATGAATGTAATGAATACAAATGATGCTGCGAAAGTACCATTTCACCGGCCGACTTGGCGCGCATAAATTTGAACCTCTAATAAATTGCAACATGGCGAGCAGTACTTCCAGGAGGTGGTTATTTTAAAAAGTTACACCAGTCATTTCCATTAAATATGCGATATGGTATACATGCATATGTATAAATATATTATATTCACTTACTGAGAAGTAGGCACAAAAAAGCCTATGGTACCAGCTGGCGCTTTGCGAGGGTGGGGCTGGGGGTGCTAGGGAAGGATCCAGCCTACAATATAAATATGTAGATACACACACAGATACAAATATAAGTATATTTTGAATAAATAATGATTATGAACTCTGTCACTTTAAATGGATGTATGAATGTAGGATGTATTTGTTGGGTTAGGTTCGGTTCGGCTTGAGTTGAATGCTCTCCTTCACATTCTTCTTCTCTTTTTCTTCTTCTCCGTAAAGTACATGTGTAGATACGAGAAATCGATAATCTTAAGGTTAAGATTCAAATTAAAGTGTGTTACTCGAAAGATGTCTCTTACGTCACGTTCTCTTCCTCCTTTGAACTCAAGGTGTCCAGATATTTTGAGGACACGAAAGATGATCGATTTCGGAATGATATGGGTTTCTCCATTCTATAAGGAATGCGTTGTGTTTGTCATTAATTTTATAAGTTTTGTACTCTTTAATAGCACTCGTAAGTAAGGAAACGACCTGAAAGGGAACACCATTAGATGAACTACATAACTTTTCACTAATCTCCTCATTTTTGTTTCTGTTCTACCCAATAAATATCATCTACCCAACAAATCATCTCGTATATACGACATAAAGTGACAGTACTTCATAACAATTATTTAATCAAAATAGACATTTTACACTCCATTTTATAGTGGGCCAAATTCCTTAATTATATTGTGTTTATTTTCATCATAAACTGCGAGAGTCGTCTTTCAACCCACCTCTTTTTCACCCACTATCTGTTATCCCTTCGCTTCTACGTAAAAAAAATATATACAAATTCAGTCATGTTCTCGGACACAGCATTTCTCTACACTCCAGCCATATCAGTGATACGTTCCGTTACTTGACGACGTATTACTGTAGTTGATAGTTACTCCACACTAGCCAGATTACCATAACGTTCAGCTGGGCTGCCAGGAGTCAGCAGTTGGGCCGAAACTATCGTAGGAGTTCAAAAGTAGTGCCCATCTCGCACCCCTAGAGACACCCACTCAACGACACACACATGCCACAGAAGAGTGTAGGGGTAGTTGGTGTTAACGCATGTCACTCTGATGTAAAGCTACTCACGAGTCAGGGTGTGAAAATGAGAGACTGCACCGTGCGCAACCCGTACAAGTATCGTTGTCGCCATCATCACCACCATCGTCATCAGGGTCATCGCTGAATTTATTGGAACCTCCACCAGAAAATTCCACTAGCTTTAGCGGGTGCTCTTGTATCGATGGTATTCGTTTCACTTCTTTTACCCTTAAAAAGTTACCCTTATTTTCGGAAAATATCGGGTGAAAAGGATTTTCGGTAGGTTTCTTCTAGAAATTTCTTAAATTTGTTGCTAATATTTATTTCAATTAACAACCCTTAACAACAATTTCTAGGGGTAGTTCTATAGGGGTTAGAAAAGCTTTGTGACGATGTGATTACCAACTCCTTGAACCCCTTTCATGCTATCATTTGTCAAATCTTTTCAAATTCGGAGAAAAAATTCAAACGAAAGCCTAGTTGCATAACCCTCCCTCCGGATTCAACGCCACTATAACCGCCTGTATCCCCTGGTGCATCGGGTACCTCCAGTGTTCGTTTAAGAATTCTTACCCTTAAAAAGTTACCTTTATTTGCGAAATATATCGGGCGAAAAGGATTTTCTGTAGGTTTCTTTTAAAAAGTTCTCAAAATTGTTGTTAATATTTAGTTATATGAACATCCCTTAACAACAATTACTAGGGGTAGTTTTCTAGGGGTTAGAAAATGTTTGTGACGCTTTGATTACCAAGTCCTTGAGGAACCTCTTTCCATATATTATTATATTTACAATCTTTAAAAATTCGAGCAAAAATTCAAACGAGAGCCTAGTTGCTTAACCCTCCCTCCGGATTCAACACCACCGTTAAACACCTGTTTCCCCTGGTGCCTCTGGTACCTCCGGTAACTCCGGTGGTCGTTTTAGTGTTCTTACCCTTAAAAAGTTACCCTTATTTTTGGAATATATCAGGTGAAAAGGATTTTCTGTAGGTTTCTTTAAAAACACTCTCAAAATTGTTACTAATATTTGGTTAAATCAACCTCCCTTAACAACAATTGCTAGGGGTAGTTTTCTAGGGGTTAGAAAAGCTTTGTCACGATATGATTGCCAAGTCCTTGAAGAACCTCTTCCTATATATTATTTCATTCACAATCTTTTAAAATTCGAGCAAAAATTCAAACGAGAGCCTAGTTGTTTAATCCTCCCTCCAGATTCAACACCACCGTTAACCACCTGTATCGCTTGGTACCTCTGGTGATGGTTTAGGTGTTCTTACCCTTACAAAGTTACCCTTATTTGCGAAAAATATCGGGCGAGAAGGATTTTTCTGTAGGTTTCTTGTAAAAAATTCTCAAAATTGTTTTTAATATTTAGTTAAATCAACATCCCCTAACAACAATTGCTAGGGGTAGCTTTCTAGGGGTTAGAAAAAATGTGTGACGATATGATTACCAACTCCTTGAAAACCCACCTTTCAATATATTATTATATGTAAAATCTTTATAAATTCGGACCTAAAACTCAAACTTGAGGCTAGCTGCATAACCCTCCCTCCGTATTCAACACCATCGTTAACCGCCTTTACCTCCTGGTGCCTCTGGTACCTCCGGTATTCGTTTAAGAATTCTTACCCTTAAAAAGTTACCCTTATTTGCGAAAAATATCGGGCGAAAAGGATTTTCTGTAGGTTTCTTGTAAAAAGTTCTCGAAATTGTTGCTAATATTTAGTTAAATCAACATCCCTTAACAACAATTTCTAGGGGTAGTTTTCTAGGGGTTAGAAAAGCTTTGTGCCGATCAGATTACTAAGTCCTCGATTGAAGTCCTCCTTTAAGTGTTCTTACCCTTAAAAAGTTACCCTTATTTGTGAAAAATATCGGGCGAAAAGGATTTTCTGTAGGTTTCTTCTAGAAAATTTTCTCAAAATTGTTGCTATTATTTATTTTAAACAACAACCCTTAATAACAATTTCTAGGGGTAGTTTTCTAGGGGTTATAAAGGCGTGCGGCGATATGATTTCTGATCCTTAAAAAAATGAATTCTTTAGATTATATTATGT
Organism: Myopa testacea; assembly: GCA_949629155.1. Taxonomy (NCBI): domain Eukaryota; kingdom Metazoa; phylum Arthropoda; class Insecta; order Diptera; family Conopidae; genus Myopa; species Myopa testacea. Next base: position 72,961,471 of record OX451345.1, read on the forward strand.
TAGAAATCCTTTTAAATTCTGTACAAAAACTCGAACAAGACCGCGGATCCTAGTTGCTGAACCCTCCCTCCAGATTCAACACCACCGTTAACCACCTGTATCGCTTGGTACCTCTGGTGATTGTTTAGGTGTTCTTACCCTTAAAAAGTTACCCTTATTTGCGAAAAATATCGGGCGAAAAGGATTTTCTGTAGGTTTCTTGTAAAAATTTATCGAAATTGTTGTTAATATTTAGTTATATGACCATCCCTTAACAACAATTGCTAGGGGTAGTTTTCTAGGGGTTAGAAAATGTTTGTGACGCTTTGATTACCAAGTCCTTGAGGAACCTCTTTCCATATATTATTTTTATTATTATATTATTATTTACAATCTTTAAAAATTCGAGCAAAAATTCAAACGAGAGCCTCGTTGGGTATCCCTCCCTCCGGAATCAACACCACTGTTAACCACCTGTTTCCCCTGGTACCTCCGGTAACTCCGGTGGTCGTTTTAGTGTTCTTACCCTTAAAAAGTTACCCTTATTTTTGGAATATATCGGGCGAAGAGGATTTTCTGTAGGTTTCTTTTAAACAGATCCTAAAATTGTTGTTAATATTTAGTTAAATCAACAACCCTTAACAACAATTGCTAGGGGTAGTTAATAGGGGTAGTTGTCTATTTATGTGGCCACAAGTCTCACAAATTTTTGTGAAGATAAACTGGTGGAAGATAAATTATACAGAAAAATTTACTAAAAATGTTTAAACATGTTTAAAATATTTAAAAATGCTCGAAAATTTTTCAAAATTCATGAATTTATTAGAAATTTAAAGGTGTCTCCAATTTAGAAATGTTTACAATTTTAAAAGCTTTATTTTAAGAAATTTTATAATTTATAAAATTTAATTTAAATGGGAAAGAGGAGGAAATGATCTATAAATAACAGTGATTTTGCACTTGCAGTTAAGTGGCCAACTTTCACAAGAGGAGCACGGCGTAGCTTCTCTCTATTCTCCCTATCTAACAGTGTCTAACATACAACTCGCTCGCTCTCTCAACGCGTGCTGTTTCACTTCTAAAACATTTCTAATCTTTTTAGAAATTTTCGAAATTCTTTTGTTAGGCAAACAGAAGTCCGAGCACAGCCAACAGACGGCAGCACAGATTCTCCACACATTCCTGAAATACCAACGAAATTCCTCTACAGACAGCGACATGTTGTGAGCTGATACAAAAATCCGAGTCGGAATTCAAGTCAAAATTATTGCGGATTGTGTCAAAAATGTGGCTACAAATACGGACAATCGGGCAGGTAGACCGACATCAAGAGAGAATCGGGGAGAATTCGGAGGATGGGACAAAAGAGACAATTTTTGGCCTCTAAGGGTTAAACTTGGCCGGATAAACGTTGAAAGGCATTCAATTTGTGAGTCTCTATCATCTTAATGTGGGAAAAAAGTCCCTGTGAGAAACAATTTCCGGCCAGGGTAACAGCAACTAAGAGCCGTTTATAAGCGCCACCCTCTCTTGTGGCGGGGAACGCTGATTGTGGCAGGAGGCGGCTGAATGGATGGATACCGATGATGAAAGTTGGCCAATGGAAGATGCTGAGACTATACGATGTGCATCCATCGATCGATTACTTTCATTTGCCGGTTGTTGTCGTTGTCCTTGTGGTTGCTACATGGGCCTTTCCTCCGCCTCTTCTTGCCTCTCATCATCCACTGCGCTCTTCGCAGCATGAATCGCAGGAAGCTAGCACTGATGTGCGCTTCCGGTTTCGCTTGCTGCGTTCTGTTGCACGCCTGCTGCTAGAAAATTTCTAGTTCCGCATTCTCGAATGCCGCTGGAATTCCGCGTTCGTGTTGCGCTTGGAGAAAACTATCTAATGTTGGTCTAGTCTACAGCGATAAGCGAAGCGAAGGAAGTATTCATGAGGAAGAGATGGAGGAATGCTTTCACTTCCATTTCCGGTTATTATAACAAGCATGAAATTAAAAATAGACAGATTGCTTTCACATTTCTCCGCCTCTTTCTTTCCTGAAATTATTCTATGATAGCTTTCTAGCAAATCTACGCTCCTTGTATATTTCGGCGGCGATGTTTAAACCACTGTTTTTTCACACGAGCGAGTTTTTCTGTTGATGTTCTAGGAGCGTGTTGCTCTCCCAGCTACCTCAGGCTTCAGCTACTCGGAGGAATTCTTCTTGTCGAGGCTCTCAAGCTCGCTCCATACAAAAGCAAGTAAAACGACGCTCTGCACTGAAACCGTTTAGGAGCTTTGAGCTCCTAGGCTGGAGAATTTTTGGGCTTGATTTTTAGTTTACAGACAACTTTGAATGTCCTCGAGTGAGCGGCTTGTGTAATACCCCATAGCAATTGACGCCATCCACAGATTTGTGTCTTAAAGTGTAAACTTGCGGCTTTGTGTGAACAGGCGCTCAGCTTAAGCAGCCCACGAAACGTGGCCACACTTTAAAGTTCCACATCCATGCAACAAAATCATTTGGCTTCTCAACAAGAAGAGCCTTGAGGCTCACAAGGCGCTCTTTCCTTGGATGTGATTCAATCAAATATTGCGACCGCTTTCTACGCTTTCTACGAAAGAGAATGTGAAGAAATTTTCTACACTGCATACCTCAAAAAATAATCCAGATCTGGCATGTTTCTGACAGGGTAGCAGAGCTGCTCCTGGAGCTGCTCAGTCTTTTTTTCCTCTTGCTTTCTTCCTCCAAAATTCCAATGTGACGAAAAGTGAAGGCTTGTAATAAACTGATTCTATTTTCTGTAAAACAACAGCAAAAAAATTAGCAAGAGTCATTTTATAGAAGCAAAAAGCAGTGTAGAAGAAATGCAAGTGACTCTTTGGTTGGGTAGGGAGCAAGTAGGAGGACTCCTCCATGGTAAGTAGGAGGGTGGAGGGGGAGTACACTGACAGTATACGAAAACGTGTTCTATCAGAACAAAAATTCTGCTGGGACTCGCGGCTATTTTCTGAAATTTTAATCATCCCCTTCTAAAGTATTATTAATTTTCTCTCTCTCTCTCTCATTCTCTCACTCTGGGTGTCTGTTTTTCTTTGTCTGCTTCGCCGTTTGTGTCACTTTTATGTGTAGCCACGTCATTAAAATGTCAAGTCATCAATCTTTTTGCCCTAAACAACAGGAGCTCAGCAACGGAAGCAGCGTAAACGCAAAGACATGTATTTTGTGTGGGACCTCCTCGTCTTCTCAGCCGTCTTCACCGTGTTTTGCACCCTCTGTTTAAATGTGCCGGCGTTTAGTCTGTAAACACTGCAGTGCTCTGAAAAGTATTTTTTTACTCATTGGTTATGCTCGCACTCATTCACCCTACCCTCTACCACAAGTCCTCCACTCTCTTCAACACCCTCTCGTCCTTAACCACTTGATACCCAACCACATCTACACTTTACCCATTTAATACCGTGAGTGTACGTTATTGTAGCCGTGCTATTACAGGGTGTGCTAAAGATTGTTTTATTTTACGAGAACATTTCCTTATTCTGAAGAACATTTGAAAAAGATGATTCGGTGAAGTTTTACAAGGCGAAGTTTTGAAGAAGGAGATTTGAAAAAGATCTGTGAAAAAACTATTTTCACCACCTTCTAAATCAACCAAACAGAGACGAATATAGGAGACTTTGACTGAAAGAACAGTTGTTCCCAAATATTTTATTTTTAATGTTTTATTTTTAATTTATTCTCTGGATCACCCTGTGTATATAAATTAGTTTCGCCCAAACAACAGACTTCCTAAGCTTAGTTAAACTCCCTTCCCTACCGTCTCTCTCTCTCTATCTCTCTGTATCTTCTCTGTCTTTGTCTAACTCAAAGATGAAAGTACGAGCTGAGTTCCTGCCATTGAATCCATAGAATTTTGTTAGCAATGCAATGAAAAAGGACGAAGCATGCAAACGAATTTCTGTGCTCGTCATATTTGGCCAGGACAACAGCAAATCCAGATGAGCAGCTGCATTTGTAACAGAAGCAGGGTAACCAGCCAACCAAAAAGGACAAAAAGGACAAAACAGAAAACTGATGGTGAGGTGGTTAGGGGGAGCGGGAGGATGGAGAAATGTTAGAAGCTCGCAAGATGAAGGAAAGCATCATCATCTAGTCATAATATCAGACAGAACTTTCTAACGGTAGCTGCTAACCGACTGCGTTTGCTTGGAGCCTGTTAAAAGATATTTGAAGAGAAATTTTAGGAAAATGATGGAGCATTAGAAGCACCCACCGAAGGGTGACAGATGAGTCTGAACAACCGCACAACAGCAGTGGTTTGAGAATATTAGAAATTTTCAAACGCAAACGGAACTGCAGAAGTGTACATCGAAAGAGTGAAAGTAGAACCATTTATTGAACTTGCAAATAGGAAGCACTGCACGCTTCGTACTCAGAATGGGTGGGGCAGTCGGGGCGGTCGTGGCGGACAGATACATGGACGGTAGAACGGAGAGACAGAAGGACGTACAGGAGGACAGACGGTGGGAAGCTATAAATTTTCACGTTTTAATGTGAAAACAGTCAACTCACGACGTCGTTTTTCAACAGGAGCACAGCAACGAGAGACGAATGCTAGCCGAAAAGGAGACGGAGTGGGAAGTTCGCCACCATCAACAAACTTAGAAGCATGCTTAAAGGCGCCTTGAGTGCGTGGTGTACAGCATGGAATGAAAGAATGCAAACAGTACATGCGCACAGAGTGTGGAGGTGGATGGCGAGTCGTCGCTCACCCTCTTACTTTATCATTCCCCTGGAATCACTACTACTAGAGTTCGCTTTATGCTAGGTTTTCTTTTCCGCTACTCTTTTCTGCTTCTTTTTTGTTGGGTCTATTTTCTGCTCTCACTCTGTCACTTTCTTGCATGTCGCTGGCGAAAAACTTGCTAACAGCCTTTGAGTACCTAGTATTATTGGGGTCCTGATAAGAATTTGTCTACAATAACGGTGTAAATAGCTACCGCGGTACCGCGACAGCCAACGAAAAATTCAGATAAATCGCAACGCGCCTGAAAATATGCAACATTGGAGCTACGGACGTATGCGAATGGATCGTTGAGCTACAAACGAGGAGTCCAAATATAATATTGTTTACAAAGCAATAATGATGACAATAACAATAGCAATAACACTTTAATAGATCAACATTTGCGTGGGCGTCTAAAAATCACAGAGAAAAAGTAGTCTTGTAGAATTTTTTATGAGGCGCCCAGAAAGTAGAAGGAAGAACGATGAGAAAAACAGGATACCAACAACAAAAAAGAACACTCATAGCAACAACACAGACGATTCGTTGCCACAGAAATATTGGCCACAGAAATGTTGCTCTCGTGCGTCAGTTGAACCACCAACCAAGTGAAGAATTTCACTTCACTCTCTCGCATTTCTTTACCTTTCTTTATCCTCAAGAGCACCCTCAACCAACCACCCTTTAATGGCCGCCATGACCTGACCTCCTCGGGTCAGAATGACGGGTGACTACATTTTGTGGCTCTTCGTATGCCGAAGCTGAAACCTTTTCTCTTTACTTGTCTTTCCACAACAACAATAGCAACATTTGGCTCGTCCTGCGCAACATTTTTGCTTTAACGGTAGGCAGCACTGTGAGCGCAGCGAGAGTATAACAACGAGAAACGAAACAAGGATGTTAGTGACTCTTGATTCTGGTCTCCTCACTTTGGACGCCTCCACTTTCAGTTCAGGCCGTGCTGCTTCCGGGGCTCGTCCTGTGGACCTCCCCAACCGCCTTCCTGGCTGACTGATTGGATGGTTGGCTAGCTACTGCTTCTCAGCTGCTGCCTTCCTAATACCTTTTACAGACCTTTTGTACTACAAAAATATGCAATTACATCTCTCTGTTCGAATGTGGCATTGAACGATTCCTTTACTATTTTTCAGCAGCCAAAATCGCCGTCTCATGTTGTAACTTTGTGTTACATTGTATCCACTCGACTCCACTAACCTCCCCCTCTCGCTCACCACCCATGTCTCGTGGGGGATGGTTTTCCCGGTTGTGTACCCCGCAATCACAGTGCATTTCATTCACAGATGTTCTTTCGGTGCGTTACGGTTGCTTCCTTTTTTAAACCCATTTCTGTAGCTTGTGTGTACACTAGGAATACCTACGAATCCACTTCGAAGCGGGGCGGTTTTTGTTCCTGTGATTTATTAGCGGTATCATGATGATGATGATGGTGAAAAAGAAGGAGAATTCAGAATTTACGTTGAGTACGCTAGGATTATGGAAGTTCATTACAATAGGTCACAATATACATATACGAAAGAAGAAAGTGAAAGGGGTCCAAAGAAGAAGAAGCTTCTTGTTAACTAAAATAGTGGGATGAAAAGCATCTGCATTTATTTATTAATCACAGAAGACGAGAGTCTTAAGATGTCTTGATATCCTTAATGTCTCTTGGGACTTTCTTCTTCAAGTTAAATCAATAACCATTTCATTCCTTGAGATATCATGGGAGAGTTCAGTCGTTGGATGTAATAATCGACAAGTTTTGGTTTGCGACGTCATCATGGTATCATCGTGCATTTTTCCGTATAGGTTTCTGACCTAAAAACCTTCTTTCACTTCAAGAATTGTGTTTACAATCAATTCTTATAGAAATCAAGTAGATTTAGATATCAGATATGGTCATCAAAACTGATTCTGTCGGTCTCACGACTGCGTACCTTTCGAATTTTATTTAAGTAGCGGTTTGTGCTTCCGTTTCCCATAAACTCTTATTTACAAAAGACATCAACAGTGATATCCTGTGAAATACCGCTGCATTGCGACTCTAAAGAGGGAATCACGAAGCACCTTTTAAAAATGATCCCCAAAGTTAAATATTTGAATGATCTTTTATTATAAACAAGCACGACCTCATTTCGTATGGACCTCGTAGAAGAGCGAGAGGACTGCAGGACATCCTGTTAGAATATTCTAAAAGCAGATGATTTCTATACGTTTTTTCTCCATCCACTTTCATTAAAAATAAAAACGCCGATTTAATGAACTATAAATGGACCACAAATTATGGGGATAGTCCAAAGCTGTAACCAACATAGAGTCAAAAAGAAAACCAAATTCACAATAAAAACTACGGGAGTATAAAAAATGTAAAACGGAAAAATAAAAAAATCATTATTAAACAAAAAAAAGTACATAAAGAATTCAACCCTGAAAAAAAACGAAACCCAAAAAACGAAAGCAAAAAAAAAAAAGTGGTGATGAAAAACCTCATGGAAAAAAATTTTAAAAAATATGGGGACCCAAAAAATTCCTGCATATGCGCAAAATACTATCACACAAAAAAACCACTTCCACTTTTCGGATCCACCCTCGCTCGCTTGCTCACCATCTGATGTCCTTCAGATGGTTTCGCTTTTTTTCGCCGTCAGCGTGGAAAAAAATCACCGTCGCGGATGTTATCAGCATAAACGCACAATTCGCACCCTCAGCGCTGACATCCGAAGCCAAGCAGTCAGTCATCCGGCCAGCACGCGTCTCAGCAGCCGCTGCCGCGCACCTAAAAAACTGCCGTCGCTATTAACAACATCAGATGCTTCAACTCAAGAAGCTGTTGTAATTTAAGGGTGCCGGAGAAACTCAATCAATGAACGCCATCAGTTTCACTTTCATTCATGCGAGGAAATCCAACGCATTGAAAGGAAGCACGCATCCTCGAGAGGGCGCTACGATGGAATGAAAGTGAGACTGAGATCGCTTGTAGAGTAGATTTTTTAAGCACTATTTTTGAGTCTTCCTTTTTTTTCTTTTCTTAGAGGAGTATACCACTCTTATTGTTGTTGTTGTTGTTGTTTCATTCTTCATTTAGCGGCTTAATGACGAAGGATTGAGGAACGCGTGCGCACGTGCCCTCATTCCGCAAACATGTGTTGAAGGTTTGTGTCTTGAGTCTTTTGTTTTCATCCGCTACGGCTGCGTTTCCGAACACTCATATTTTTTTCGATCTCTTTTTATAGTTAAATGATTTTTTATGTCCCACTTTTTTTTGTTTGAAACAAATTTTCTATAAAAAAATCTGACGTAAAGTATGCTGATGCGATGGGCGTTTTTTTCTATATTTTTTATAAGAATGTGGAAAAAACCTTCTTTTTTTCTGTGGTTACATGATCCGTTGCTGTTTATCGGCTTTTCTGGATCTTCTGGAGTTAGATTGGTGCTGATGGCAGGGCTCGTGCTATGAATGGAGTTTTTCACCTTTTCTGTGGTAACAAAAAATGTCTTTAATAAACACCGTGAATTGAATGAAAAAGTTGTTATTGTGCATCGTTTTTTTGTGGTTTTTTATTCCATTCGTGGACGTTTGTTGAGCTGCGAGCATCTGGTTTAACATATTTTCTTTATTTGATACTTAGTCACCCCGGAAAGAGTGCGGAAAGAGAATAATTAAGCAGATCTGAGAGGAATTCTGCTGAAAGAAAGTTTGCCTCGGTAGTATTAAAAAATTCTAAAGAAATAATCTACCAGTAATGATTGTCCGATAGTGAAAATCATTTAAGTAATGAAAGAATGATTACTTAATTATTTCGAGTGTTCTTTAGAACGCAGTCTAGGAAATAATTCGAAAACAATTTGAATTACATTTAAATGTTGTCTCTTAATCTCTTGCTCGGTCTCTGTTCTGCGGACTTTTTGCCATTCAAAAGGTATCCAGACAAAACGCTGCATTCTTCATTCACGGAAACACAATGCAAGTCTGTCAATCAGTACGATGGCATGCTGCCAATCGATCAGTTGATTTCCATTTTATGGTCACCGGTTGACCTTAATCGGATTTAATAGCAAACCCAGCTCAGTGCCCAAGAAGCACCTTTCGGCCACAGCTGAAAAACATCTTTCGGCAGCAAGCACAAAAAATAGCACAACAGCGAACAGCAGCGACAGCAGCAATTTTGCATCCGTTCGGCCCAAGGACAATTGACCAGAAATTGTCACAATGCCCCACATGTCGGGCGTTCTTAGAGTCCGCACAAAAGACGGATGAAAGCGAAACGGTGGCCAGAACTCAATCAATGTTGCTGCGAAGGTAGAGCGAGAAATGCAAATCGCATTATGAACGCAGTTGTGGACAGATACACTGACACAAACACATCCACACACACACAGGTACGAACATGTGTTTATCTATGCACCAACAAAGGAATGCAGCAGCAGCAGCAGCATCGGCAGTCCATTCAAATTGATGCATCCACACAATCGACTGCCGGACGCGGACTGTTGCTAGTTTGTATTGTAACTGTGTTTGTTGTGGTTGCTTTTGTTGTTATTCCACTCACTTCTTTTTTGCGCCTGTTGTTGTTGTTGCTGCGCCCAGATTGTCCACGTCGGTGCCGCACGCGTCCCATTGAACTACATTCGCGCTTGCATACACGCCCCTGGGATCAAAGGTGTACTCTGTGTGTGTGTGTGTGTGTGCGTGTATTGCTTTATATACCCATCGTCCATCCAAGGTGCAAATTTTGCGACAACAAAGTGGCCATCAATGGACACCCAACAATAAGAACGGACGAGCGGCAGCATTTAATTGTCTCGAAGGCATTCAGGAAGACGAACGAAAGACAGACTGTCGACCGCTCAACACGTGACAAAAACAATTGACGGATGAGTGTCTGTCTCCGTGGATCTCCGTGGATTACAGCAATGATTTGGGTCATCAGTAGCCATGAACATCGGTGATGATTGGAGTGGCATGCGTCCATTTGATTTGGGTAAGATGGAGTCTTTAACCAGATGATTTTCTTTTATAGCCACCACAATACAGTAGAATCTTCATTATTCCTCTCATGTAGCAACCCAATCTAATCTATTCTCTTGTAATCCACTACGATCGAGATAAAAAACCGAACTCTGAAATAAAATAACGAAACTGAACAAAATAAACGACTGCCGAAACCCGGGATTGAACCGGGGACATTTAGATCTTCAGTCTAACGCTCTCCCAACTGAGCTATTTCGGCGACTGATACATAATTTATTCATATGAGTTTAATGGGATCCAAATCAGTTCAATACTTATAGCTAAGGATATACAATTATTACTTTGACCATAGTCTACCATACTATACTCTACCATCTGTAGTTTTTTGGTATATAGTGTGTATGGTTATTTCTAGAAAAAAGTTTATAACTAGAATAAATACTCGTACACATTTAAAAGGCGACTCTTCCAACTTTGGACTTCTTGCTTTCCTGGAGTACATTCAAAAGACGTACCAATGCTCCTGCTCTCAGATCGTTTCCCATCTTTTGCTCGTATCGATTTTCGAATGCTTCAAACACCCTGTAGTTGGCATAAAAACAAAGTCAAGTTTGGATGAAGGAAAAACTAAAAGAACAACAACGCGATGATTAAAAACCAGAAAAATATTTGAGCTACGCATGCATTCAACTGCGGAAGTGCAGCCGACAACACACACGAGATGAAACCGAAGATGAAGAGGAAGATAAGAAAAGCAACACAAGTAACACACACGAATGACAACAACAAAAACGAGTGCAACTTAAAGCAAAAAAGTGCTTTCTCACCAAAGAAGCAAGCGTCAGAAGCAAGCAGCAGGAGCTTCTAAGCGACGCTTTTTACCGAAGTTAAAAAGCACCACCAACAACAACAGCGGCGACAACAGCAACAACATAAATGAGAAGAATTCATTATCGTCAGCGGTGAGCAAGACCGACCACGCTGAAGAAACTACGCTGGGAGAGGATCAGAAGAAGAAATCGACGATGACGACTGCGCCAGCGAGATCATGTTGGTTCCGCATTGGCGGCCAGAGCTGAAGAGCACCTTTCTTCAACAACAACAACAACAACAACGATGCTTAAACCATCTCAAGCGACTGAAGCTTCATCTGCACACCAACACCAACAACAACAATAGACATTGAAGCACTGCTTTGTGCTTCTATCGTTGTTAGTGTTGTTGTTGTTTGGTCGGTCATTGCCCCACTGTGACGTCACCGGTTCAATGGCAAAATGTGACCCAGATTGTCTGAGCTGCTCAAGCGTTAGCCTGTGGAACCTTCATTGAACGAACGAACGAACAAACAAACGATCAAACGAATGAGCGAACCAAATTCAGCCTCACAGCGCCTTCCCGACACGACGAATCCAAATACTGAAGCCAGAGGAGCCCCGTCAGAGAGCCATACAACCAAACTGGGCTTAGAACCTGCCTGCGAGTGCTCGAGAGAATGCGACATGAAGCCGTGTTGGCTAAGACTCTGCCAGTCTTTGTTGTTGCTACGAGTATTTTCAGCTCTCTGCAAAGAAAGGAGGAAATACATGCAGCGAAGAGAGTGAGGAAGTCGCTCTCTTCAGTCGATTTCCATCTTGATCAAGGTCTTCTGTGGTATTCATTGTCGATGTCGTGATTGCTGTTGGAGCTTTACAGGGAAAGGTCGCAATTACTTCAAGTTTCCCTAAATTACACATCAGATTATACAGAGTAATCAACTCGAATTAAACCAAAACCCAAACCCAAATATTGTAAATGGTTTTGTGAGGATCTTTTAAAGTTATAACCAATTCAAAACAGAATATGAATTGAATATTTTATACCAAGGTTCCTCCTTCATTTTCAATACATCAGAGATAATTACTGTGGTTTATATTGGCTTGTTTTAAATAAACAAATACAAATACAGCGTCTCTTGTAGCTATTTGGGTCGATAACTTCGAATCTGAAATCGCCTTTTAAAAACTCGCTTCGGTTTTTCATCTGAAGTTCCAGACTCCTATAAAATGAAGGCAGTTCAGGTCCGGAAACTAAAAATGCAGATGGTCCTGAAGAAACACTTGACAATAAATCGAGGAACTTGAGAAGGATCTGAAATTTAGTAGTAGTAATCTTCTGTGGAACCTCTTCTTTGGTGTTAGACCATATCTATGCCTTTAGAGACCTCTTTTATGTATGTGAATACCATAGCTAAAACATGCAGATTCTGATCTATCAGATTCGAATTTATTTGTACATAGAAATTAATGTACATTTTTATGTATAGCTCCATAAAGTCAAGTCTTAAGTCAGGCGAAATAAAACAACAATTAAAATATTAATCGAGACAGTAAATTTGAAAATCAACACTTCATTAAAAGATGGTTGCATTAAACGGTCGTTTCATCCGCACCAGCACCGGGACCAGCTACCAGCAGGCACAGCAGATAAACCATGAGTACACTCCAGCTGCAACGCGTCGTATCGCGACCCACCGAGCCGAATCACCGTGAAGTGGAAATCATGCTGATATTTTTATGACGATAATCGGATTTAACAAAAGAGGCCAATTGAACATGAGCACCCTTCTAATGGGGCTGCCATTAAAAAGTCGTTTCAGCGGAAACGAGCTGCGCGCCGACGCAGGGTGGAGGACGAGGAAGCGGACGCGGAGGTGCCGTCCTCCAGGCAGCATCTGTCTTGCCCGGGCTACCTTGTCTATTCCACTCCCCACAGACACGCCATAAAAATGCAAACTAATTCAATTGCCAACCTGGCAGAACGTGAAATGAATTTGAAAGAAGGTGAAAATGGCCAAACTGGTGGATGGGCCCCCAACTCTGAAGGGGGTGGTGCACACATGGCGAGGAGGCGCTGAAGCACTCTCTTCGGGTGGACGGGGGGACGTGATCGTGGTCGACGTCGTCACTGCATAAACTCGGGAACTTCATTTCGATTCTAATTTCCTTGACATGAGATGGTTTACCGAAACAAAGAGAGCAACAGAAACAACGCAACGAATTGAAGAATGCGCCCAGTTGTTGTTGCTGGCGATGTGGCGAAATTGGATTGCGTGCTATTCCTGGGAAAGTCAAGCAGAAAATAAAGTGCACGTCGCATGCGGTAATAATAACAATAAAATAAAACAACACACGTCGACGACGACGTCGACGATGAGCGCACGCAACCGAATGGAGGAGGAAGAAGAAGCAGCAGAAGCAGAAGCAGAAGAAGAACACGTAACGACGTTGACGACTACGCATCTGGGCCCCAGCAAGCCGCGTGGATGTCGCACGTTGTTGTTGTTGGATTCGGTGGGAGGGAGGAGAGGCGGGGGCGGATTCTGTATTGTGTCCACTTGGAATTAGTTTCAGGGAAGTCGTTTATCTTCTTCTCGGTGTTTTACACTGACACGCCTTCTTTCGGTCCAGTTTTGAGAGGGTTCTCGAGACTACAGAGATGAAATTTCCTAGAGTTAAGACATCTTAACTTTCAGATCGAAGTTTTCTCTCAAAGTTCAGAAGATAGGATCACTTATCTTTCTCGATCCGAAAGATGACCACTCTATCTATAAGAAGACTCTATCTTTTTCCATTTAAAATGTGCTTCAAAAATTAATCTTCTCTAGATTAGATTTAGATCTCGATTCTTCTCTAGATTCTCGAGATATCTAAACAATTCATCGGACTCCTATCCAGAGTCCATCGCTTACGATAATATTTACAAGATTTCTTTATAACGAAGAAGAAAATATAAGAAGGAAAGGAAGGATTCACTATAAATTCGACTTGAGAGATATCAATGTTAAGAGCATTCAGCTGAAATCACTTTAAATACAGTCGGGGGGACTCCGGAGTGCCAAGAAGAAGTCTTGTTGACTTTCTGCCTGCCTCCCGGTCCGGTGGTCTGTCATTTTGTCGATCTGTCTGTCGATCTGTCTGTGGATCTGTCTGTCGATCTGCACATCGCGCGATCGATGTACTCTGCCACCGATCTGTACATCTGCGCTCTCGTTTACAAGCCTCTGCCGCACTCCGGTCGTCAACGTGGTCTTCGTCGTTGTCATGTAAAAAAACTTGGTAAACAAGTAATAAATAACAATTTTTGTTGTAACTAAAAACAAAGCACCAGAAACTAAAACCCACCAAAACGTACAGCTCACTGCATGGCTTTAAAGCGAACCCGTCAGTGGGGCTCTCAGATGCTCAGGCGGCTGCGGCTGCGAGTTGGCTCCGGCTCCGTCTCCGGGCCGGTTCCCTCGGCTGGCGCGATTCATTCGGCTGCGTTCGGCTCGGTCACATGGTTACACGATTACGGATGCAACATCACTTCCGCATTACTGCAAGCAGCTCCAACGAAGTGCTGCTCCGGCGTGTGTCCGTGTCTCTGGCTGCATGTGTGACTTTTGATTTATCTGTGTACAAGTTTTGTGTGGGTTCGAGAACCGCGAGAGCCGCAGCCGCCGCTTAGAGTGAGCTTTTTAGTGGTTTTCCTGGTAAATATCGATACACACACACATGTTCTCACACATGCACACGTCCGATCACAGGGCTTGCCTCTTGTTCTCGTGTGTGTGCCTGAACCACCTGAACAGCTGTTCGTTGGTGAGCGTACATCTTTGCAACTTTTTTCTCAATCTGCGGAGTAGCAGCACAAGTGTTGAGTTTTATAACATGCTCTCCGGCACGTTATGGAAGAGAACTTCGAGCCTCGGTTAGATCGGGCCAAAATCGAGCTCTTAAGAGAGCTGCTCTTAAAATGTTGTTCCTTTTTTCGAACACTTTTCCGAACTAAACAAAGTGTGGTTTTCCCTCGATTTCTTCGATTAAAAATTTAGTTTTCAGAGATCGAAAGACATGTTGAATATCTTGGATGAGTTTTCGATCGTTCTTCGATCTTTCGTTCACTTACTTAGAAATTTCGCTATTAAGGGTAAAAACTAGGATTCATCACATCGAACGTTTCCGTAATTTCGATAATAATCAAAGAACTTTTCTGTAATTTCGATAATAATCCAAGGAGATGCAAAAATTGAAACTTTTTCAAAATTCATCAATTAATCATTTCATCAAAACTGCACCGACATTTTTTGCAATTCCAGAAAAATTTAAATTTGTCTGTTTTCCTTTCTGTTCTGGCGACCGCATCCGAGCCCGATCCAAGACCGCACTCAATCTTGTTCAGTTGTCTGCCAAAAGAGGATGATGGTTGCATGATAACAACAACAAACACACACGGACTCACATGCATTGTACACACTCTTATATACATAATATAGAGAGATATATTGTGTATCCATGTGCATATATCATTTCCAAGTACGACTTAAAATCGCTGCAGGCTTTTAATGCGTAAACCTGCCGCGTACATCGTATTACAAGAAACAGCGGGCAACCAGCAAGAACAACAACAACAACAAGAACAGCCCATCCTCATTACATATTCACAAGAAAAAGAAGGAAAAAAGGGAAACATTAAGAAATATTCGGCTGTCGAAAACATTACAACAGAGAACTCTTCTTCTTCTCCCGCTTCTTCTTCTTCTTCTTGACGGCAGACGAAGGATGGTTCGGCCGACCATGGACACTTCGGGTGGATGGGATGGGATGGGATGGGATGGCAGCAGAGCCCACACCCCACTCATGCTCCCCATCCTCCCACAGCGCCGGAACGCATTTACAACGAGTCGGGCGGGAAGCAACGCTGACGGTCGGAGCCCAGCCCAGCCCAGCGTGTTTACTGCCAAAAATGGAGCCCCAAAATACACTCTCCAAGCAACTGAAACGCACAGCGGAGTCAGAGTCAGAATCGAAGTCGGTGCCGTCCAGCAAACAGCCAAACTTTATGCGGCTGTCGTCTTGAGCCGCACAGCAAACCAGAGACTCCTCAGTTCTGGTGTATTTCTTCATTGTTATTATTTTTGGTGTGTTTTTGTCTCTTTTCGTTTTACATTTTGGAAGGTGAACGACCGCAGCAGCTCCGGCAGCGTCATCGAGTTGAGCAGAGTGGTCGTCGTTCCTTCGTACGAACAAAGGTAGTGAGAGAGAGAAGACAGCCGAAGAAATAATAAAATAACAATAATAATAACAACAGTTGGACTCAGCTTGTGAGCTGAAGTGTCCGGTGGATATCTCTGACATGTTTGCACTGCTGCGGCTGTTGCGATCACTAACGCCACCCACACCACCTGCTACCAGGCACTCCCCCCACCCCTCAACTAGAGTGTGCAGGAATGGAATAACGTAGAGCTTCGAAGACGCGGGCGGGGGGATCGCTGCCTCCCGTCAATTAAAGCAAAGTCGCGCCGCTGTGACGAAACTGGAGCTGGTCTAGGCGACATGTGAGTGTGTGTGTGTGTGCCCGTGTGTGATGAATCCGATCATGCTACGATTAGATTTCGGATGACAGTTTATTCGGTTGCCAGCGAGTCATCAACACGTCTCACTTACTCACTTCTTCGTCAGCTTCGTCAGCTTCTACCGCAGCAGTCGCCTGCCCCTCGGTTGTCTTCGTTGCTTGTGCATTTCTCGGTATTTGGCTATCGTGTTCTTCCTCTCCCTCCTCTTTTTGATTGCTTCATTTGCCCGCTAAGCGCTTGTCTCCGACTGCGGATGGCTTCTGTGTCTATAAATAGTCTTTCGGTTTGTTTCTATGTGAATTTTCGGGCACTCCGTCCATCTATCCACCCATTCGGCCCAAAGGTACTTGACCCCGTCCCGCTCTGAGCTGATGGTCTCGCATGCGAAGCACCTGGTTGGCGTTGTAGTCGCAGCCACACGAACGGGTTGTGTGAAAGCCGAGAACGAAAACCAGCTGAGAGGCCAAAGAAAGCATTCCACGACATGCTCGCCATATCAATCAGTGAAGCTACTAAACTTTTTTGGGTTTTTGGCATATTTATGACCCTGATAAAAGGGAGATAAGCTTCCATTCGATACGGTCTCCAAACGACATCTGAAGGCGTTGGTTAACTTTTCTTCCTTCTCCATGAATTTAGTGATTCCGTCAACTGAAACCTCTCAGAAGAAGCTGTAAATATGCGACTATACTCTGCAAAAACGAGCAGCTAAAAGTTCAAACGTCAAACACTTTTGTCCTGAGTTTTTACCTTGCTAGAGGCCAACATTATTCACTAGTAGTTTCATGATCTGTACACACGATCAGTAATAAAAGCCTCAAAGATACACGGATCTTTGTAGATTCTATTCGTACACGTTTTCATCTGAAATATTGTTAGTAACAGCGATCATGTGGCGCTCATGAAGCGTTCAAGTAGCGATCGATTTCAGTTACTAAGCGAGTCAACGACTTTCAGATCGAATGGGGCCCAATATTGAGTAGTCGCTTATCTGGATACACACAAATCCATCCAAGCATGCACCCCCATCCATCAACGCCGGGTCGGAGGGATGGCAGATGGCTAAAAAGGTGCTAAAATTAAGCATCTGCTGTAAAGTGTCTATTATCTATTCTAAAGTAGCTTACGATCAAAACAAATCAAATTACAACGACACGCATGACAAACGCGAAAACCTGCCTGACCGCTCGACAGCACTCGATGAATATTATTGAATATGATGAGCAAACATTATCTTAAAAACACACACACACACACACACACACCGATGCACTCTCTCACATGCACATGCACAATCAGCAGCAGCACATGATGACGATCGTGATCTGTATCATGATCAGCGTCATTCAAAATCGGCTAACTAATTATTAGTTATATAATGACGCGGCGTCATACCACAGCGAGGATGCGGATGGCGGAGGGGTGGGAAACGCAGGGGCAGGGATGTCGAGAAGCGTTCCGTGGTATCCACGAGTACAGCGAGATGGTATATCGGGAACCTAGACGGGCAAATTGTTTGCACTCCGTGTACTGTGCAAGCAAACAAATAAACGAACAAATAGTTATGATTACAAAACAGCAACAGAAACAATAACAACAACAACGAAAAGCGACCAAGACTGATCCAGGGAAACACTTTTGGTAGTTTATAAGAAAAAATGCGGAAATGCTTCGGTATCAGTTTTCATAAAAGAAAAACACGTCAAATGCAGACGGTGCGAGAGTGTGTGCGCGCTCTCTGGTGGTGCATGTATACGTATGTGCATGTGTATACGTATGTGTGTGGTTGCCCAAGCATCCAAAGTGTTTTCCCAGCAATGCGCCGCCGCAAAACATAGCATTCGCCGACTTGCAGTCACAATGATCGCCACGAAGACGATGACGACGACGACGACGATGATGATGACGATCGCCATATGTGGCCCGCCATCAAGTAATCCTCGCTATGCAACTCATCCCGGCCAACTCCAGTCATAAGATCAAGCATTGCATGCATGCCAAGAGTATCCAACGACACCAGCACTTCGCCGGGGAGCTGCACACCAACCAGCCAGCGTCAGTGATCGTGGCAAAGAGCTGTACAGATCCAAATCTAGAAAGAGACGGCGAGAAGGTGATGCAGAAGGCGCGGAACCGGGAGAGAGAGAGAGAGAAGACGCAACGAAAGAAATACGATGTGTATTTCGTATTTTTACAAGCGGCCAATAGTTCAACGACCGAACAAATAGTGACCCACTAACATCCGCCAGTACGTTCACCTCACGTGACGTATTACAGAGTGCTGCCTCTGCTGTCTCTGCTGGTGCTGCTGCCACCTCGTCGAAGAAGAGCAGACGAGCGCCTACTACGACGACGACGACGATGATGAGCCACGAAGACGCAGACAGCGATGCTGATGAGGCCTGTTATTCTTGGAGAACTGGGCGCGCTCTCAGGTCTCAATGGATGCTCTTCGGGGATCATGTTACAACGAACGTCGGTATGAGAGCCAAGCTTATGACACAAAGCTCACTTACCGCTCCAACTTACCGGCTTTTCTTCCAACTTGTTGGGTGTGACGGTTCGACGGCGGTGATGGTGATGGCGACACCTCGCTCTTGCTTCTTATACTCTTTTTTTCTTTGGATCTTTGGTGAAGTGCTCTCACGCTCTCTTCAAGTCAGGTAACAACCACAACATCTTCGCTTCGGAGATACAACAACACAACAAGAACCACAACCTAAGCTGACACTTATTGGAGTATCATGGAAGCTTCTTTCTTTTACAAGAAGATGACTTTAATGCATAAATTTTAATTTTGATTTTCTTTCTCTCGTTCGAAAAGGCTTCATAATCACGATGATCGGTTTTTGTTGTTGTTGTTGTTATTGAGATGTTGTTGTGCCTGTTATTATTAGTAAACACGGAAGAGTTAATACAGCGCACCAGCCAGCCAAAGCATCTGCGTCTTCAGCCAGCGTACCGGCCACATTTTGAACTCGATAATCGTATCGCGCTGGAAAACTTCATCACCGCAGTTAAGCGAGTTGGTAGCGAGTGCTACTGTTGTTGTTGTTGTCATGGGATACTGTTGCTTATCTGCGATAAATTCTTCCTCATTTCATTACAATGTTGACTTGAGAAATAAAGATTAGATGAGTTACTGCTGCAGTGCGATACTCAGAAGCTGTGGGAAATTTTCGATGTCAGGTGATTGTGTTCGGCACTCTTCAGGGCACAGAAATTTGGATCTGTTCGTTCGTCACTTCAGTGAGGTGCCACGTTTCAGGAAATGTCACCCAACATAGTCGCATGTTACAGAAATGCATGTAAAAATATTCAAAGCCCAATACAACAAAAGCACAGTATAGCCACTGCAACTGAAAAAATACCTTATTATGTTATAAATATTTAGATAGCAATGAGAATATTTAATACCTGGCATTAATACAATGTTCAATAAATATTGAGATGGAAATATTCAAAGTTTCGTCTACTTAAGGTTGGAATTCAGATGCAGATGCAGATGTCTGCGTGTCTGTATGCACTTCGGACCGTGGAGATATTCGACTTGAGTTTTGACAGTTTATTATCTGGCTTTCTTTTCACCTGGGAGTAGTTTTTATTTCGAATTGCTTATCAAAAATGCAATGAAAATGCATAGATTCCAGTGATTCACAGATTCGAGGCGATAAAGCGAGCCTGGAGCGACCACCTTTCGACCAAACAAAATAGCAATAACGTCATGTCGTGCCATAAAGATAACCACTTACCGCACAAGAGGCAGCAGCCGAAAAGCCAGCACTCACAACAAATACACGTTATGACAGACCCATGCGGTGAAAGTAAAAATCCATAATTTTCACATTTCATAAAAGTACATAAAATGGCAAAAGTGACAGCCTCGAACCTGGAGCGCACCTCTGCTAGTCGTGAGCAAAAAAGAAAACATTACAACAACTACAAAGTGCTACAATGACACTGACAGTCGGCGAAAAGCAAAGCAACACCAGCCACCAGATAAGACAGCCCAAAAAGGCGGCGGAGGTGGTGGTCTTTCGGCGAAAACACGGCTAAACAGCTTCATTACAAGGAAAGCGAAGACGCAAACAAGCAAAGCGGAGGATGAGGATGACGGAAAAATGCTGCACGAGGCTGAGTAAAGATCAAGGTGTGAGTCCAACATGCACGATTAGCACGGAGGAAAATCCTATCTGATGGTGCGGCTAGACGGCCGAATATGACAGCTGAAGGAGGCTGAGGACCCGAACAGACAGACGCAGAGCCAGGAGGCAGGAGGAGGAGTGAGTAGAGTGTTTTAACCCACTGTCTCAGGCTGTGATTTAAGGGCCTCATTATTTATGATCTGTCGAATTGCGTGGTCCAACCGGAACGTGATCAGCATGAAGAGCAGCGGCAGCGGACCCGCTTTCGGTGAAAGTAGTCCTTATTTGGCGCTTATTTGACAGTGAAAACACGTTCATTTCGACTTTGAATTTAGTTGGTGTGATTGTTGTTGTTAGTTTCTTCGCTCCTTTTTAATCCCATGTTGCGAACTTCGATTGATCGATTTTTCGAGCCGGTTCCCACAACCGTTTTGGTTCCCAGGTTTTTGTGTGGCCTGTCATCAAGTGAAATGAATGAATGAATTTCATCTGAAGATCACCAGCAACAGATCTCGGGTTTTTTTAAATGAACAGCAAATTTTGTTATTTTTTCTCTCCTTTTTTATTGAAATTTGGTCCTGGCGTCAATGCATCCTTGAACTAAACACCGAGCGCTGCTGTGCACGTTGGTGGCATCTGTTAGCATCACTCAACTTTATTAAGAATTCATTAAAATTTTCACACGTGATTCGTCGGCGTTGTTGTCTCGTCGTCGTCATTCGAAACTTTGGGCCTCAACTCGGATTTCTTGCGCTAAGTTTGGTTGTTGTTGTTATTGTTTTGTATCACCGCCGCCGCTGCTCTTGGCCAAAAATTTAGGCCGCCTCGTAGTTTAACGCATTCGTTTCGTAGGTGGCTGGTTGACTGGGCATATCGTATGTCCCGGTGGTACACACACTCATTTTATGAAAGAATCTGTGCACCTTGAAGAGGACGGATCAGGTCAGGTGTTTTTAGCCGCTAGACGCTTGGAGCATTTTTGGGACACGGATTAAGAACATTACGTGGGTGTTTCCCACACACTTTCGGTTCTGGGATTATATTGTATGAAGTCTGATGTTGTTGGTACTTATAATATATCTAATATGTCATTCTGTGTTAAATACAACTAAAGACTCTGTGAAAACCTTTCATACGAATATTTTAAGAATAAAAATTGACATTCTATGAAACGAATAAAAATAGTCTTCTCGTCTAATAGACAAGACCCAAAAGCGGCTCCGGGAAGCTGTAAATAAAACTGGAGTAGCTATGAATGGGATGTTTTTGTTGTAGCCACTCTCTTGCGGCAGCCAACACGAATGACTCTCGTGCAGCCGATCTTCCAAATGTATATCATATACTTGCTGCTGTTACTGTTGTTGTTGCTGCCAGGCTGCATGTTGCTGGTCTTCGGTTGCAATACTCATGTGCGGCAGCTGAAGCGGTGGACGCTGTGCACTGGCTTACGTAAGCCATGAAAAACTTCCGCATTCATTGAAGATCATTTCTGTCGTTTGTTGCTAATGTTGTTCGGTGTATTCGATGCTGTTTTTGCTGGTGCTGATGGTGGTGATGGTGCTGCTTTTTAAGTAATTTTAATGCAGCAGCAGCAGCGAGCGACACAGCGTCTGTTACAATTGCAAATCGCCAGAGTTGCCAGAGTTACCAAGCCGGCAGACAAACAGCTGGAGGCTGGAGGCTGAGACGTCAGAAGCTGTCTTTCGTTGATATCCATGGGAAAAACAAAGAATGGTCCTCGGTCTTCTATGGAACCCATTACGAATTTTATGATAATTAGTTATCGATGGCATTTAAATAATCTCCGAGTAGAAGCGTAGAAAAGAACTGGATAAAAATTGAGAAAACTTCAACCACAGAATTATTTCCTTAATTATTTACAACTCTTGGGTAAATCAAGTGTTTCGCCGAGAAAAAAATCATGTACAAATTATATGCTAGTTTTTGTTATTCTTCTTAAAAGGTCCGTAAAAAGTAATTAATTTCAAAATATGTATTAAAAGTATTAAATATAGTAATATAAGCTAAAAATCTAAATAAAGGAAACTCAAAAACTACAATTTGTAGCTTTTTTTCCTGAAATAGTGTTATAAAACCTCCCCCCCACCCCCCCCTCAACAATTTATTGCAATTCTCCTGATATTCCGAACAACAACAACAGCAGAAACCTGTTGATTTTGTTGTTCATGGGTCCCTTCACAGTTTTCTATGTTTCCCTCCTCTCCAACACCGCACTGAACAACAGTTTCCTGTGTTACAATTCCTTGGCAAGAGTTGAAAAACGACGAGTTGTCTAAATGAACCGTTATTCCACTGACCGCTATGGAAAATGAAGAGAGTCAACTGGAGGCTTCATTGCCATGGCCTACCTACCACAAAAGAACATTACATCAGCAGTAGCAGCAGCAGCAACAACAACAACAACAACACTGAACACCAACAACGACTCGCAAATAAATTGTGCGCCATAAAAAACTCATCCACAGCACAGAAATGTAAGCGTGGCTGGGGCTAGAATTGATAAAACGGGATATTATAAAATGCATTCTCCATGCACAAGAATGAGACACTCTTGACCCACTTTCCGAGCCGCACTAACGGTACCTTGCAGTTAGATGGGAGACCGTTATTAAGCAAAAAATACGATACAACAAAAGCTAAGCCAAGCTAAAAAGTAAGCAAGGCAAAAAGTGAAGAAGAGAAGAAAACCAAATGGACTTAAGAATGGACTGAACCAAAGCAAAGGAGTTCCATAAGAATGCAAAACAAATGAATACCAAAACAAACTGGCCAGGAGCAAGAAAAAAAACAGCAAAACGAAAGAAAGTACGAGTTGAACTGGAACCGTGCAACAACAACGACAACGACAGCAACGAGAACGAGACCGAGAACAACAACAACAACGAAGACAAACGCGTCGCCATACAAGAATCCAAAATAGACCACGTCGTGGTGGTGGCGGTGCTGCTGCTGCTTCCAAATGCGTTGCATGAACGAGCACCTAAATATATGCAAATAGGTTGCAACGGCATTAGAATGTTTATCAATGGAGAGAGAGCCATAGAGTTATGCGGGTAGC
Organism: Myopa testacea; assembly: GCA_949629155.1. Classification (NCBI taxonomy): domain Eukaryota; kingdom Metazoa; phylum Arthropoda; class Insecta; order Diptera; family Conopidae; genus Myopa; species Myopa testacea. The sequence continues at coordinate 72,984,792 of OX451345.1, forward strand.
TTGTGTTCTACTGCTCACTATTTACATGGCGTGAATGGATTATCAACGATCAGTGCTGCTGCTGCTCTATATTAGGTAACTAACTGCCTCTCGTCTGCTAGCTGGTGGACGCTCTGAGCAGATCCGAGGAGTGGTCTTCTGAACGCCTCCACCGCTCCCACTTCATCATCTGTTTGTTGCAAATCGTAGTCCGGCAATGATTAAGTAAGTCAAACAATTGCAATTAACCTTCAACTTGAGCTTGTATTTTCCGCGTGTATTCTAGGCACGTCTACGGATCCTAGTGCTAGTTTTAATTTATGCAAAATGCAACGTACGCAGTCAGTTGCTGGTTTAAGGGGAGGGGGGGCTCAGAAGGTGCAAAAATCCCCCCGCTAATTTGTGCGTCATAATACACAGTAAACCCACAAGGCCCCAGAAAACTCTAGATAATTAAATAATGTGTATCATTGGACAAACATAGAGAATACTTCAGAGTTCTTATCTTCAGATAGCGGATTAGTTGAACTTCGTTTAAAAACATTTACTTTCAGTTTGTGAAGTTGAATTGCAATATAAATTCTAAAGTATAATAATAATCTAGAATAATCTTGAAGCAGTTTCAGACTCAAAATGTACGTATTGGAGAGGTTTTCAAAATAATCTTAAATTAACTCGGACCCTGAATTCACAATCTTTATCGCTCTCGAAGAACGCGATTAGGATAAAAAGAAAACAAGCCAAAAAAGAAAATAACCACTACCATCGCTTCATTTGAAAAGCAAAAATGTGATTTTATTTTGTAGCGGAAACAAGTTAAATACTATGATACTATAACTTTGTAATAATAAAAACGGTGATATTATAAGTACTTTGAGATTATTTTACGAGTAAATCGAATAAAATGGTTATACTGGGAAAACTGAAAAGAAATGCTCAGCGCTTCTAATTTAGGACAAATGAACTTTGGCCAAGGCGACAATAGGAGCAGCAGTGGGCATCTTTGGATACTCGCCAGCACTGGCGGCGATGTCCAAGTGAGTGTACTTCAATGGGTGACTCGACTCCAGACCATGTTTATCCAGACCAGTGGTTTGGATGAGGAAAGCCACCGGCACCTGGAATCAAGCAATGAATCGAATTTAAGTCGCTTTGACCACCACTGATCAAAACTAATGTTTACCTGATGGCCTCTGGGTGAGCGCGACGAAGGTGCATTATTACACTGCACAATGTCCTCGCCCAACACTTTGCCACTGTTGAACTCAAAGTCATCCTGACGCAAAACGGACACCTCGAATGGCTCGCCGAATGAAGTGCCAATCGATTGCAGTTTGCGCGCATGATCACCCTCGCGAGCAACGCTGTTGTCAATCACGATCGAGTAACCTTGGCCCGCGGCCAGACAAGCGTGACCCGTCAGTGTCGCCACAGTGAACAGATGTGGGTCAGGCAACTTCTGCTCCAGAGCGATTTCCTTCATGCGGCACAACGCATCGGCCATGCACATGCGACCCTCGGCATCGGTGTTACCCACACGTACGCGTACTCCGGCGCGAGAAGTGATTATCTCGTCGGCGACGTAGGATTCCTCGCCGACAGAGTTGCGTACCAGGCAGAGAGCTGCAATGACATGCACGTCAGCGGGTTTCTGCTCGTTGACAATCTGAGGAGAAAACGTTTTCAATTCAACGGAGATGCTTGCATTGAATTAGTGTTCGAGCATCGTTTTAATTTTCTACGCACCTGCATGAACCCGGCAACTGCGGCCGCACCGCACTTGTCGCGCGACATGCCAGCCATAACGCCGCCGGCTTTGATGTCAGCACCGCCAGTGTCGTAGGTGACACCCTTGCCGACCAACATCAGTGTCTTCCTAGCCGCCTGTGGTGGCTTGTACTCCAAAAAGATGATGCGTCCTTGATGACGCTTCACTTGATTGGCCGCGCGATTGACAGCGGCATAGAGTGGATATTCCTTTTGGATGACATCCAGATCGCTGATTACGCTCACTTTAAGTGAGGGAAACAAATGAGTGATGTACTCCTCAACACGTGGTGGTGTCATACGCTCCGGATCTCCAACACCTTAAACAGAAGAAACAGTCATGCAATCAATCAATAATTCGGCAAAAGTATCGATTAATCGTACCGATATCACGCGCCACGAAGCGTCCCGACTCCAACATCAAAGCATCCTTGAGGATTTCTTCAGCATTGGGATTATTTATCATTACCGAAAGATTGGCAACACGTTGCCGCTTCTCAGGCAAATCTTCGCGCAATTGGATGGGCTGCAGAGGAGATTTCAATATAAATGGGGACATAGAAATAGTTCAGATCTGAGTACGTACAACATACAGTTCCTCAAGAGCACCCAACACGGTGCAGAGCTCAGCGTTTCTGAATTTCTTGCTGTCAGGAACGAGCAACAGAGGAGCTTTGAAACCCGCCTAAACGAAAAATATGAAAAATAAGTAATAAAATTTAATGATGAACATGACGGTTGGTATTTTTTCGCGTCCGCTTCCGCCTGTTCACCCACCTTGATGGCCCGTTGCAAAGACTTGGCAGCAGCCTGTTGATAACAGCGGACATCGTGATAGTCACTCATCTCGGGCAGCGGCGAGTAGACGATCGGAAGATTCAGCTTCGGCGATCTGAAGCAGGAAACAACGCTGTCGAATGCTTTGTCAAACGAACGAAACTCATTGAACTGCTCCACAAGCTCAGCGGGTAACTGACGATCGATGACACAGAGAACATCACAACCGGATTTCTGGATTATCTTGGCCAACTGCACGCTGCAGGGTACCAACCTGACAGAGGGGGACAGACGACAAAAGAATTAAATAGTGCAATAGAGGCGTACAAGTCTTAAATTAGACGTTAAATTATGCACTATTAAACAATTCTATCAAAAACTTAATTTACTGGTATATTCAGTTTCCGTGACGTGGTATGATGGCTGTGGAAGGCAGTGATATCAACCCAATCAATTTAAAATGCCTGCATTCGCCACAGCCTTAGAATTTCAATGTCACAAGCTTTTAATTAAACTTGACTTGTTCAATATTCTGCTATAAAGCAACTCTTCAAAGATGCGGAATTAATTTCAAGCAATTAATTTTATGAACTTTTTTCCATTTTCAAAAAACATTTTAATATGAGTAATAATAAAAATAATCCATGCAATGTATACTATTTGAAACTGTTCCGTATTGTCCATTATACAATATGTCCGTTTCTGGATAGGAGATGGCAGAAAAGTACATACTTCGATTAGCTAAAAATGATGATAATCGTAATATCAGATTTGGTAGCTATATATGAATAGTAACAACTTATAACTTGATCGTTCTTTATCAATTCTCTTCTGAGAAACTGTTCTCAAGTGGATGAGGTCCTCAACAAACCAAACTTGAAACAATCAATCCAATGATTGCAATTTTATTTTTATTTTCAAGCAGCACCGGATTGTATTTCGAGTTCTTTAATAGTTATCGTTTTTTTAATATTTTATCTAATAGCTAATGTTATTAGATTTCGATTTTATTATTGAAATACACAAGAACAGTTATTAATAAATACGTACTAATACTTTATTGTAATAAGTATTGTCATTGCTTTTGTATGACTGTAAAAATGTAAATTCGATTTGAATGTTATCGCTTCTTAGTGCAGCTTGTGTGGTGTACAAAGTATCAAAATAACAAAACCAAACCGAAATACATAATCAAGAGTGAAAAACATGTTTTTCGCTTGAATTGTTATCACTTCTAGGTTCATTATTCGAAAAAAACACATATGTATGTAATGGGCATGGCATATAGTATAATTATGAGTCTATCAGAATATGATTCATTATACAAAGTTGTTTGTTTATTAATTTATTGCATATATGTATTTCCAATAATATGCTTACTTTACTAGTTCTCTAATTTATATACTATTTACTAGATCTCTCTTCTGGACCTCGTCAGTCTGAATCTTTTCTTATCATTGTCTATGAATAATTTAAATGAACATAAGATTTAAATGATTTAGCAAGTTAATACAAAGTTTTTTTTTTTGGTTATTTGTTTTAAAATTAATTAGCACACGCAGACACACGAAACTGCACAGACTTTTAAATGTGATAACAAAGCTTGTAGATGTTTTAATTAGTAATAAAGCAAAATTTATATCGTTTTTATGTGTGTATATACGGTTTGTGTTACTTGGAACAATGAAAACCATAAACGGAATCACGCAGAAAATTAATTTTCTAGTCTATTAAATTTTAATTAGGTTTTTAATTCAAAGCTATTGCGATTTAGAAACTGAGGCCTCTAAGAATATTCTAACTTCTAACAATTGCGTCGAAATGGTTTCTCCGTTATTAACTTGTTTATTCTGATACATTTATTTATGAAATGATTTATAACTTTAAAGGAATTCTAAAAGATTATGTTTTTAGTCGCCAAAGAAACTTTAACTGTAAATCCCAAAAATGGTTATCATAAAGAGTGGAAAACTTTAAGAGTGGAGCACTGACTTCTATCAGATGTCAAAGAAGAATGGAAAGCCAATAAATCCACAAAGATAAATAAGACCACAAATAGAAATAAATTATCAATATATGTATGTATATAATATATAACAATTCGATGCAAGTAATTTTGTGTCCGTAAAAAAACTTACTTGTCGATCCCCATCTTATTGAGTGAATGCGCCAACTGCTTGAATATTTATGTTACTAAAGAATGATTCCACGCAACGAGTAAAACAAGTTGTGGAACGCAGCAAAAACAACAAGTCTAACAATTACTGGGACTGAGGACGACGTCTTCTGATCAGCAACACCAACTGAAGCACTCCGGTTGTCGGTTGCGACTGAATAACTGAATATCGATGGTTTCCACAAAGTTGACTATGAGCGAAACCACAATCGCTACCCAAAATATGATGGGCGGTTATCAGGAGAGCGGTTCCTAGGGGCGATAGACTGTTGCGCTGTTTCCATGCACAAAAGCCGGTATTTACTTGTTCTCTGCCAATTTTTTGCGCTTTTCTCACTGTATTTTGATCTTTTTGCTCTTTTAAACAATGAATCATTCAATTCAAGTCTTCTCCGAGTATGCTTTTTAAGTTGAGACGATTGACTTTTTAACCAACTGTTATCGCGTTGCATGCGGTATTGAGTATGATTGTTGCCAGATCAGCTGTTCAGTTCATGACAGCAAAGCCAGCGACGACGTTATACGTCGACTGCTCCAATGCATACGATCTGAACAAAAATTACTTGGAAGAATCACCGCGAAAGACTAAAATTTAAACGGATTCAATTTAAAGATAAAAGCAATTTTTACATTTTTATTGTAAAAATAAATTTTAGTTTTTCTTTAAAAATAATATGAAATAATGCGCGTTCGCCACGACATTTGTCCTCTAAAGCGAACCAAGCGAACCTCCTCACACTACTGTCCACTTAGTGTCTTCTTAATTTCGTCTATTAAATGCGGCAATTGTTTCGCGTCGAAGAGCAAGACTTTGCGGTAAGGCGTTAGCGTCGCATCGCCCTCTAGCCAATCGCCAGACATGCCTGAATCGCATTCGCCAACCACTGAATACTCAAAGGAGGCCACCGCGTTCTCAGCAAATATCTCCTCCTCGGCATTGCTGTACGTGTCCTCCGCCGGTTTACCTTTACGCGCCTCCTTGCGATACAATTTCACAATCATTAGAAGATGAACAAAGTTGAAATTCATTTTCTTTTGCTTTGCCGCCTCAATCTCTTTGAGTAGATTTTCCAGCAACGGCACCGAAATCTCCACTGGAATATTGATGAAACGCTCGTTAACAAGGAAGCCCACGGGACGCGCATCGTTGCCGAGTACATCGCGAAAATGAACGAGAACCGCGTCAGTGGCATGTTTCTCCGCACGCTGAATAATGAACGAACGTAGCTGCTCAATACACTGCCTATCCTTCTTGGCTGTGATGTTCAGCACTGTCGTTATTCCGAAAATCGTGCCATCTTCGCACATGTCGTCGTCAGAGTCGCCGGCGGCACCATCTGGTTCGCACTGGCAGATCACGCTACCAACATAGTTTTGCGCTACATTGTAAAAATATATCTATTATTGTTTAACATGTGTTAGCTGATCAGGTACCAATGATGACTTCCGCCAACTGCATAAGGTTAATCTGTGCCTTCAAGAAGACCCGCGATAGTAACTGAGCGATTCCATAACAATCGGGATCCGACGGACTGCGTCCTTCAAAATCTATTTGCACCACCTAAATTAAATATAGTTACACCCAGTTAATTTATTCTGGAGTTTACTTATTTGCTTACCCCACCTCGTTTCCAGAGTACGCTTCAGGATGTGCACCGTCCTCTTCTTCGTCCGAATCACTGGATGTCTCACTTTCCCCGGGTTCCACCTCCATGGCATTGAGATTCTTTCGCTTATTCGCTGACATTACAGGATTTGAGATTGATGAGGATTTTTAATACTTGATAAAATAAAATTTAATTGTTAATTTTTTAAAAAAGCACGCTTCTTTATTTTGTATTTGTGTGGCCACAATTCCCTCGTTGCAAACAACTGTCAAAAACCATAGCCCATTAAAAAAGGTGTTTGTCAATTTGAGCATAAGGAAAGTTGACTGGAATGACATCTGAAGTTTTTAAAACTAGAAAAAAATTATGTTCTGTATAAAGAAATGGAAAAGGTTACTAAAATGCACTAATTTCGTTGTTTTTCATTGTTCTTCTCACCTCTTAAGGTAGCTCCAACACAAAAAGTTTTCGTCGCTCTTGTCTGGTTTCCAAGTTATTGCTCTTCAAAATTTCAAACTTTCGTTTATATATCTTCTAAACTAAATGAAAAAACTGTATCTTGTTGATATCATTTGGGAGGTATTTCAATTATGTTTAATTTAATTTAAACAATATTTTGTCGAAGAGCGGTAACTTTTCACGACACATTAAATTAAATTTGTATATAATATTTATATTTTTCTAATTAACGCGTATAAATAAACTAAATTGAAATTGAAATTGAAATTTATTGAGCCTTTTTTTCAACAACATTATAAGTTGACAAAATTCGAATTACAATTGTGGACAAAAATTAAAGACTATAATGTATTATCTTAAAAACATATATGTACAGCAGTATCATACTTATTAATAAGAAGAGAACATTGAAGAAAACAATAACGTGAACATTAAACGCTCTTGCTCCCGGAGCTGACATATATTGAGATGTATGTATATCTCCTAACCTAGATTAGATCTTAATGCTAACTTAATGTTAACTTAATGCTAACTTATGCTCTAAATAAATTAAAATAAAGAAAACAATAATAAAAAATTAATACAAAAACAAAAAAGAGAGAACAAACCTTTTAGACACATTTGAGTGCTAACCTCTATGAGAATCAGGAACTGTATTTTTATTTATTTTTATTTTTTTTTTTATTTTTATTTTTATTTTTTTTTTATTTTTTTTTTTTACTAAATAAACTACTTTATCATTGTTAGTAAAGTCTCTTCGCTTCCTATACATATACATATATTTTATCAGCATCAGTGTACTTGTCAACAACTCGGAGCGTTTGACAGGATACCTATCGTATGGGGTATGACCAAAGCGTCATACCCCTCGTAGTTGGTAACGCGATTCACTTTATGGGCATTGTTTCACATGTTTTTGACAGTTACGTTTTATTTCACTTTATAATTTGTTATTTCAAAAAGAAATATTTTGTTCGGAAATAAGGGAACAATTAATAAAAGTGTTCGACTGTTGACGGAAGATGCACACAGATTTGTCGCCTCACCTGCATACACCCGAATGTAACAGAATCATTGAGGAACTGAAAAGCTGTCACGAAAATGTAAGTTTGATGTAATAGAGATTGTGCAACCATCATAACATAGTCCTTTGCACTCAGAATACATTTGGAAAATTCGTGGGTGTCTGCAACGCCATCGACGCCAATTTAGTGAAGTGTCTAAAAGGTGAACGCGTAGCCAGATCAGCTGCTAACCGAGCGAAGGCGTTTGAACAGCGAGAGCGAATACGACAGCGCACACAGGCCCAAGAAGAAAACGAGAAAAACAAGAACATTTAAACCAAGTACTGACACAAGAAAATGGAAACTGCAGTTGATCCACTCGAGCCGTACTATTTTCAACACGAGCAAGAGATCATTTGCGGCCAGCCAGTCAAACCCATTACGGATGAATTTGTCCCGAACTATCCTTCCATGGTAGATCGATTCTTTACTCGTTACTACTATCTTAAAGCAAGCGATCACGGCACAGAACCCTACAAGGTGCTATTTCATTCAAATCGCATCTGCTTGATCTGTTTGGCTCCGGAACATCCAGCTCAAAGCGCAGGAATCCAAGCTATCAACTTCGATATTGGGAACGTAGATCGCAGCAAGAATGTAGTTAAGGGGAAGGGCAAAAAAGGCGGCATGATACTTTCACCGGAGACAACACTGGCTGAACTAACCGACTGCAATGGCAAAGTATACAGAATTCCTGCCTGCTTGCGTGGAAAACTAGTGGAAATCAATGCTGCAGTAATTGAGGATCCCAAATGTTTGTCCAGTCCGATAGAGGGTGAAGGCTACATAGCGATTGTGCAGTTCAGTTTGGGAATTTGTGATTTGGTAAAGGCTAGTTTACTAACACAAGATGACTACAATAAAAAGCTGCAAAACAAAGCAGATTCGAATGATGATAAATCGGATGATACCACAAAAAATTAGCACTGCCACTGCAGCATATTGGTAAAACGTAAAATATGACTTTTCTGCATTTTCATACAAATCTTTTATCGTTTGTTCATTTAGAAAAATTTGTTGCTATGGGTTTTCTTTTTTGTTGTTTGGAATTTAATATATAATAAATTAAACAATAAAAAAGGTTTCGGCAAGAATATTAGCTAAAAATTTTGAGCTTTACAGTGATTTTATTGGCTTTTTGAATTATTTATTGTTTTTATCTCGACAGTTTTTCTAATAATATTACATAATAACAACTTAAATATTTTAAATGTTGCCAAATCAATTACAAAGGATTTTTCAAATTATCTGTATCCAGTGCTTACAACGTCTTTACTGGCTTTCTTCTATTTGTGCTTCATATTCTTATTGTCTAAATGAAAGGTTGGCTAAATGTGTACATACCGTACAATTTCCACATAGAAATTGTATTTGTATAAAAAATAAAGCAGAACAAAGTGATTTTTATATAAAAGTGGTTTTCTATAAACAAGAAGCAAACAATTTTCAACACAAACAAATACAAATCATTACATGAACTTTTTATAAAACAATATAAATGCTTGCAATAATAAATATGTATTTAATACGATACAACAATTGATGAGTATCAATTTTAGAACAGATGTGAATCTTAAAACTTAAAACAAGGCGTATGTATATTATAATTTTCTTTTAATTTAAAGCTTTTTCGAAAGTTAAATAAAAGTAAGTGCAAAATAATCGTTGTTCTATATTTTGAGAAGTTCGAGGAAACCGTGATGCTTTCAAAGAATTGTATCCGTATTGTAAAAGTGCTGAATTAATTATTCGCCTATTCTACTTCCTTATTTAAATTTAGTTAATATTAAAATTTTGTCTCATTTTAAGCTCTAAAGTTGGCAAGGTTTCAAAATTTAATGGTGCTGAAAAGTGCTCTGTTGTTCTAAATGTTTCTCACTAATTTTTTTCTTTTAATTTTGAATTATTTACTTAGTGTAGTTTTAAAAATATTTTTTGTAGCCATCGGAGTTGTTTTATTGTTTTTTTCTGTTTAATTTCTTTGTCTACTATAAACCGTAAAAGTAGCTGATACTCTTTTCTGGGTGCGCCTTCTCCCTCTCTCTCTCTCTTTCTCTATCTTTGGTTGTTTGTTTTGTCTGTCTGCGTTTCATGTCCACTGTTCTCTCTCTCTTGAAAAATATACAAAAGAACATTTGTGGAGTGTCTCTCTCTCTCAACTCAACTTTTGTTCTTTTGACCCTGCGCAGGAGCATTTCCGCCAACTTCAACGGGCCTATCATCAACCGCAGTCAAGGCTGCTTCGGCCATTTTCTTGTATTTGCCAGCCAACTCGGGTAAATCGTAAGCAATGGCCACATCCAGTTTGGAAATGGGGCAGCCGCGGAAATAGGTGCAGGTGTCGGACAACTTCTTGAACTCGTAGAGCTGGTTTAGACGGAAGAAGTCGCGGTACACCTCAGGATCGGGCAGATCATAACGCGAGATGTTCGTCAGTGTTGACAGGCCCTCGTAAATGTGATAGTTTTCCGGATGACTGATGATGTTGTCGGCGATGCGTTTCTTGTTTCCGAATAGCGTCTTGTGGTTGTAGAAAGTGTTGAGGTAGCAGTCCACCATTTTGGCATGATTGCGCACCCGAACCTAAGAGAGGATTAATATGATCACCAAAGATCCTGGAACACTCAGTGGAATACTTACAGCAAAACGACGCGCACTCGCAATCTTATGTTCGATCCTCTTATCCACCGCCGTTCGCAGATCTCGCAAAAAAGCGCGTTCCTGTGCCATCAATAATCTTGCTGGAGAGCCGGGCTGATAGGGGTGCGACCACATTGAGGCAGTATATACCAAGGGTGGCTGAGCCGAGGACATTAACGGGGAAATGTTCCAGATTAGAGCACTCTGTACGCGCAACAATTCTTCCGGCTTCACGGTGTCGGCTTTGTTCAGCAGAATACGGGTCTGGTATTCGCGTCCCTTCAACTGATCCAGTATAGCTTCAGTCTCGGGTCCAACATCCAATTTGGCGGGATCGTAAACAAGGAAAATAATGTCGGCACGATCGATGAACCACTGACATGCATCATTGAAGGGAAAGAGACGTGAGACCTGCTTACGTACCTCCAGGATACCGGGAATTTCAACGATGTTGACCTGCGAAAGTCGTAGAAAAAGGGGAGTATTATAAACAAAATCATCAGAGGCAGATAACGGATTTTATTTGTCATAAAGAGCTCTGAAATTTAAATAAACGATACGTCGTTGAGTTACTGCCCACCCACATCATGGCCATACTGTTGTTGTACTGCTTTTATACCTGCATACATCCATATGTAGGTGTGTAGGGTCTGGATTCTAAGTGAGAGCATTTCCTTGTCTCATGTATCTATTAATAAATCTTGAAAATACGTACAAGAGAACGAAATGTAGATTCTTTAACCGAATTTTCATGTAATTTCAGGTCGCTAAAAATATTTGTTTACTTTGCGAAGTACTCAATTGGAGCTGAAGTGCTCTTGAGTGAACTGAGAGATAATTTTTCATTACAATCGCTTATTTCTTCATTCATTAAGTAAACTGTTGAGGAATGTCATTTGTAAGTGTGTGGAATGTTGAGTGAATTGATCTATTTACTCATGTGAGAAGTGACTCTGATGATTGTTACTACGTGAGTGATTAAGCTGTGTGTTCGAGTGTGTTTCATTTCATTGAGTATAAGCTGCAGCAGGTGAAATTTCGATGGTCATTAAGTGATGTTAGCGTGAAAACTGTGTGGCCTAGAAAATGTGTTGGTTGTGATGGCGCGCCTCATCACTTGTCACCATGATTTGACGCCACATGATTCTTTATGGCCTTCGTCCCAGCAACCGTAATTTGTAGATATAAAATACGAGTATGTATAAATTGCTTGTAATTATTACACTCTGCAATTATATGGCTAGTTTATTTATAACTGAATTGATATGTACTTATGTATGTAAAGCCAATTTTCACTAAAATATGTAAAACCAATTTGCAGAAACGGTTGAAAGCAATCTTCATGCTCTGCCCTCTTGAGTGACGTCAAAGAACAAGCAAAGAATGATTTAGAATTGCCAAAGAGACCGCTCCGAAGGTCACCATTTGTCATTGTTTAAATATAGTTGTCGCTTCTGACGCAAATACAAGACAATTTCTCAATTTGACTCACCTTCTCGAGCAATTTGCTTGGCATTTTCACGCCGCGCAAACGATCCTCAAGTCCTTGACCGAATTTTTGTAAACCAGAGAACGTGTAGTCGGCGGCCAGTTGAGTGCCGTCCAAAACTTCGGTCTCGTTGCCCCACATAAGGATGTTGAAGTAGGCTGGCGAGGGTTCAGCACCTAGCCATGGGAGATTATAATGAACCATGAGAAAAATCATATCTTCGCTTTGTCCAAAGATGCTACATTCTGCTGTTCCGAAGCACTGACTACTTACCTGTTCGCAAAGAGTTGACCGTGTACTCATTTCCTGTTAAATAATTGATGATCGACGACTTGCCGCCAGACCACGGACCCATAAAAAGCACCAGCGGTTTGGAGAAGATTTCAGGATCGCTAAAGTGACGATTACTCAAATCACGGTATTTGTAGAGGGTCTCCAGAGGCTTGATCGCGTTCTCGTAGATGCGTTTAATGTCGCGCAATATTATCTCAGCGACTCTATCGACTGCCTTCTCTTTCGCTGAGAACTCCTCATCCAGCTGCAGAAGTTCGGTGATGTGCTGACGATTGCGGAGTACGTCTGGGATTTCACCTTCCTTGAAGAGAAACACAAATTCGAAAGGAACAAGGAGTGAAAGCACCTATTCTGCAAATATTTATAACTTCACTTACCCATAATAACTCATCTTCTGGTTTGGTTTCTTCTTCTTCTGCTTCCTGCTCCTCCTTCGCCGCTGGTGTTTTGCTGTCTTCTTCGTCCTCATTTAGTATGCCATCGCCGTCTTTATCGCCATCCTGCTCGTTAGGAATACCATCGCCATCGATATCATCGTCTTCGTGGTCTGGCACCCCATCGCCATCTCTGTCGCTGTCTTCATTATCTGGAATACCGTCACCATCCATGTCGCCTTTCCTGCCCTGTGTCTTGGCAGCTAGTTTCTCCTCAGTTTCAGTTGAAGCGGTGTCAGCTTCCTCACCGCTAACATTCTTCTTTTCTTCGTCTTGATTTTCAACCACTTCTTCTTCCTTTTCTTCTTCTTTTTCTTCCTCTGCCTTATCGAGAACTGCGTCTACATCACGTTTTGTTCGTTTCATCACCAATTCTTCCTCTTCTGCCTCTCCTGAAGTGGTTGCTTTTTCTGTATCCTTTACTGCTTCCGATTCCTGCTCTAATTTTGCATCCTCCTCTTCAGTCTGCTCACCAGTGCCATCTTTTTCTGTGTCCTGCTGATTGTCTTCATTATTCACACCATCATCGCCGTTAATCTTTTCATCGGTTTTTTCCTCAACACCGTCACCAGCCACATCCTTCTCATCAGCATTAGCAATGCCATCGCCATCGATGTCATCATCGTGTTCGTTAGCAATCCCATCGCCATCGATGTCACCATCTTGATGATTGGGTATACCATCTCCATCCAAATCCTCATCTTCATCATTTGGGACTCCATCGCCATCGATGTCGTTGTCGTCCTTATTTGGAATACCGTCACCGTCAATGTCGTCATCCTTCTCATTTGGTACACCATCGCCGTCGATGTCATCGTCTTCTTCATTAAGAACACCATCGCCGTCGATATCATCGTCCTGATCATTTGGTATACCATCCCCATCGATGTCATCATCCTGATTGTTTGGCACGCCGTCGCCATCAATGTCATCATCCTCATCATTGGGAATGCCATCGCCATCGATATCACTGTCCTGATCATTTGGGATGCCATCCCCATCGATGTCATCATCCTGATCATTTGGTACACCATCCCCATCGATGTCATCATCGCGATTGTTTGGCACGCCATCGCCATCAATGTCATCATCTTCCTCATTAGGAATGCCGTCACCATCGATGTCGTTGTCCTCGTTGTTTGGGATACCATCGCCGTCGATATCATTATCCTCACTGTTGGGTATTCCGTCGCCATCAATGTCCTCATCCTGTTCATTCGGAATACCATCCCCATCAATATCGCTATCCTCGCTGTTCGGTATACCATCGCCATCCATATCATCATCCTGATTGTTAGGTATTCCATCGCCATCCATATCATCATCCTGAGCATTTGGTATACCGTCCCCATCTATATCGTCATCCTCTATATTTGGTATACCGTCACCATCAAAATCTTTATCTTTCACGTTCGTCACACCATCGCCGTCCATATCGGAATCCTTAACATTTGGTATGACATCGCCGTCGAAGTCGTCGTCATTTATGTTCAAAATGCCATCGCCATCCATGTCCTCATCCTGCTCATTCGGAATCACGTCACCATCGATGTCGCTGTCCATCTCATTCGGAATACCATCGCCGTCGGTATCGACTTGTCCGTTCGAGGACTTTGCATCATCAGCATTTACTTCTGCAGCTTCTCCACTTGCATCTCCAGTAGCCGCGGGTTGATCTTGTTGTAGTTCTTCGTCGTCTGAATTCACATCATCGTCGTTGTTTTTATCGGGTTCATTGTTCGTTGTGTCCTCACCGGATGTAGTTTCTGGACTAAGTGCATTTTCTTCTAGAGAATATCGAAGGATATGAGAAATATCGAAGAACTGTTTTGATGTGGGAAATTATTTTAATAAGTGGTATGGGTGTTTTTCTAAATAAACCATGATGAAATGGAAGCAAAAGAATCATGTATCATGTTTCCGCTTCGAAAACACCCAACAAAAATAAGTCTCAAAGTGACATGATAATGACATTTCGGACAAGGTTCTGTTTTGAGAGTATTTCCTAATATTTTCCAAATGTTCTACTTAAGTATTCATTTGGATGACTTCCAAACTATTGGAATACATTCTTCATTGAAACTTGGGACGTAAGAGATTTTGTGGTCTAATTTTCAATAATGTCAGAACTTAATGAGCGAATGTTAAATATTGAGTAACCATTAAAGCAGAATACGCTATCAAATTTGCAGATATGGGTATTTGTATCAAATTTGCCCACTTTTCAAACGTTTTGCCCACTTTTCTCTAAGTGAGTATCGTGTGGTTGCTATAAAAACACACTTCTGTATCGTAACTGACCTTTTTCATTCGGTTCGCCGGTCTTCAGTTCGTTGATAGCCTTCTCAATGTATGGACGACATTCGGATTCAGTGGGGCCAACATCAGAGTCGCTACTGGCCAATACATCTACAAACACACGAACACATTTTTAGCTACAGATAGATTATTCATATACTATAATTAATTTGTTCTTTGAATGTTTGTTCGAGAAATCTTCTTTAGGTTCTTTAAATTTTCTTTAAATTTATCTGCTGTTGATTTTTGCTATTATATTTATAATTCCTTTTATCAATTATTTATCCATAATTTTATTAAGTTTTACTATGATTTTTACTGCCACCTGAAATTCTTGAAATTCTCAAAATATATTTGATATATATATTATTTATTTTTTACTACTTTTAATTTTATATCCTCTTTTTATACTGGGTTTTAGTTATGTTTTAATTGTTAGTTTATTTGATTTATTTGAAATTTCTTTTTTTTAATTTAAAGCGATTCTTCTCTTTGGTTTTTCTTTTAACATTTCTAATATTCTACGAAAATATTTTCAGAAATTATTAAAAAGAATTGGCTTCTTGCCAATTCTTCCCACACATTCGCCTTGTCTTTCTATTTTATTACAATTTCTTTTGTTTTTGTTCATGACAATTTTTTACTATTTTTATATTCACGTTTTCATTCTCTACTCACATTTTTATACTCGTATTTATATAAATATTTTTGAGTTTAAAACTATTCCATTTAATGTTTAATTACAGATTTTAATTTTTATATTTTCTATTTTCGACCAGAAAACTCGATGAAAAGCTTGAATAATTCGAAGCCCCCAAAGGGTTAAAGGTATTGATACGATACGGAAGAGGAAGAGCGAGAGAAAGAGAGAGATAGAGAAAACTTATAACTTTCATCTGTTTTATTCTTTTTCCTATTTATAAAAATTTTGTCTCGTCATATAAATTTTATTAAAAATGACAGAGAACAAATTCAATTAAATCTAAATTTGAATTGAAATGGCAACGAGAGAGAAAGAAAGAGAAAGAAAGAGATAAGGAAAGAACTACCGGTATAGAAATGAGAGAGACAGTAATATAGGATTCTTCGAAAGGAAGGAGAGAAAAATTGAGTGTGAGGGTGTATGGGTTCCTCTTTGATACGGAGAACAGGTGAGTAAATCATCATGTGCGTGTGTGAAAGAGTGCATTTCAAACTGTCAAATGCCACTCTTCGTATTTTGAATTTTCTGTTTGTTAGTTTTTTAATTCTTATTTTTTTTTTTGATATCTTTTTCTTTTTTGTTAGATACTCTCGATGTTTGTTCTTGTAGAAGGATGTAAAAGAGGGTTGAGAGTTCTTCGTGGCCGAGCCTCAACTCACAATATTTTTTACATTTTAATAAACTTCTGTTTCTTATGATTCTTTCATTTCTTGTCCAGTTTTAGGTTTTTTTTAATATTTCATATTTTTACAGACAGATTTCGAAAAAATTACATAAGAATTTTACCACAAATATCGACAGAGGGCTGGCGAAAATAAAATTCGGGTTCCATTTCAGTGCTTTGCTGTTATATAAGAATGATTAACGAAACGACAGCTTTTCTAGTTTCTATATTTTCCCAGTTATTAGCATTTACACTGTAAAAATTGTCGGAGTCTTATTATATTTAATTTATTTATTTTTATTTTTTGTATTAAATCTATCAGCTTCGTTCTTGAACACTTTAATTTTATAAAAATTTAACCTCTGCTCTTGAAGGCGATTTTAATTTTCCAAGAATTTTCGAATTATTTTTTGTTTGTCGTTTATTTGCTTGAGTTTTTTAAATGTACTTGCACTTAAATTTTCACTGTGTACATGCCATCTTTTCAAATACTTACACAAGCACAGATGGCACCAAAATTTATTAATAATTTACGTATGCATTCATATACATGCTTAGGTTTTCTATCTCCATAGAATGGGCCATTGGCTGGTTTCTTTTTGAATTATTTAATTCAGTATAAATTAACTATTTAATTAATGTTATTCAATTTAATTATTTATTGAATTAATTCAATTTTCTTAGTGTTTTTATTGCATCTGTTACTTTATTTTTTATATAATTGATTTTTCCTCGACCACATTCATTCATTGAGTATAAAAACTTGATCTCTGTATCAGGGAAAACGTACCATTACAGCCAAAGGCGAATAACGTTAGTCCCAACAGGACCCAAAAGGTTAGACGCCCCATCACGCTGCCAGGTCCGTTCTGTTCAAGCCTAAAGACTGCTGCGTGGACGTTTGTACGTATGCGCGGGTACGTTTTAGAAGCGTATGTGTGTGTGTGCCTACGTTAGTACCTCATCCACTGCATAAATTTCAAATCTGTTGCTCTAAGTGTTAATATAGCAGAGACAACAACAACAAAACCAAATTCAATCTTTTATATTCTGCATTGATATGAATTTTCTTTTTAAATTTCGCTGAGGAATGCACTGTAAAAAATAAAAGAATAAAAAAAAAACACGTAATTAAAAAAATTATGAAGAAAAAATTTATTTTAGTGTTCTTCTATAAAAAGAGGACTACTTTTATTTAAAACTTTTTATCGAAGCAGATACGATTATTAAGGAAAATCTTTTTTAGAAAACTTATAAAAAGGATGTGAAAGAAGAGAAATGAACTAACAATAAATAAAGGAAAAAACTATAAAGAAAAAAAAAATAATTACAATAAAAAAGGAACAAACAGATTAAAATAAATAAAAAGAAAATAATAAAAAAATGTCTTCTGAGAGTCTTGAAAGTCAGTTCTTCGGTACCAACAATTTTTCACGACGTTGTTCGTATAACGATTTAATTTTTATTTATATATGTACTTATATACGATATAATATATTTTGATATATTATAGCAAATCATTAAAGATTCTCAAATTGCAATTTAATTGAAAATAACATTATTTCTTTTAAAATTATGATTTAAAAGTAATGATTTATTTTTAGATTTTTTTTTTCTTTATTATAATATTTTTTTTAATTATTTTTGCCTTCAGTAATCCTGCACTTGGGGTAATCCTTTGGTCCCCGTTGTGCTTAATCACTGGCAAAAAAAAAATTTTTTTATTATTAGATCATATCTAATATATTGAAATAATTTTTTTTCATTTCCATCAAAGTATTTCTTGAATAAATTTGCAATTTTTTTGAGATATTTAATAATTTTTTCACTTAAGAACAACGATTACGATACGATTATAGGTACGATTATACGAGTCGATCTCTCCCGGTCCAAAACCAATTCGTAACACAGCCAACAGATTCAGCAAAGTTACCTCGTGACCGCGAAAAATTTTTGAATTTTCGTGCCAGACGAAAATGAATAAGTTTTCATACTTTGAAGATGTGCGGTTTTTTTGCCTGTCTTCTCACTCAGTTTGAGGTTGAGTGGAATCTTGAATGAGTTGCACTCAATTGAGGCACATTAAACTAGGTTAGATTAGAATGTTTTTGTTGTGGCTGGCGGTGGTGTTGTTGTTGTTGTTCTTATTAGGACTGTCATCTAGTCATTTGCTTTCAGAGCAATTGCGATACTCTTTAAGGTATATATTCTAGAGATTCTACAGGTTCATATAGAAGAATAAGAATGAGAAACTGCTACAAGGACCTGCTTTATTGACTTGTTTTTTCGAATAGTTTTGTCTTTTCAAATGAAACCTTTTCGATGAATATTGATATGAAACCTTAGATGAAAACTTGATGAAACCTTTATATTAAACTCTTCTCGTCTTTCTGAAAGTTTCAAGGATTTGCGAAATCGAATGATTCCTAAATTTCTGAATTTTCCAAACTTATCTCTGCTGTAATCAGTATCTAAGCGTAACCGAAGCATTGCTGACAGTACCACCGACGACAGCACCAACTCAAGTTCCTACAATTTTAATTTTAGACATTCTAATTTGTTCTCTCGTAGATTCGCTCGCAGATTGAGTTCTCATCTGATCTTCGAGTTTGCATGGTTTTGGCCACAAAATTATGTATTTCACTTACGTAGGACCAAACAACGGTAATCAATTTGAAAAGAATTACAATAAAATTATAATAATTTAGAATGTTTTTTTTAAAGCAAAAAGAATTACTAAACGATATACAAGTACATGTATACATATAATTAAACTTGTATGAACTAAAAAAAACGAAAAAATATATATATTTATATACAAATGTATTTAGTTCAATTAATCGCTGTACAAATTATTTATTTTCTATATGTTTCATTCACTCAGAACGACAGCTGTTGCTGTTGCTGTTGCGATCGTGCCAAATGTTGCAGCTTATTAAATGCAAGAGCAGAGAATGCAATAAGCAACACGTAAAGAGTAAAGTTCAAAAATTATAGTTCATAATTTATGAATTATTTATGTCTTGTGAGTGACGAATTATAAAAATCTTAATTAATATTTTAAATTAATTATTAATAATTGAACTTTAAAATAGATTGTCTAGTAATAATTATTATTACTCTTGTTATTAGGTTTGTTGGTTCATGTCACATTTCCAGGCGGCATTTTGATAAACAGAGAAAATGTTAAACACAGGCAGACTCCGCTTAAAATTGACATCAAGAGAAGAGTGGGCCATCTACGTTTAGAACTTATCTAGAATAACCTTTAGCGAATATAATTCCGAAGAGCTCAAGAGTTCTTCTTTAAATAATTGAAGATTTTAAGTAGCACATTACAAAAATACAAAGAAACCGTCTGAGTTTTCTTTTTTTACTATGAAATACTTTATTTCATCTCTTCTTTTACATGATTATGTGTATTTTTAATTAAAGTGTGTCTTTATTAATTAATTTATATTCTTAAGCAATTAAATTATAGTATAATGCATTTAAATTCTACATAAAAATGTTTCGTATGAGAAAATTAAATACCTACACTATTCTACCAATAAAAGGAAAAACTCGATAGACACAGATTTTGTACTCTATGTTTTTCCACCTATTTTAGTACTAATTTTAATTTAAAAGCTTAAAACTACTTAGTTTCATTCTCTTTCTTCTTTTGCTTCGGTTTGGAGCAATAGTAACGATCGCTATTTTCGATCCAGTCGCAGACATTGAGGACGGTATGGAAAGCGGTCCCTTCCTTGCACTCGAACTCCACTGGTTTTCCATGGACACAACGGAAATACTAAAAAAGCAAAGAAAAGACCAAATAAACTACGTAAAGTTAAGGAACTTCAAAGAATATAAGGAATTTTAAAAAATATAAGATTGTAAAATGTCATCTCTATAAATTGAAAAATTGTAGATCTAAAAACCACATCGTAAACAAATTTCCAAACCTTTCTGCAATCCGAATGAGGCACAAAATCTTTGTTGCTGCAATCGATCTTGTTGACATCGAAGCCGGTGGAAGTGGAAGTGGAGGAGGTGGGCTCTACTAATTCTGGTTCAACGACTGCTGGCGCTTCAGTTTGTCCCGGTTTAGAAGACGGCGCCGATGTGGTTGCTGGCGCCGGTTTCGGTTTCTTTGCTGGTTTCTGTGGATATAATTTAAAGTAATAATTAAAAGAAGACAGAAGCTCTTCACGAAACCAACTACATACAAAGGAGCATTGCTTTGAGTTCTTAAGTTCGATGTCAAAGATAATGTCAATGTCAAAGTTAATCTCAAAGTCATAGTTTCTGTTCATCGTTCATGGATCGTGTACCAATTTAAATGACTTCTTTTTGTACTCATATTGTTAGTATTTCGATATAGAATTAATACTACAATAATCTGCACATCTTTATACACATGTTCTTGCGCCAGCTTTTTTATTGACACTTATTTTGCTGCTGGCGGCGTCTGGTCAAATTTTCTGTCTTCGCGATCTTTTCTTCTTCAGCATTCTATTTTTAATCAAGCTGATTTTCGAGAATACAGGGCAACTAAATATAAATAAATAAGTACATGTTTATGTGTACAAAAATATATATTAAAATATAAAATATATATATATATATTTCCCACTTGGTACTGCGATCAGCAGACACACTTTTTTTCTTGGCACACTGAAAACACACGATAGACGGTCCCCGGGGGAAGGTGGGGGGCTGGAGGGGTTTGGGAAACAGAGATTGAGCGAGAGTGAGAGTGAAAGATAGACACAATATCTTGCTTAATATCGCACACATCATATCTCAGTGCTTTTTTATTGTAGCCTCAATAAAATGTTTACTACTCTCGCGCCGCATCCTTATTGAGCCATTAAAAGTGCTTTAATATTCACTTAATTTGATTGTAGACTAAATTAGAGTTTGATTTATAATCAAGGTAGAAATATTGAAGAGTTATTAATGCCGGAAGAAGCATGGTGTGTTTGAACTCTTCTTGGAATCCCGGATTTCTGACCCGATAAGTTTGCTCTTTTAATAAAAAACGATCTCTTTGGCTTTTTGAGTACAAACTTATGATAATAATGGTTCATATGGAATGGTTCATATGGAATGGTTCATATGTACCACCCTAACTTCTATATACTCGTACTCTTGCGTCTTTTTATCCCTCTCTCCTCACCTTTGTAATAGTTTTTTTGGTTGTTGTTGTGGTTGGTCGCTTTGTTGTCTTTGTTGCCTGTGGCTTGGGTTTCGGTTGCTTGGTTGTTGTTGCTGATTCTGGTTTCAACACTGCGCTGCCTTCGTCCGGATTCAGTGGAGTCGACGGAGGTTTTGACCAATCCGGCTGTGAAAACACAAGATGCAAATAAGGAAAAAAGAATCCTATCCTACAATCTCCTCAGCCCACTTATCCACACTATGGTTACTTACCCTTGGTGTGGGTAGCCTTGTCGGCTCTGGCACCTGGTAGTTGTGCATATTCTTGTACAGGGTTTGCATCAACGAATTCTTGACGCCGCACAGCCCACGAAAGTCGTCCATATCGACGGCCCAAGTCATCGCCCCCGCGTATCCCTTCTCTTTAATAAAGTCCATCTTGATCTGGATCGAAGCCTCGTTCTCATAGCCCACCCATTGTGTGTCCTTGTAGGTGTAGGGCACCATCCCCATGTCATCCCATTTGACAGTCCAACCGCTCGATTTGTCCTTCACTTCGGTGCAGATTTCGTAGTAGGCCAAGAAGCCACTTGCGTTGGTGTATGGGCCGGGGGAGCCGCCGCCCGCCTCCTTGTCTATGTAGGTGCCCATGTTGTAGTTCTTATTCGACTTGTTAAGCGTGTAGGTGCGACCATAGAACGGAACACCGACCACCAGTTTGTTGGCGGGGCAGCCCATTTCCTCCCACAGAGCCAGACCGTCGTTCTGGAAAAAAAATAGTTCTCTTTAAAATAGCGTGAGTCCGAATGGAGTCTGGGCAATCATACCACATTCAATCTCTCGTAAGCATACTGATCGTGGCCACGCTTGTAGAGCGGGCTGTGGACGTCCGCGAAACCGGCCCAGTTGCCGCGCAGATCATAAGTCATCGCGTGTATAGCATCGAGGGCTCTAAAACGAAGCAGAAAGAGAGCCGTTAATTGTTATAAGTTTGCAGTTGCTGCTGCACTTTGCTCACTCGCACAGCTCGGGCACGTGGTACCCTTCCTGCAGCCTAAACTTGGCCACTGGCACTGCCATAGTGATCTCCCAGCCACGCCCCTCGCGGTCGAAGGCTCTCCTCAGCTCCTGCACGAAGTACAAGAACTTGTCCTTGTCGCTGTAGGCACCCCCGCGGTCGGTGGCACCCGGATATTCCCAGTCCAGATCGAAGCCATCGAAATCGTAGCGCTTCATAAACTCCACCACGCTGCGTATGAAAGTCTGTCGTCGCTCGCGTACCGCACACAGTTGCGAGTACTTCGAGCCGCCCTCGGCCCAGCCACCCACGGCTATCTGTAGCTTGAGATGCGGATGTTTGCGCCGGAGCTGCGTGAAGTTGCTGAAGCCGTGGTGCACGACATCCAGGTCGGGATCAATGACCAGCACCTGCCACGTTTTGTCATCGACGCCGATAAAAGAGTAGACCAGGTGAGTGCACAGCTCTGCGGGAACATCTTCGATGCCGTAGCGCCCGAGGCCCGGTCGATAGACGGCCCAGTTGCTGAAGTAGCAGACGATGCGGGCGGACGAGGGTGCCGCTGCGGAACTGACGTGATGTAACGGACCTACCAACAGCAGCAGCAGCAGAAAGGAGAGAAGAAGGAACTTATCTAGTATAAGGATGGGGAGGGGAAAAGAAAAGAGATCGAGAAATGTTAGAAATACGAAAAAATAATGCTTATAATATTGTATCTTATTTATTTATGGTATTTATTTGATCACGTCTCGAATGCTTCTTGTCGAGGAGCATTCAGAGTTTCATCGTCTCTTTGACTACTCTCTCTCCTTCCAAGAAGAAGAAGAGGCTGTTCTCTTCTCCTCAAACTTGAATCGTGGTTCTTTGATATTCAGATAAATTCTAGTGTCAAAGACATCGAGATATCAAGGTTTCAAGGTTGAGTGTTGAATACTTTTTAACGTTTTCTTTTAACATGAAAGATTGTTTATCATTTAATTAATTAAAAGAAGAGATGTTATTTTCTTTATTATCTTCTCACTTTCTCAATTTTCTTCTTATTCTAAATCGTCTCAATTCTTTCCTTTTTTTATTGCAATGTTCACAAAAGGTTTCAAAACAAAATCCTAAATTTTATGGTTTAGGAGTTATAAAAGTTTATTCTCTGTTACGCATGTCAAACATGCATGCAAACATGACTGCATGCATTGTAAACACAAAACATGTCTGTTCATCACGGAAGCTGTGCGTAGAATGAGCATTTATGAGGTTCTTGTTTTTGAAATGTTTTTATGTGTGTTTGCTTGTTGTTGTTGTCATTGCTGTTGCTGTTGTTGCCGTTGTTCTAGTGTTTTATTCTTTTTAAAATAATTCAAACAACTGTTCACTGGTTTTTGTGGTTGTTGTTGTTCATTTCTTGTTGCTCTTCTGATTTTAATTATTGTTTCTATCGATGTTGTTCTTGTTGTAGTTGCTGTTGCTCTTAATGACGTTGTTGTTGTTGTTGCTGCTGTTGTTATTGTTGTTGCTGTTGTTGCAATGGCTTAATTTTATGGCTGTTTTTTTTTGTTGTCCATGAAACGAGCCAAAACGAAACAAAGTATTTTCAAAACCGAACGTTGTTTGAATTTAAAACAGTTTTCAGTGTTCATAATATTTTAAGCACGAAAATTAAACAAAAAATTAATTATTTAATATTCAATGTTGCACTTTATTTTAAGTTTCGGTAGTTTCTTTATTATTATCGTGAGCCTTTTTTGAGTTTTTTTTTTTCTCCCAAAAGGTTAATGACTACATTGACAATTTGACGATTTGACGATGTTGTTGTCTTTTGATTTTATTTTTTTTGGGTGATAATTTTTGGGTGTAGCAAGGCAAAAACACACCCAACCCAACAACAACAACGAAAACACTTCATAATAGGACTGTAGTGAAAATTATTTACTATTATTATCATCGCTATTAACTAATATTATTACTTTTTATGAAATGACGACCTCTTTTGGTTAATTTTTTTTTCGGTTGTTTAGTTTTATAGTTTAACTTAGATCAGTTTCACTTTAACACTTTCTTTCTAGTTTTAATTTAGTAATTTCTTAGTTTTAGTTTAGTTATTTTATTTTATGTTGTTATTATATTTTATCCTTTAATTCCTTTTGATTTAACTATTAAATTTCCTTTATAATTAATAATTTTTTTCTGCTTTGTTTATTTTGTTTTTTATTCTGTCTTTTTAACATTTAATTCACTCCATCACACCATCGCACTCCCACCCACCCTCTTTTTATTTCTTACCCATCTTGAAACAACGCGCCTTCGTTTCCGAATGAAGCTCCGTTTGACGCGTTCGAAGCTTTTATAAGCGAAGCGCTTAATTCTTACCTCGAGTTGTGGCTCTCTTTCGTCCGCGTGGCTTCGTTATGCGTTTGATTTTGAAGATTGAATCAGACCCACCGAACACCCTCTCATCAAGATACCCCCCTTAACCACACCCCCCTCCCACACTCCCATCACCACAGCACGCAGGTTTACGCGAGTCAAATACGCGAATGTTTTTATTCAACTTTCTTTCTTAAATCGTTAATTTTTTCACTTAAACACCAACTAAAAACAAATTTTCTTTCATATTTTATTGACGAATTAAATGAACCTGTTTTCGGTACAGTTTTGTTAACAGTTTGCTTTGTTTTTAGCAGTGGTTTTTTCCCAGAATCATTAAGAACGAGGACTGCTTTGGTTTTTCTTTTTGTTTGCGGTCGGATGGCCCCATTTTCATGGGTTACCTGGCTTGGAACCTGCTTCTTCTTCTTCCTCCTCATCTGCTTCTTCATTTCCTTCTTCTTCTTTGATGCATTCTAATTCTGTGCAGATTCCTTTTCCATGCAGATTTCATATATATTTTTATTAACTGATATCGAAAGTAGGCGGAGTTCGTGGATTGATTCACTAAAACTGAGATGCATATAAAAAAGGTAGAAAAAGGAACAAGAAGAATGAAAAAGGAAATAGAGATAAACGGGGGAGGTTTAGTGGTGGAGGGGGAAAAATTATTTTAATTTTAAGTTCATGATTTTTCTACAAATTCTTCAATATACTTCATTCATTATTTTCTTATATAAACAGGTTTGTTTTTCTTAAACTAATTAAATGATATACAGTTTATTTATTTGTTGTTTTATGTGCTTTTTATTTGTTTTTTGTTTTTGTGATAATTTTAGCTGTTTTTCTAAAACAACAAAAGTACATTAGACAACATAAGGCCGCAGTTGCTATCAATTCGAGTGAACTCAGAAAAGATTAAAAATAAACTATAAAAAGTTCAGTCTGAATGAACAGAAGAATATCAAAAATTATAAATAAAAATAAACAATTGATTTTACTATCGATTTTCACTCGTACTGCGTATGAAAAGACATCGAAATAAAATCATGAAAACTCGGCGGTTCTTAAAAGCTGAAATACGGTCCTTAAGAGTACTTAAATAACCCTCGATGACTTGATAATCGTTGTATTTATAGAAAGTTTATTATATGCCATATATATTTATTAAAATAAACAAAAGATTCGTAGTAGAAGTTGGATAACTCAACATTTAATTAGTTGTCAACATCATCAACTGAACTCAACTCAACTCAACTCCAGTTCAACAAAACTTCAACTTCAACTCAACTTCAACTCAACTTCAACCCAACTTCAACTCAACTTCAACCCAACTTCAACCCAACTTGAACTTAACTTAAGTGAACTTAATCACCTCCAAATCGGAGATCGATATTGAAAGTCGGTTCGTCAGTCGCTGGTGTTGAGCTGCTGACTACTGTGGATGGTGTCGTTGATTGAAGAGGATCTGCAGATCGTGAGAAAGATGATGATGACGTTGGTGGTGCTGCTGATGTTGTTTTTGGTGGTGGCAAGTTTGACGATGGTGATGTCACAACACCTGCACCGCTTCGCATTGCTGTTGATGTCGGAGTTGCTTGAGCGGGTTCCGATCTCGGATGCGTTTCAGTTACTAAAGGAATCTGTTGATGAGTTCTTTGCCCAGGAATTGTTAGCTGTTCATCTGCGTCATCTCCGTCTTCCTCATCTCCTTCTTCGCCTTGATGAGCCCTCAAACCTGTAATCATATCCCACGATAAGCAACTCTGTAATCAACGTAGTCAATAAAATTACCTGGATACGAACGAGAAGGAGGGCCGCCACGCCTTCCCGTAGTATGACGGTGATCGAAATCGTGTGGGTGTCTGCACTCATGCGAATGCCGATGAAGCGGATGATCAAAGCGATGTGTTTCGCTGAAGCCTGAAGCAGGACGCCCCAATCCAGGGGGACCGAAAAATCCCCCTCCGCGGCCGCGATCGCCATGATGTCCGTGACCGAAGTGATGACCATGTAAATGACGATCGTGAAAATCATCATTGTAGTCGTAATCTTCAGCTGACCTTGAAACTCTTGCAAATGCTGCTTCGTTGACGTTCGATTCACGAGATTCCTCAGCTAAGAGTTCGATGTCCATGTCGACGCTGCAAGGTGAGAAAATTCGAATCATGTATGCGGATGTAAAGATACAAACTGTGGCGCATGTTTTGGAATTATTTTCCACAATTGATGCACTTGGAGAAAACTTACGCGTCTCTCAAAAGCGGCTGACAAAAAACGGGAGCGCAAATGAACAACACGGCACACTTTAAAATAAAAGTAAGTAAATTAATGCAACATTATTTAAATATATTTCATGAGGAGTAACAATTTTTACCAGTCTCAGTGACGGAAGCATTTTATTCAGTTTAGTAAAATCGATAATCGAAGCGAAAAATTCAAATCAGGCGACTAGAAATCAATCAACAGGGTCCCCCGCTTCTTTTCTACAGTGTTTGCAATGAAGATGCTCAGCTACGACTGAAGTTTAACGAGATCTGAAAGATCAACAAAAGATTATCAACTGGATTGCCTCTGATGTGTTACTCATTTCTTGTTGTTGTAATTAAATTCACAAATACGACAAATTCTCGAATTTCTACTTAAATGCAGGCCTTAATGTATTATTTAGCTTATAGCAGGCTGTCTCGAGGGACCGAAAGGGAAACGAGACCCTCGAATTTCTGTTGGCTTATATTTTGCATGAAGAAAGACCATAATAAAATGTGCAAAATATTATTTTTATTGTATAATCGCCCCCACTGCGAACGCCATGCAGCCCGTTGTTATCTCTTTCGTTAGTTGCTGTTGTTGTTTTGTGGTTTTGCAGTTCTATATACTGACTGACTAACCGCTGAGTTTTTGCTGGACATTTTAAGACAATCGATTTTATTTTTATTTATAAAAAAATCACAACAATTAACACGTTCGCATAGAAGCATAGTATCAAATGTCACCGATTGCTTATTATATTTCGAATGAATGAATGAATATAAAAATTTAAAATGATAGGAAATACAAATACAGATAACTTGCGGTTTCTTTTTTGGATAAAATTGAATTTTGGTTTCAATTCCAAGAGCAATAATAATTTTGAACTTCTTATGATTTGTTTGGAGTTCTTAGAAATTGTAGAAAAACTAAATTTAGTCGTTCTAGTCGTCGATTCCAGTCCAAGTCTATTAAATTTTGAATAGAACTTTAAGTTGAATCTCGATATTCTTCACATCTTGTATAATCTTGAGTCTCTTCCGCCGTCTGAGAATATTTGAAATTTTAGTCACAAAAGAACCACGTTTTTCTCCACGACTTTGGCAGCACTGCAGTCACGTTTCATGGCATTTATTGTAATCTTTGTATTTTTAGTGGTTTTAGCGTGTCATCCAGACAGACATGCGGCAAGAGAGGCAGGGCGGCAGACAGACGAATGTGACGAATGCGAATAATTATTGTTTTTGTTTGTTTTATTTGCTCATTTGTTGTCATAAATTAAGTTGATCGTCCAGTTCGAGTTTAGTATGCAATCCTTGTTCGCATTAATTCAACTCCCCCCCTCTTCTCCCCTCTCTCCGTCCCTCTCATTATCATATCTCTGTTCGGTTGACTAACACTGAACTTGAAGTAGTTCGATTGTTTCCCCGCTTGATAGTCCTTCAAGTTGTTTTGTAAGCAATACGATTTTATGACTCGATTATTTCCTGGTAAAAGAAGGCGTGTTGTACGCTTTATTTATTCGTAAACGATCCGATCCGAACCAAATCGATCAACGTTTTTTGTTTGTGATTCAGTCGTTTTAATTGCAATGGATGAGTGTTGAATGAATACGGAAGTTTTACTTACTTAAGTTGATTCTTCCTTTTTACTTATGTATTCAATCGATTCTTAAATTATTTCTTCTCCTGTTTTTGTCATTTCATTTCTTCCTTCTTTTTTCGAATATCGTTAAAATCATCTTTTATTCAGTCATTTGAATTTACTATTAAATTTGTTACTTAGAACGACGCCTTCAGATGGACGAAATTCGCTATCTAATTTAGTCAAAGACTCCAGCAATTTTTGTAGACGATTTTGTGACTTTTGATAGCTTACATAATCTATACATATCAATAAATCTAACCAAGGAAATTATTGAATATAATTCAGTGAAACTTCCTTCAATAAAACTTCTTTCAATAAAAATACTTTGAATAAAACTTCTTTCAATTTAAACACTCATCATTTTGTTTTCAATCATTTATTTATTAATAACTCTTTCATAACTTTTGTTGAATATTTATAGACCTTTCATTGCTATGTATATCATATACATGTTTATATATTTATATATGTATATATTATTATGTATAATAGTTAGTATTTATATTGTATATAGTTTCTGATATTCATTTAAAGTGATTTTCTTTTATAATTTACAATAAACATTTTAGTTTTCATAGACTGATATTTTTTCCATCGTTTCTCTTTTCATGTTTTTTCTAAACTCTTTAGTTAACAATGTATACCATATATACATATATGTATATGTATATAGTATATATATATATATCATGTAATGTATATTATGTAAGGATGTATGTCACTATGTATGTATTTGAGATATTATTACTTTTATTGAGATTTTATATTCTTAGACAGTGGAACAAATCGTTGAAAGTGCAACACATAAATTGTTGTTTTGATGGTATTTTATTCTTTTTTTTTTACTGTGCTGTGTTTGAGGTGAGTTTGTGATTTTTTATTATTTTATTCAATATATTTTTTCGACTTTAATTTTTGAATACTAACAATTTAGGGTGGTTTTTTTCTGTATTTTGTGCGTATATTTTGAATACGTTTTCTGGTTTCTTTTGTGAAATTTATTTATAATAAAGAAACACTTAGATATTTAAACAATATTGAAGAAATCTTAAAATCGATATTAAAGAAATTTTTTATTGCATTATTGAATTCAAAAACTGATTGAAACTACATTTAAAAATATATAAAATAAAAATTAATTAACTTTTATAGCACCGTTTCTCGAATTATTTCCTTAAAATTGCAAAAGTCTAAAATAAATGTACTTAAAAACTTCAATTAATTAGTAACTAAAACAGAATATTAAAAATATTAAAGAATAATTAAATTCCTTTAAAATTTCGGTGTATTTTTTAAATAAGTTTGTTTTTGTTTATTTTTTTTTTTAACTTACAGAGTGTTTTCCTCTTAATTTAATTTAATTTTATTTAAATTAAAACTTAAATATATCATAATAAATCGATTAGAAACATAATTGTAACAACTAAAATTTTTTTAAATATTTTATTCTTTTTTTGTCAATTTAATTAATTCTCTTTTAGATTTAAATTTAATTTGATATTTATTGATATAGACTACGTTTAATTTAAACTAATTAATTACAACTTTAAAATAATTTAATATTATTTCTTGAATTCATATTGATTTCAAGTGAATTCTAACTTAAACTGAATTAAATATGGATTTTTTTCTTTGTTTTCTAAAACTCTACATTTTTTAGGTTTAATTAAGTTAAAATTATTAATTAATTAATTAAAACAAGTAACTTTCTTTACATTTCAACTTATTTTTCGAATTCTTATCTCTTTTTTCGAAATTTATCTCTCGATTAAAAATAATAAATTAAAAATGTGTCGAGTGTTAAAAACTGATTAAAAGCAACCGATTTCATATTTATTTAATTATATGTTTATATTGATGTGTTTATATTATGCATGTTTATGTATTTCTATGTATTTATATTTATGTATGTGTATCTATATTTATGTATATCTATATATTTATATATATATATGTGTGTTTTTTATGTTTTATTGTTTGAAATGCTTGATTAATTAATTTGTATTCATATATTTTATATTTATTTATATATTTAAATATATCTATATAAGTATATATCATGAATGTATATGTTGGTGTATTTTCTTTCTTTCTTATTTCAATATTATTTATAATCCTTCTTTTAGATCTCCTCATAAATTTTATTTTGGTTTTTATGCAGTTTCGAACAATCATTTTAGATGCTTTTTTCGATGAATTCGCATGGATTTTAATTTAATTTTAAATTAAAATATTTATATATTATACATTAATTTTAAAAACTTAAGAAAGACAAAGCAAAAGTAATTTTATTAAATTCGAGTTAAATTTTAATTAAAAGAAGTAATTTTATTTAATTGAATTTTAGTATAACGTCAAATATATTAAATATAAATATAAAAATAAATTTATTGGGCTTTCAAAGATAGTTTTAGTGTCCTTTTTTTGGTTTTTATAAACTCAGATATTTATTATTATTTATTAATTAATTGGCTCAATTAAAAATTAAATGAATTGAAACCAAACATTTTTTAGCCTTTATTTTTAACTGAATTCGTTTAAAATATTATAACTAAAAACATAATTAAGTTGTCTTTAATACAAATTTCAATTTTTAATTTAAATTACTTCAATTTTAATGATTTCTTAAATTATTTCTTTTTGTTGTTTTCTTTAATTTGACTCAATACATAATTTGACTCGTTTTATTTATATTTTTTATTTGTATGTATAATTTATTTGATAAATATTCCTCCTTTTCTTCTTCTTCTTGTTGTTGTTGTTTTTGTTGTTTAATTTATATCTAGGTACTTCATGAATTGCTATAAGTTTATGTGAATGTTTTTCTTGTAGTTTTAAGTTAAGATTTCATTTAATTTTTCCTCGATTTCCCATCTGCTTTTTAAGTTAAGATCTGTGTAATTTTTCTACCCTTTTTAACTCTTGTTTTGAACACTTTTAGACTTTTTCTTAACTTTTCTGGTTACTGAATTTTTGCACGTGTTGAATTTGGAATTCAATCTTTTTCCAGGTTATCTAAAGATATATTATGAGTATCTGTATTTGATCTCTTCTGATTATAATAAATACATGTAATTACTGAGTATTTTTTGCTTTTGCTTTGCATAAGCATTTATTAATTCACATTATTTTTTTGTTGTTCTTTTAATAGATCTTTCTGAATTTTATTGATAACAGTTTTTATTTTTATTCTTTGCAGAAAAGGAATTGAAATAAATTTTCAGTCTGCCTTAATTTTTGTTGTTTTGAAGCAATTTCGTTAATATTATAAATAAAGTTGAAGTTTTGTTGTGGTTGAATATTTTTTTAAAAGCAGTTTCTAATAAAATGCAATTGTTTTGAACTATTTTTCTTATTTTCTTCATTAGTTTTTATTTCACTTTTGAGTAGAAAAAAATGCATTCTTCACAAAATGTTTGTTGTATCAAAAGTTATTGTTTCAAGTTTATTGAGTTGTTGCATTGTTTGAGTGCAGAGATGATATGTCATCAATTTAGCAATAATTTAGAAAAGAATAAATTAAAAACAATGCACTGCAAATGATCTTAAGGTTGAGTTGGTTTTTTTTTTGAAGTTTTACCTCTAAAATTTTCCAAAAAAGCCAGTACTTTTAAAGGTACTGTAAAATTGTAATAATTTTATTATATGTTTTAGGACATTTCTTTGAGTTTTCGTTTTATTTTCCTTTCTTTCTTCATTTTTGAAATATTTTTCAAAGTTTAGTTTTTAAAAGACAAGACATATATACGGATATATACTCTATATCTATATAATTATTCCTTATTTTAAAACATTAACTTGATATGTTGAATTAATATTTGATTCGATTTTAGTTCAGGAGATCTTTCCTTGAATAACATCGCTTTTAAATTTATCTGTTGATAGTTTTTATTATAGTTTTATTTATTATTTTTTTTTTAGTTTACTTAAAGCGTTCTTCTTCATTTAGTTAAAGAGTTTTGTATAAAATCAAAGAGTTTGGATTTTAGGTAATTTTTAAGCACACTTAATTTGAAATACATTTTAAATGCTCAACAAGTTAAAGAAATCTTCGATGCTTAATAAAATAAATCGTCTAAACAATCATTGAATGCCTCTCGCATTTTTTCAACTCTCCTTAATTCAGCTTCATTCTGCTCATTTCTCTTTCGTTATGAACCCTCTTTCATTAAAAGCCCCCTTTCTCTAAAAACTCGCCTTTGTTCAAGTTTCTTCTCTTGCGATAATTTCTTGCGTTCATCACTCATTCGTTCAAATCTTTACAATTTTACAAGAAACTGCTAAAACTTTCTCAAAAGCGTTCTTCGAACTTCGAATATTTTTACTGAGAAGTGATTCTTGCTTTTTTTCCTTTCCAAAAATGTCCAAAAACTCTTTCTTTCCAGATCATTCTCAGTTTTGCTCAACTCACTAAATCTGAAGTCTTCAAAAACTTGTCAAAAATTCTTCATGAAAACCTAAAATATTTTTCGACTGACAGACAGATTTTTTTTAGAATTAATTTTATTAAATAATAATTTAAATTTATTATATTACATTAAATAAAGTTCGATTTCTTATAGAGTAGTTTTTATATACACACAGTTTAAAATAGTTGTTGTTCGCTTTTTTAACTGTTTGAAAAGTTAATCGTTAAATCTTCAGTCTAAATCTTTAATGTCGAAGATTTTAATTAACTTTAATTTGCAAATATTTTTTTACTTAATTTTAATAAATTTTTACTAATTTTTTTTTTTTTTTCTGTTGTTTTGTTTTTGTTACAACATTTATATTTAATGTCGCATTTAAAGAGTGATAAAAATCATTAAACATGCGCCAGCGTAAATAAATGCAGTTGAGACTGTAATAGTTGTTGTTGTTATTATTTTTGTGATTATTTATTTTTTAATAATAATTTGTTGAAAATTATCGTATTATTTTGATTAATATTGATATTAATATTGATATTATTTTTGATATTATTCTTAGTATTTTTATTAATATTGTAGTAGTAGATGTTGTTGTTGTTCTTCTTCTTTTTGTTTATTTAAGTAAAAAAGTTTTCTCGTTGTTGAAAAATGGGCAGTGATGCTGCAGGTGATTCTGAACGATCCTCCTCATCCATCCCATCATCGTCCCCCTCCCTCGTTCCATTACTAGGAAGAGTCTTCATTTTATTGACCTTTGACATGGCTTTTTCTATAATAAATTTTGGAAGAGAATGGAAACAAAAATAGAGAGAAAAAAATCATTAAAATTTCTGAATTCAAGAATGAGTTTACTTTTAATACTGTTTTTCGTATTATATTATATAAGAATACGTTTTTAAAATATGTGTTGTGTTGGGTATTATTATCATTATTATTATTATTGTTGTTATTATTAATTTAACATTTATTATCTTATTTGGTAAATTTTTCTATGTGTTACCTTTTCTGTGGTTTTCTTTCAGTGTATGACTTTGGTTAATGACTATTTTGTGTTAGTGTGGTAATATTTGAGGCTGTTGTTGTTGGTTGATTTCTTTCTTCTCTGCTAATTTGCTTGAAGCTTCAGCCAAGTTTGTACAAAAAAGGTTCTATAAACTACTTTTAGCGCATCAGGCAGGGTTGCATTTTCTAACAGGGTTGCATATTATTTTTGGCATGTTTGCGAAGGCAGTTTTTAGAAACATTTAAAAATCAACAAAAACTCGTAAAAAACGCCATCAAATGGATTTCCGCAGTTTCATTTTTCACAAAAGGTAACGTCAAGGATTAAAAAAAGGATACATAAAAACGTGAGACTTGCTAGTTGATAAAAACGTCTTTATTTTGTTCTTTTTTTGTTCTAAGAATCTGCAAACAATTGAAAAAGACCGATTTTTCAATAAAGGGTGGGCCATTAGCTGGTTTCTTTTTAAATAATTCTATTAGAATTAATTATTATTAAACTAAATTTTTTTTTTGTTTTTCAGTTCAATTTAAATCAATTATTATATCAGAAATAAATGTAATTCAGATTATATATTCTTTTTGTTATATTTAGGATTCTTTCTTCTTTTGTCTTTCTTCCTTTCAACTAATAAATTATTTTCAAAACTTTGATTGCAGTATTGAAGGTGCATGTGTGTGTGTACGTGTGTATTTGTGTATATAAGAATGTGTGCGTGTTCGGCAGTGATTCTCGAATACAACGTGCTCAAAACAAGAAATTGTGAAGGTAACGAGTGCTGCCAAATTGCTATGGTTTTTGGGAGAAAATATTACATTATTATTCAATATAATTTCAAAATTCAATACTTTTTTTATAATACAAACTACGATTTTGGTGGGGAGTGATTTAGAATAATTTAAATTTTCTTAAAAATGTATTGGACACTTTTTTAACAATAAATATTTATTTATTAGGAGTGTGAATAAACAAAGGGTTTGTAAATAAAATTAAAAACTTGCCATCTTTAGAGCTCATTCGCAGTAATAAAAATAAGCAGATGGTTGAGTGGTTAACACTGAATACTATTAAAAAGAATTATAATTATAATAATAATAATCATAAAGAAAATAACAATTCTAGTGTTTAATTTAAACATTACATAATTCATAGTATTAAATGTTTATATATTATAACAATATTCATATTAAATTATTACTAACACGTAATTTTAATGCTAATTATGTATGTTAATCATATTTATATTATTAATAATACATGTATTAATATCAATATTAAATAATGTTTTAATTTTTATTAATTAAGAAGAAATGCGGTTAGTTTCTTGCTTTTTATTTTTAATACTAAATAAAGTTATAAAAATTGTGTTTACAAACCTGATGATTTTAAACCATTTGTTGTTGTTGCACTATAATTTTAAATGGTTGCTGTTGGTATTATTTTAATATCTGTTGTTGTTGTTGTTGTTATCGTTGTTGTTCTTATTGTTGTTGTTGTTGTTGTTGTTGTAGGAGTACTAGTGCTTGTTGTTGGTCGTATTTTGATATTTTGTTAGAGATACGAGCAAATTTTTGTTTGTTTTTTTTTTTTAGTTTATATTTTTGCATGCTTTAAACGTTAAACGTTGAGTGTTGTTGCTATGTGAGTAGGATATGTTTTTGTTGTTGTTGTGATTGTTATGAGATAATGCTTTATTATCATGATATTTATGTTGTTGTTGAATTTTGTAGTAGTTTCTGAATCTAATATTAATTTTTTTTTTCTTTTTTCTCGTATTTCTTGTATTCTTTTATTTTCTTAATACTAAAATATTTGTGTCGTTTTTAGTGCTTTTCAAGAATGTTTTCTTGCCTAATTTTAGGCGTCTCTTTTTCTTTCTTTAGTCTAAAGAATGTCATATACAAATAAACAACAAAAAATATCCAAAACTAAACTAACAACAACGAAACAAGACAACATAACAGATCAACACGAAAGGAACTCACACTCTGCTGGATTACTTTTGATTAGATGAATTAGGATTGCCTAAAAGTATGCACAAAAAAAGATAACAAATCAAAATCAAAATAAAAACGAAACTGGAACTAAAAATCAATTATTACATAAATAACGATGATGCAACAAACAATTTGAGCACTTAATTTTCAATATAAATAAAATATCTAGAATACTTTTAATATTCAGGCAGTGTTAATTCAGTGAAAGTTTAAATAAATATTATAAATAAATAAATAATAAAAGTTTCTATGCAACTTAAAATTATTTCTAATTTAAAGACAATTCATAGATTTCCCTTTAAAAGCAAAAAGGAATCATTTATTTATAGCAATTCCTGTGATACCTATGATTGATGCAACTACAGGGTGCTGCATTTAACAGGGTGTTGGATCAACAAGACCAAATTTCTACTGTAAAAAAGCTAACCAAATTTTCAGAAACTACATTATTTGCGTTTATAAGTTCCTTAAAAGAAATCATTTTCCGGACCTCAAAAATGTGAAGAAAACCTTCCAAAGATATAGAAATATTATCATCACTTAATTTAGTGATCTTCTCTAAATATTGTAGTTTCAATCGATTTTATATACAGTTGTGCTGATTCAGTTGATTTTACTTGATCAGATTACTTGACAGATTAAAAAATCCAGAGAAGGAAGATTTATTCAACCCCATTGTAAATTATCGAAAGGTTTATATAGTAACCTTTATTTATATAGTAATGTATAAATATAGTGAATCCTCAAAGATTGGTATATCTTTTGACTTCTGAATTCAGCTGAAGTTTATCTAAATAAAATGTTTTCATCTCTCCTCGAGTTATTTGAAAAAATTACTCTTAGAAATTTTATTGAGACACTTTAAAATGTACTATAGATTAATATTAATACAAAAATAAAGTATAAAATAAGAAATTCGGGAAATTTTTCTTGTAGACTGATGGATAGTGCAACATTAAGGAATGAATGAATGAACGATTTAAATTTATATAAAGATCGGATGATTTATTGTATAAATATGTACCTAAATATATATGAATATAATAATGATTTCAAGAGATCTGTGATGTGTTGGGTAATGAGTGGCTTCTTGGTTGGTAATGTATACAAGCTAATGTGGAAAAGCATATTTTTGCTGCTGTTGCTCTTGCTGTTGTTGCTACTACGGTTGCTGTGATTGTTAGGAGTTACTGTTGCTGATCTAAAGCAGCGGGAGCGGGGGCTGGAGGGCTGATTGTAAGGCATGATGATGTAATGCATTACGTGGTGCTGGATGACTGACTGACTGATCTGATCAACATGCTGTCTAAACGATGAGGTTTTTGATGATTTTTGAGGATGATTTTATTGTGAGTTGTAAAGAGGTTTGCGTATATCGATTTTTCAAAATGGTCGAAAAGATTATTTTAAACATATTTCAACATTTTATAGATATTTTTAATTATCATCTAGAAATTAGAAGTAAAAAGAAAAGTCAAGATTAGAAAGAGCAGCAGCTGTTAAGAGTTTCATAGAGAGTTATGTAAAAGAGAACGTTAATAGAGAGTTAAAGAAGAGAACATCAATTGAAAGGGAAATCAAGTGATCGCACAAAAAATACTTCATTAATGAGGCGCTTATAAAGTGAACACAAAAACTGTGATAAATCAACAACAAGTTTTGATCGAAGAATTGCAACATTTCAACTCGAATACAATTTTTTAAATACGCCGAACACTTATTATAAATTAGTAGACAACACAACCAAATCGAACAGAACCCAAACACAAAACAAAAGCCACCGAAAACATAAGCTGGCAACTCTTTAGAAATCGATTCGTTTAAATTCGAATATGATAAAAAATTAAAGCTGTTTAGAAGAGTTACTTGGCTAAAAATAATACGATTTTAAATCTGGATATGATATCTGAGAATTCCTTATAAAATATATAGAATAGTATAACATCCTAAGGATCTCGACAGCGCTACTCAAACTCACCGGCCACGATTTTGCTCATCTGCATCACCTGCTGTGCCAGGATCTGGTTGAGTTGCAGCAGATGTTCGCGCTGCTTCTTCTCTGCGTTGATTTTGCTCGGTGGCAGGCTGACGGTGTCCTGGAATGAAGAATAAATCCAAATTAGATCACCTATCTGATCGCACTAGATCGTTTGTAGAGGCGAAACGTCGCTGGAGGTTCAACTTACGTTAGCGGTGCTGATGGGAGTCTCTGCCAGCATCTTCTTTATGGACTCCACTTTTTCCTGGCGTCGTTTCTTCTCTTCTGGCGATAGTTCAGGAGTCTAGCAGAAAGAATAATTGTGATCGACAGAGAGAGAGTGAGAGAGAGAAAGAAGGAGATTCATTTGATGTCAGGTTTACCCAATAATATCTCATTATTTCTCACCTTCTCAGGGATGTAACGCTCCGGAATGAGGATTTTATTTGGCGCCAGCAGCAGGTTGTCGATGGTGTTCTCCGAGATCTTCTCCCCGTGGCCCAGAGCGGACCGTACTACATCCGGAGCGTTGATACGCGGACGTAGCGCCACTTCCATATCTAGATCATCACGAGCACGCCAATTTGTGTTCTGTATGAGAGAGAGAGAGAGAGAGAGGAACATTTTAGGAAAAGAGAAAAAGAATGGATTCTTTTCGAAGATCTGCATAGAGATTTAGGGATCTTAAATCTTTACTTGAAACTGTTTATTGACAAAATTTAATTAATTAATTGCTTCTGCTCATCCCCGGAATTTCTCTCGTTCCCCGATATTAGCAACATTTGTTGGATGACGTTAATAACATTGACAACAACAACAAGAATTAAAGAAACAGTGTTAAATCTGGCAACATGACTGAATTATTTACAAACGTTTTAATTTAGTCGCAGGAGAGTGTTCAATGAGTGTTCCGTCAAGAGGCCGCCCCGCACCGCCCACTTACGTTTCTATTCATATCGTTTTCCGCTTGTATGTTTTCCATGGCTTTGACGTTCACGTTGTTCGGCGCCGTGTAGTGGCGTCGCTTTTCGCGAGGTACTGCACGCCGATGCTTGTGCTGCGCCGGTACCTTCTCCACAATCTTCTCCGTGTCCTCTGAGGCGCTGCCCGCGGACAGCTCGTTGATGATCTGGCGGGCCGCTTCGCTCTGAAACACTGGTCCGGGGCTCAGATCTGTAAGGCTCTTGAGGCTAAGGAGCGAGTCGGTCTTCTGACGCAGTGCGGTTTGGGACGAGTTGCGTGCGTGCGAAGAGTGTTGCTTGGCAAAGTAAGCACTCGCCAGTGGATTGAGGTGCTCTTTAGGCGTTATCGATCCATTCGTCAACCCGTGATGACGACTCGCCACAGAATAGTTGCTGTTCTTGTCGGCTCCGTTCGCGAAATAATCGGGATACTTTGACTGTTGCGACACTTGGTTCGTAGTGTTCGTCTCATAGCGTCTGGAGCCATGTTGACCGCTGTAACTGCTCTGGTGATGATGATGTCTGTGATGACGTGACTTGGGCGTCTCTGCGTAGGACTGACGAGGCAGCGATTTCGAGCGACCGCCGTCGCCGCCATTCGTTTGGTAGTCTGGTTCGCCGTAGCCATTTACCACTGGATAGACTCCCGCAGAGCTACCTGACTGCAGCAGTGCCAGTTGCTGCTCTTCCTCCAGTACCTGGTCCAGATTCTGCGTAGAGTTACTTAAGCCCACACGGTCGCGATCGCGCTGCCGACGCTCCGACTCGCGCTTTACGATGCGAACCGTTTTGATTTCCTGTTTCTCCTGATTGGAGAGCGCTGCGAATGGGTTCGTCTCCAGGAAGCCGTCACTGTCCACACCGCTCGTTTCCAGGTTGTCGCTGGAGTCGTTGTAGCGATACTGCTGCGTGCGATCGCGCCGGCTGCTGTCTGGCGGTTCGGTGTGCAGGCTCTCGCCGCCAGTATTGTAGTCGCTGTATTTGCTCGAACAGACGCTGTTCAGCAGATTACTGGCACTCGTTGCATGGACCCCAGCGCTGGTGTCCACGTAAAGCGGTGTCGATAAATTTAGCTTTGAGTCGCTCAGAGTACGATCCATGCTCAGCATGGAATCCAGATCGGTTTCGATCCAGCACATTGAGTTGCTGCGCTTCTTAATATGGCCGCTAGATGAGCTGCCACTGTTGCCGCCGCTCGACGAGTTTTGCTTATTTCCGATTTCTTGGTACAGACGAGTAGAGTTCTCGGTGAGCTGACGCACGGCGGCGCTCAGCTCTTGCCGCTGTCGCTGCATGTCGCCGACCAACGTCTGCACGCGTTTCAGCTCGGACTCCAACATGGCAGTCGTGTTGTTGGTGTAGGTGTCGCTGACGAAGAGACCCTGCGAGTCGCGGGTGGTGCGCGAAGCCTGCAGCTTCTGACGCAGCACCAGTAGCTCTTGTTCCAGACGCGAGTTGCCGGCCACGGTTTGCTCGAGTTTCTGTATGAGGAGTGAATGATTGGAAATGGTGTGTTAATGAGATGTTAAACGCTGGGATGGCAGGTGAAACTGGGGAGCGGGAGGGGAAAGAGAAGTGTGCATCCAGGTGTTTAGGTGTGCTCTTAAATGCAAATTCAAAGAAGCTTATATTAAAATGGCTGATATAAATGATGATAATGATGATGATGATGAGCAAGTCTAGAAAAGCGAGTTAGACTTCTACACAGAAGCAGGTCAGTGGTAAGTATGGCACACATTTACACAAACACCCAGAGGTAGAGATAGAGAAAGAGAGAGAGAGAGAAGACGGATTCTCAGCAGACTTGCAACACTACTGCTAATCATTGTAGCACCTCGTCTACCTTGGAATTTTCTGCCAGCAGTTGATGTACTCGCGAGAGCTCACGCTCCAACATGTGTTGCTGCTTTCGGGCGGCCTCCAGTGCCAACGGCTGTCCGCTAGTGTCCTGGATGCGAGCGCGAATACCACCTAAAGCCCGTTCCAAGTCCTCCTTGTCACGCTGCAGGCTCTGCAGGGTGCCGGACTCCTCCTGCAGCAACTGATCCAAGTAGTAAAGCTGTTGCACTTTGGACTGGACGGGAAAAAACAGTGGATGAAACATTTACCATAAGACCAAAATTACCACGCCTACCTGCAGTTCGGTCTGATCGGGACTCAGACGATCCCATTGCTTCTGCTCCTCTTGCAGCATGCGTTGCTCTTGGATGCGTTGATTGAATTCCAGACGATCGAGCTGGAAAACTTCAGGTCGTTGATGATGCTGACTTTGCTGGAGTATTTGTTGTTGCTGTTGCGTTTGTCGTTGACCGGTCACGTCATTGGTGCGGTAGAGTGAGCCCAGCTTAACCATGTTGTCGACCAAATTGACCAGCGGTTTGCTCTTCTCGTACTGACGCTCGAGATCGAGCAGATGCTGCTTCAGATAATCCAGGCGTTGAATGCTCTCGGCGCGTGTCAGTCCATCGGCGGTGAGCAGACGATTCTATGGGAGAAGAAGAGGAAGATGGGGATTCACAGTAAGAGATTACAATTAGTGTTCATTCCTTTTTCTTTTATTAGAGTGGAATAAAATCACGAAATACAGAATCCAGTCACCCGAAAGACACACACAAATATAGTGAAAAGGAGAAAGAATACCAGACCCGAATTAAGTTATTATGTTATTTATTATTTCGTTACTGTTCTTTGTTTAGAGGTGTTAGTGTTATCTTTTTTATCTTCTTAGCTACTTAATGTGAAAAAATGCCGAAAATAACAACCTGGACTTCATGAATATCGGTGCAACACTGCTCAATGGCTCGCGCTGTGTTGCTGTTCTGACGGCGCAGCTGAATCAACAACAACACCAACTCCTCGTGGGTGCGACTCAGGAGATCACCAGCGGAAACATCCAGGTTCTGTCGGAGTCGTTCGAACGAAAAAAGGGGGAACGAAATACAAACGAAAAACATATAATAAAACTATAATAAAAATAATATAATAAATTAAATAAATAGATAAATAAGTATTCAAAGAATAGGGGGTTCCCTGAGCTCGGAACCCTGGCAGATTTCCCTGTGAGCCAACGCATCCACCATTTCAGTCCCTTTGATTATTTAATATTTTACCCGCCCCGGCTATTGTTTACTACACCCTCCTTACCATTACTTACCCTTATCTGATTGCTGGTCTCACGTTCGAGCAGATCGATATCCGCCCGACTACCAACGCGTCTAATGGGATATGCTTGAGCCCGATAACCACTCTGGTGCACATCATATAAGCTGCCATTCAACCCAGTCGTGGCGCCAACTCCGACTTCGCCGCCGCTACTGCCCCCCAGTCCGCCAGAGTTTACTCCAGAACTGGTGCAGTAGTAATCCACGCCGTGGCTGTTGCCGGCATGCACGGGTGTCGAGGAGGCCAACATGACGCCATTGCTGCCAAAGTAGGCGCTGTCACCCCCGCCGATTTTATCAGTCGTCAGATTGGTTGTTTTGGCGTATTTGGTGTCCGGCACACTGCCGTAGTAGGAGCTCGTAAGTTTGTTCATGTGATCGTAATTCTCCAGGGTTTGCTGCGGATACGGATCCCCCGGATCGGGCTTCACGGTCAAATTGCTCTTCGGTAGATTTCGCACGTTGCGCACAGAGATGGAGGCTGTAGAAGACAAGAGGACAGAAAAAAGATGTAGATTTTATGGAAACTGTTGGCTTTTCTCTTTCGGTGGTGGTGTTTTTTTTAAGTGTTTCGAGTTCTTGTTTTATAAAAGCGATAGTCTAGAGTGGAGTGGAAAAAATTGGATTTTATGGTAGCGATAAATTTATAAATGCGTTTGTGTATTGCCAGAAGAGTTAATAATCCGGGGGGAGAGAAAGATAAGGATTTCCATTCAATTCCGTGAATTCGTTCTTTGGTCATTTCGTTATACTCGCATTTGACCCGGCCACCTCCTGGCCCAACTGCCCAAAACTATTATCATGCGAATCAGAACGTTCGACTTCAGACTTTGGCATAGTTAAACAATACCTAGTTAGCAATATGAAGTTTATCTTTATGATTCAATACCTGAATAAGTCGGGTGTTAAATTCAGAGTAAATGATGAAATTTTAAGATTACATTTTATGGGTTCATACCCGCAAAATTTTTAATGATTGTTAAGCTTTCAACCAATAAATTTGCAAATTAACTACATGTTACTTTAACACATTTTAGAAAAGGCCAAAACTTTAACTAAGATTTAAATAAAGGCATTAGAATAACTAAAACGAAATATAAAGAAAAGAACAGAACAGAAAAAGTAGAAAAATAGTAGAAAGATGGAGAGAGGAAGAGAGCGTAAAATATGTGAGTGAAGTTTTTTATTCTTACCATTGAATTTACAGTATCAACAACGGGCAAAATGGCAGTGTGTGTGCGAATGTGTGCGTAATGGTGAGTAAGTAAAGTTTTGCAAACAAGCACGTCAGAAAAGAAACAACAATTAAGCACAACACAACAACAACAACAACAATAATGAACACTAATGAGAACAATAAAAATAATAACAATATCGTATGAGTACTTGTTCGGAGTTAACCACTCCTTATAGTTGTACATGTTTCCAAAACAACAACAACTCTTAAGACGCTGTGAAGCTCGACCTACTGGCGTCATTACGATTTTCGTCACAGATTTCATGCGTAACATCGACATTCAGCTCACCGCCAGGGTTACCATTGGCATCCAAAGGCTCGCAGCTCGCATTGAGTTGTTGTATGATACTCCTGACGCTGCTCAAGTTCGCTGCTGCGGCCGACTCCTGCTTGTACTCGGAGCCTCCCGCCATCAACCCGGTGGCATTCTTCATCAATCCGCTCGACATTGAGTCCCACTGCCGCAGAGTCTCGCGGTCCATATCTCCCGCATTCGATTTCTGAGAGAAGCCGGAACACAAGCTATCCTCCCGCAGGACTTCGTAGACATCCGAGCTGGTCTCGTTGACTGCTTCAGGCTGATGCTGCATTTCGCTCAACTGTACATAAACATCGTGCTCATTCATCAGCGTGTCCG
This sequence comes from Myopa testacea, assembly GCA_949629155.1. NCBI lineage: Eukaryota > Metazoa > Arthropoda > Insecta > Diptera > Conopidae > Myopa > Myopa testacea. The sequence goes on from OX451345.1 coordinate 73,028,942, forward strand.
TACTTAGCACTCGACGGTACTCTGTATTTTCTGTCATCTCCTCCCTGGTCTGCGGCTCACTCAATCTGGGTCGGAAAGCTCGGTCGCGCAGATGTGGAGATATGTTGTCATTGACATATGTCACTTCGCGTGACAGCCTGGACTTTGATTGTGGTGCCAGATCCGTAAGTTTTACATTCATCACTGGACTTTTGACAATGCGATCAAGATCATCCAGCGAGCGAGCGTGTCGTTGTGACACCCTGCGCAGACTCTCGCGCCACAACGTGTCCTCCTCCCACAGCAACTCGCCGGAGCCTATGGAGCCAATGGAGCTTTGAACCGAGAGTTTGCTTGCAGTACTACTTGAGAGGTTACTGAGCTGAAGCTTACTACTTGTGGAGGGAAAGCGGTTACCAAGCACTGCTTTGCCTAGATCTGCACACTCCGATGGGTCTCTGTCTATTGACTCATCTTCTCCAAAGATTCCTTCACTAAAATCGGCAACATTTTCAAGGGCTTCACCACCGTCACCCTTTCCATGTCTTCTCATCTGCAAATTTGTCTGCTTGGCTACTTTAATCGACTCTGTTTGAGTGGTCAAAACGGGTGGCTCATTTAGCGGGTGCGAAATGAATGCTTGTGTTGGTTGTGGATGTTCTTGGTACAGGTTGGTTTGATAGTTTTTTAGTTTCATCTGCGGACACTGCAACTGCTGCAGATGGAAGGACTGCGCTGAGGTTGTAGCTTGGTTGAACGGATCGCCCGACTTCAGATTCTTTCCCGAGCTGTAGCTGAGTTTCTCAATGTTGGTCTTCATTTTGTACAGATTTTTGCTGTCGATCGCCTGATCCTTTTCCGTCAACATGTCCATCGTGGCCGGATTGATAGCTGCGTGCTGTTTAATTGGGTTGTTGATATGCTCGATGTTGCTGCCGGACTGGGCGTGTACATCACGTTGATTATTAAGCGTGGTGAGGGGCGGAGTGTTCGTCACTACCTCGCGGCTAGCGTTCATCAGCTCCGAGTAATAGTAGGGTGCGGATTGTTCCGAGATGTTGCTGTTGTTGCGGCTGTGAAGCGGAGTTGGACGTGTGGCCGAGCTCGCTCCATCCGTTTCCGATTGAGCCGCTAAGTTGGCTTCCTTCCTTCGCCGGTCGCGTTCCTCCTTCCACTCATGGCCCAACCTTTGTAGGGAATCTGTGGAGGAAACAAAGTGGATGTTTCCATAGTAGTGTTCGTCGTCGTCCTTGTTACGGAAGATTTCCGGCGGCTTTATAAGGTTGGTCAATGAGCCTGCCCCTGCCACACCGGCATCTAGCGAGGTTGTATTCTGATATAGATACAAGTCATTAGTCTGCAGCTGATTGAGATACATATCCAAGTCAGTTGATCTCAACGTCTCCTCGAAGCGTTCGTTCATAGACTCTATCTCACTGATAGATTCCTCTGAAAGCGGGCGGCGGGACCGCTGCCGCTCCAGTTCGGAGTCCGACCCTTGGCGTTGCCGAAATTCGACGGAGTCTGTCTCACTGCTGTCGCCGCCTCCAGCAATGAAGCTGGGTGTCTGTGCTATAATGGAGGGGTACTTTTGCGATAAGGAGCTGGTTGTTTGCTGGGGCAGCGGACTGGCAATAAAAGATGGCGAGTTCTGTTTCAGCTTGTTGTACAGGTCGAAGTCAGATGAAGTATTCGAGCTATTGTCCGTCTGGAAGCTGTAGTTGGAGTCCGACAAAGTACGCTCGTGATTGTTGAGCAGCGAAGGTGAGGGAATTTTGAAACTTCCAGGGCCCCGCAGCTTACTGATCTGATCCGGCAGCGAGAGGCGGCTACTCTTGAGGGCGGTCTCCGATGACTGTTTCGCTATGTTGAGCGAGGTGTTGCTCGTGTGTACCCTGGGCAGCTGTTCGTAGGAGAGGTTGTATTTGCCGCCACTGTTGCTGCTATCGCGCCTCTTCACTGTGTCGTAAATCTCGGAGGAGAAGATCTCCTCAGTTTTCAGATCTTCCGTCGGTGGCGGCGAAGATGGTATGGGTGGCGGTGATACGATTTCGCTATCTGAACTCTCGGCGCAGTTTGATAGTGTAGCTGCAGCGCCCAAGTAGTATGAAGCCGGCCTAAAAGTATCCGAGAGACTGAAGCGAGTACGTGAACGCATCTTCTTTCCATCGATGTGCTTCGAGGACTCGTCGTCTGCATCCGAACTATCGGAACTCAGTGCCAACGAGCTGTGAGAAGGTTTCAATATGTCAGGCAGGTCCTTGCGCTTGCTTTGAAGCCTCTCATTAGAGGACTTCTTCGCCTTCTTCTTGAGCGTGTCACTTTTTTGTTTGCCAGATTGCTTTTTCAGCGTCGCGCGACCTAAGAAGCGATCCAATTCTGGGATGGTGTTTGCATCGGCTGGATTGGCCATAATCGCAGTATGCTGTTGTCTAGCCTGCCCCAGTTCCATGTAGACAGGTTCCATTTGTACTTGCAAATGCTTCGCTTTATTATGTAGGACGATCGAGGTCTTTCCTACGCAGACAGTTTCATAGTTCGACTTGCTATCATCATCATGCAAGGTCTTCGTCATCTCGACGTACGGATTCTCCTCTTCCGCGTTGCTGTCATTACAACTAACCAGACTAAGGGGACTGTTGGGTGTGTTCTCGATTTTCTTCGCCGTCATGGGCAGATAATGGCTTTCATTATGCACGTGTTCACGTGGCGTCTGTGGTTCGGTGGTCATCGCCATCGCCTCCTTATTCTCATAGATTTGAAAGGTCTCTGCACTTTCACTAGCAGTGGCTTTAATCGTGAAAGGCTGCTTCTGGGGTATCGAAGGAGTTGATATGGAGGCTTCTTCTTGCTCCTTCGGTTGTGCTTCTTCTTCTTCTTCTACAGCTAATGCCTCATCCAAATCATCGTCTGTGTATTCCTCACAAGCTGTATCCGTATCGTCATCGTAGTCGTGTACTAAGCTTTCTCTAGTAGTCACAATCACATCTTCTTTATCAGTCCCTTCAGATTCAATTGACTTTTCGACAGAAACAACCAGAGTTTCTTTTATATGTTGTCTGGCTTCTTGCGCCGCTTTGAACGCCTGCAAGTTCATCAACATAGGTGTCTCCTCTCTATTAATAGGACTCTTTGTAGGAGGTTTCGGGCTAACTGTCACTTCTTTCGGATCGTTTTTATTTTCTGTAAGCTCTTCTTCTAGTAGCTCTCGAGTAGCTTGCACAGTACCCTCCTTTGTCTCCATATCAAGTATAGTTTCAATCGAAGATTCTTCCTCCATTCCAGATAGACTCCTTTCAATTGTCTCTGGAAACTCTTTCGTTTCCTTTTGCATTACTACATTTTCGTAATCTTTGATCGTTCTGGATGACTCTGTTGCTGTTAGTATCTTCGTTGTGTAAACTGGTACATAATTGGTTATTTGGGGTGATCCTGGTGCGGGTTCCTTCGGTTTTATGGCGACACCTCTAACCGATTCTGAGCAACTGAATTTTGATATATTATCTGGCGCAGTGTTCAAAGATGTCTCAGTCTGTCTTTTTAGATCTGAGATGTTAAGCTGCAAATCCTTTCTACTTCCCAGAAATGAGTCAGGCATTCGGCTACATGCGACCGGGTTATTCTCTCTATCGTAGTTTACTCCACTGCGGTCAGTTAATACAGCTGATTTTCTTGTTCCTGTCATGTTGCCTGCGGATTTCAGTGGTGTTTCTAAATTCTCCTCATCCGCGAGCACTTTTAATATCGGTTTTACAACGATTTGTTTAGTTTTTGTTAATAGAATCGGAGTTAGTTTTTGTACTTTTATTGGATTGGTTGTTGTTGCTGTTTTTATTGGTGATGTCGAGAGTGTTGTTGTTGGCCATGTTTTCATTGAATTAACATGTGTACAAATGTTTTCATTGTTGTTTCTATTGTTTGTATTTTTGTCATCATCATCATCATCATCATCGTTATCATTGTTGTAGTCATTGTCATTGTTTTTTTGTGTTGGTTCTTTGTTACAGTGCGTGTCAACAGTTGCAATTGTTGTTGCTTTTGTGTAGCTACTACTATTACTAGGTTTGCCGCTACAACTACTAGTAGTGGCCGAAACCGTAGCAGCCGCTTTTTTGTTGTTGCTCTGACGAGTTGGCGCGATAGTTGCTGTGGACCTTCCTGCCGGCGACTTCACCTCACGTGCTCCATCTGGTGCGATTTGGGGGTCTAACAGTTTTTAATGTGGGGAAATTTGTACACAAAAAAATACATAAAAAAGAAAACATGAATTTATTCTAAATAAAAATGGTGAAAATGGTTTTTTTAGGTTTTAGTGCGTGACTTAATGTAGTTGGAATAGGTTAGCTACTCTATAAAGTACCAGGAAGACCCATTTTTTTAAAGGAAACACTTTCTACGATCCGTACACATCTGAGCCCTGTGGCGTAGTCGGGGCAGGAGAGAGTGGGGACCGGGTTCTGGGGTTTGTATGTGTGTGTTTTCTACTTCAAGTTCTAATGTGCAAACAAACAAAAAAATAACCCAAACCAAAGTAACGAGAAAAGTACTAAAAGTGTTAATTTTGCGGTACCAAATCCGAAACAAACAAACCTTAATTTTATTTTATTATCTTTTTCGTCTGCTTGAAACTGAGAACCTGAATTCAATCCGAACCCAAAAAAATGTTGAAACAAAATTATACTCGTAATTCCATTTCGGCAAAATGAATTCCGTGCTATGCGCAGAGCTCGCAACAAAAACTCTGTGATATGAGTGTTTGTGTGTGTGTGTGTGTGTGTATACTGTGTAAATACACGAGTGTGTATTCGTGTATAAACTTCAGCAACTGTTAAAGAATGTGTTTCTGTCAGTGTGTTTATTTTGTGTGCTTTTGTTGTGGTCTCTGATTTAATAGAAATTAAAAAATTTTGCAAGGAAAATATTTTCACCCACATATTTTGCGAAAAATGTTTGGAGTTCTTATTATTTTTACTATAAAAATATTACGATTTAGTTTATTACATCGAAACATGTTCAGATTTAATTGTAACGAATAATTTTGGAAGCATTTGAAGTGGTTTTTCGGAAATAAAGTCACTTTGTTGGCAGGACGCTCGGCAGGAAGGTTCGCTTTTTGTAGATTCACTATGACTCGTTTTAAGAAAACAAAATGCAAATAATAATTCAAATATAATTTATTTATAACTAATTAATGGTCTACGAAATATAAACAAACATATAGGAGCTACTTTTGGAGGTATTTCAAAGCAACACAATAAAATTGAGTTCTACAAATAATTTATATGCAACCAATCATCAAAAGCAAGTTAAAGTAAAGCAAAAAGCATGAAAAACTAAGGAAGAATTTCTACAGGAGAAAACCGATTCCGTAATCTACAGAAATGACCCAAAACTCTTCTCAAAAGGGTCGAAAACGTCAAAATTATTATGGAAGATATTAAAATTGTATAAAAGAGTCATACAAATTATATCAGAGGTAAAAACGATTGCGGAAGAAGTTGTGAAGTGATGTTAAACTGATTTCTTGAAGATGTTAGAGATGTTGTATGGTCAAAAGTGGTCAAAATTAATGCTGATGATCCTGGAGACATCTAAATGTCAAATCTGTCCTTCGCTTAACATAATATTGTGATGTTATCTCAATAATGAGATTCAGTTGATTGATATATGATGATAAAACGATTGGCAAACTCTTTCTAGATTTCCGCAACGATTTCTTGTTATTATTATTAAGAGTTATAAAAAGTTATAAGAGTTCAACAGAGTTATAAGAGTTCAACGCAGAGTTTATGGTAAATTCACATCAATCCCTGCTTCTTAAAAGGTTTTAAATAAGCTCGTAGATAATAAGTTCACAGTTAAGTTATTTTTTCACTCTACCGTAAAGGATTATTTTCCACAGATAATAAAATATTTATAATCAGCTTATCAAGCTTTATAAGACATAATAAGCTTAAAATCAAAAGCATGCAAAGTTAAGAAGATAGGCACAGTACGAAAGTGTAGAGTATATGGACGATGCAGAAGAAGAAGAAGAAGACAAAATTAGAATGAGAAGCTATAATATACCTAAGGATTACTACAACAAAATCAAGTAAATACTACTTCAATTAAAAGTCCAGCAAGCTGAAGCAAACACGTGGAGAAGGATTACTTTACTTTTGCCCGCGCCGGTCAAAGAGATTTCAAATAAAGACACAAAATAGTCCAGCAGAAATGAAGCCGAAAGTTACAAGTTGACACTCACCTTCGTCGTCCGAGGAGTAGCTGTTGTATCCGGCGGCCAAGCTGCCAGTTCCGCCATTGGCATGCGTCTCGGAGCGACTGCGTTGTATGCCGCTAACACCACCGACCAAAGTGTTGCCGCCACTCAAACCAACGCGGTTTGCTCGGTGGGCGCCACTCGCCACCGCGGTGGAAGCCAGTAAGATGTTCGGGTTGCTGCCCAACTTGGACATGGCGGTCATGTTGCTGCCTGGACCGCCGGCGACAGTCTGTTGGATTCCTTTGCGCGTCAGCGGCGACTGCAGCATGCGTTGCTTCCATTCGAGCAGCCGCTTCATCGACTCCTCACGCTTCCGTTCGCCTTCCTGATGCGAGAGTGCGCTGGATGCTATCCCCGGTTTGGGTGCAGGGGATGTAGTTGTCATTCCGCCAACTACATACTCATCATCGAAGGCGCCCCGTTTTGGCAGACGAGCGCTGGCCGAACGCAAAAACTGATCGTTTTGCTGCTGTAAATACTGTTGCTGCGTAGAGGCAGCCGCTGCGCTCGACTGATAGTATTGCTGCTTTTGGCGCTGCTGAACATCACCACCTTCGAATTCGTGCTGCTGCGTGGCCACCTGATGGTGATGCGGATGCGTAGAAGCCGATCGTATGGCGGCATGCTGCGGGGCGCCGCCCAAAGAGCGACTCATGCGCGGCATGCTTGCAGCACCTTGATTTTCACCCAGCAGCTCACTGCGCTTGTAGACGCGCTCGTAGGGATTCTCATAACCTATGGTGTTCATCCCACTGACGCCGCCAGTGCCGTAGATGTCGTTGGCCGCAGGGCGATATGCGGAACTCGGATGCTGTGGCTGTGCTCCGCCGCCACTGCCACCACCTCCGCCAGTCTGCGTCTGCGTTTGCGTCTGAGGGTTCTGCAAGTAGAGGGCACTCTTTCGCATTTTCTCGGCGTAGCTGGCCTCCGAGTAGTAGATGCTGTCGGGCGTACGATTGATGTCAAGACTGGACTTGGGTCGCTGTGTTCGCAAAGCGTCTGGCTTGAGGCTTTGTGCGGCTACAGCGGCGTCGACGTCGGTGCCAGCGGGGGTGTGAGCGGTGATGGCATCGGAACGCGCATCGTATTCGAGAAAATCAGCTGAATGGGGACGCACAATCGAGGCGGTTGCCGAACGAGAGCGAATGTTGCTGTTGCTACCCACAGAAGGAGCAGCACCGGAATTGGACTAAAAAGTGGACAAAATAAACAAGAAAAGAGTCATTAGAAAGACAGGATGGGATGGTTTCCAGAAGGGACCCTATTATTTAACTTAAAACTATCAGAAGAATTGACAAAATAATTTTCACAACATTTGGACTGTTCTTCTCTCCCATCCGACCCAAAAAAACCCGTGAATTATTTCGCAATATAGTAGTTTTAAATTTTAAACGTTTTTCATTTCGGATGGTTTTTGTATTTCTGTTGAAGTGCTTCTGCTCAAGCAGCAGCAGCAGCTTCTGTTCTTATTTCTGAAAGCTTTAATGGCTGCTCCACTTCTATTTCCGTTACAAAAAGCCACACAAGTGCCTCCACCGACTACAGTGCCACCGAACACGCAAATGTCCTGCTTTGACCCATAAAACAGCCGAGAAGCAACAACAACTGCAGAACTACCTCAAGCTAAATAAAGCTAGAATTCGTGCGGAAAAGTTTTACGCTTACATAAATTTTAATTTGAGCCTTAAAGCAAGTAACGCGGCTGCTACTACAGAAAACAATGTGTGTCAGTCAGCAGCAGTAGCAGAGAAGCACCCTTATTGGGCTTCCCTACCTACACCTCGCCAGCCAATTAGGCAATCCGAGTTCATCGCATGTCTGCCGCGAGCAACGTCGAGGAGCGCAAAGAAAAGTGCGACGTAAGACGTCAAAAGGTACTAAAATAGTCTTTCGAGAAGAAAGCTCGAGCCCTTTGAAAAATATGCAGAGTCTGCTGTCTGCTCAAATGAAAAGTTAGAACAGATGGTTCATCAAATCAAATATTTGGACCGACTTTTAAATAAGAAAGGTGATGAACAATACGATGATGTCCCCGTTTAAATAAAAAAAAAATCGCGAAGAAAATCAAACTGAAAAATTATGGTAAGAAAACGAATTTAAAATCCGGACGACCGGGTAGAGTAAAAAACTTTAACGTCAGCATTTCGGCAGGATAGAAACTACTTCATTTTCATTTTGTTGCCCCCCCTGTTCGTCCCGGCCGGCGCATTTTATCACTGCTGCAGGAAATAGGTTACTCAGTTGACCCATCCTAGATATTTACTACGAATTGATTTTATTTATTTGCTTCCCTATCTTTACATTTCCATTCAGCAACAAACGCTGTTTGCTTTTCTTTCCCTTCAACTCCTTTCGCAGCACACAGGATTGCCAACGATATACAGAAAACTCTCACAGAAGTGGAGCAACTTAAATTTCAACCAATTCAATTCAGCCCAGTTTAGCATACCGACCGAGTAGAGATGCAGCCTCATCCTGGAGATTGCTGTTAACTAAACTAGTCTCATGGATCAAAAGGAAGCGAAGATTCTTTCGGTCTGCTGGTTCGGCGTCATAAAGCTAAGCAATTCACCTAAAGAACGGTAGAGTTGGGTACATACTCTGTTGGGGTAAATAGTACCATGTATTTGTTCGGGAGTCAATGGTCATGGCCCATAACAGTCCTTTTAATAACGGTCGGGTATATTTTGTGGGACTATACTACATCCTAAAAGTATTTGATCTTGTATATTGTAGTGCTTGAACACAGACTGAAGAAATCTTTGCAGAAACTACTTTAAATCGTTCATAAATTTATCTCGGAAATCAACGGATCTCAGAATTTAAAGGCTTCCTATATTTAGCGAAATTATCTAAGATTCTGCAAAGTCATAAAAGAACTGCTTTATAGAAGAGATGCTGGTCTATATTGTAAACCTTTTCCCTATCTATATCTCTATCCTTATCCCTATAAATCTTTGTAAAAGCCTATGAATTTATCTATCTCTCTCTAAATTTCTCTCTGTCTCTCTTAATTTATCTTTATATGTATGTATCTGTCTACAAAAACCTACCTCTGCATGGTTCGGCGTATATCTCGATGGCATCGCTGGCACATGTTTGTTGCTCTCGTAACTCGGTGGACTCAACGGTCGACGATAGCTGGCAGCAACCGCTTCATGCATGAGTGCCGGTCCCTGATTCAAGTTGTAGATGTCTTCGTAATCTGAGAAAACACGGTTCTTGGACCGTCCGTAAGCATCCGGAGTGCGTCGCTCTGCATTTGGGTATAAGCCGGCGTAGCGTTGCTGGATCAACTTCTGCATGTGAAGCTCTCGTTCGCCGTAGACGTCTTCAGGGACCGCAGCACGTTGTTGCTGCAGTCGCATGATCTGCTCTTCCATGTCGATGTACTGTTGAGCGGAGGTGGGTGGTGACTTGTTGTAGTCATCAACTGTGAGTTGCAGCTGCTGCTGGAACTGCGAGTCCAGATTTTCGACCTGGTGTGGTGTCTGCTGTTGCTGCAGACGCAACGTGGAGGTTACGTTGCCGGTGCGTGTATCGTAGATGGCGTGATGCTGCTGTGAACGCATCTGTTGCTGCTGATATTGTTGTAGTTGTTGTTGTTGCAAGGTCGGTGACATGATTGCCGCATGTCTGGTCGCCTGCTGTTGATGCTGCAGTTGCAACTGTTGCTGCTTGGTGGCTTCGTTATCAACGGAATTCTCGGGACTGGGCGATGAGTAACCTCCATCAGTGATGCGCCTTGGCTTGGGCGGTGCGTTTGCGTATAGCGGCTGTGCCCCACCTCCTCCTCCTCCTCCGCCGCTGTTGCTGCTTGATGCCGACTGCACGTTAACGTTGTCGGACGCAGGAGTCACTGGGCCCTGGTTGAGGCTCATCTTGCTCTGCTGTGACTGCAGCGTATGGATGCCGCTGTCGCTGTTCTCGCCGCTGTGGTTTACCGACGACCCGACGCTCGGCTGAGAGTTCTGATCGGACTCGCCGCTGCTGGGCGCCTGCATCATGGTGGCGGCCGAAAGCGCGCGCACCCACTGCACCATCGACTCGCCCGATTCCGCCGCCAGCCAGTAGGTGCGCATATTCTGGTGCTCACACTTGAAGGCGTACTTGCGGTAAATCTTGTCCTCGGGCAGACAGGCCGAGACTCGATAGGAGGGCAGGAGAATGGATCCGAGCAACTTCTCCTCTTCGGGACCCTTGTAGTAGTAGAGGCAGTACTCGGCAAGGACGAACCAGCGCTTCCGCCACACCTTCAAGCCATCGGAGCCCTGCTTATACAGCCAGCCGGATATGGAGACGTGAGAGCTGGTGGGTCGCTTGGTCATAGGTGACTTCAGTGCCTGGATTGAGCCGGCGCTTTTCTTCCGGTCGAGTGGCGCATGAGCGGGGCTCTTGCCGGCAGAGTCCTCTGAGCTGGGGGTCTTTGAAGCGACACCGGAAGGGACGCAGGAGGTGGTTTTGACGGCGCTGATCTGCGTCTGACAGGCTTGGTTCATAACATGGCCGGGATGGTTCTGCTGGATATAGACCGGGCTGTGCTCGCTGCCGCCCGGCGTTTGCAGTTCCACCTTGAGACGCTGTTGTTGCTGCTGTTGATGTTGCAGCAGTTGCTGATGTTGCAACTGTAGCTGCAGCTGCAACTGCTGTTGTTGTTGAGCGTAGATACTGTGCTCCTGCTGCTGATAGTGTTGCTGTTGCGCTTGATGCTGTCCGCTCGGCTTCTGCTTACTGCTTACCTTCAACGGCCCCGCAGCGGGTTGAAACTGACTGCTCAGGTTGAGTGTCGAAGGTGGCGCTCGCTGATGCGACACTGGGCTTTGCTGCTGCTGCTGCGTTGCTGCCGACATCAGGCTGGACGACTGGCTCATGTGATAGTGTCCCTGCGGCACGGGTGGGTTTATTTGCTGACGCAGGGCGAACGTACGCTGCTGCTGTTGCGCCGCTTCGGCTTGCGTTTGCAGCTGAGCTTTCATCTTGGCCTGCTGCAGCTGCTGGTATTGCTGCTGCAGCGATGACGATGGGGTGTTTTGCGATGTGGCCTGCAGGCGGCTCGTAGCCGTTACGTAGGCCCGCTCCGGCTGTGACTGATAGATCTGCTCGCCGCTGTACTGCTGATGGTAGGGCGAAGCGTGTTGCGAGCCACTCGTTGTGTTGCTTACGGGATGCTTGCGCAGCGACTTGTTGTTGGTCTGCGGTTGGATGTCGATGGGCGTGAGCGGGCCGCTGGAGGTGTTGCTGGTCGTGGCAGGACTCTGCTGGTAGCCGGTTGCTAAATGGTGCATGTGATAGTTTTGTTGTTGCTGATGCTGGTGCTGCTGCTGCTGCTGTTGCTGCTGGAAGACTGGCGAATGTGTTGCGGTGCGATAATCACTGATGTTCGTTTGATAAGCGAGCGGCATTTTTTTCTGCTGCTGCTGCTGGATATGCTGTAGTTTTTTGGCCTCCATGTTGGCCGGCGTGAAGAGCGGCGGCGCCTCCAACCTGCAACGAGAGAAAAATTTAAATTAATGACAATCATGATTGCACGATGAGCGGGACGATGAGAGTGTGCAGGGCGAGTGAATAAAGTACACAAGGTTATCGGATGCCGACAATAGTGCTTGATTGCTGTTGTTGTGATCGGCAATCGGACGAGCTTTTCTAGAGTTACGAGTGACGGAGGAATTCTGAGTTTGTGTGGGTGTTCGTGTCTGTTCTCTCACTGCCACGAATTGATGCCACGTACTGACTTAATTGCCTCCAATTGATGAATCTTGCCCAGAGGCTGATATCAGCGTCACTGGCGGCGGACAGACGGAGGGACGGATGCAGACACGGTGGCCTTTTGGAAGCTGCTGCTGCGGATGCTGTTTAAATTGCATCACTTGCAGTGTTTTTGTTCTCGTTTAATTACCGTGAAAAAGGGTAAAAAATCAAAAAATGTTCCTATTGTAGTGTTGTTGTTGTTGTTGTTGTTGTTGTCGACATGGTTCACTTACCAGTCCCACAGTTGATAAATGCACCCAAACATGTTCGCGACTGGATTTGATTTTTAGGGTTGATATGATTATTCGTTAGTTGTCGTTGTTGTTGTTGGGATTTCTTTCGTTTATATTCTTTTTCTTTGTTCCTTATGTTGTGCGTTTCATGCCACAAAAGCTTGCAACTCACACGCTTCACTTTGCTCACATTTTTTTATATTAAATATTATTTTAAATTTCGTTACGCAGTCGGTTGCATGTTGATATGTTTGCGTTGCTGTAAATAAATCTATGCAATTGCGTAATGATTCAGTTTTTTTTATTTTTTAAATTTTTTGCGAACAAGTATTTTTTATTTAAATTTTCTCAACTTTCTTCAAAACAGTCAACAATCGCCATCTCACTTTTAAACGGTGTTTTCAATCATATCTCATGACGACTTTTTTGGGGGTTTCACTAAAAAAGACTCACTAAATTTTTACGCAACTTTCGCTGCAACATCGTCCTAAATTTGAAACTAATTTTCAACGCTTCTTTCGAATTTTAGTTGCACTCTATTTTTCTTTCGTCTCCCTTCAGTAAGAGACAAAAATAAACGAGAGAATAAACCAAAATAAAGCTGTCACCATTTCTTTTTAACCAAGCGTCCGCCGCTGTCGTGTTTTTCGGCGACACTTCAGCGGCAGTCGAGAGAGAAGCCGAGTAGCGCGAGCTGCTGCTTGACACTCTTTCAGTCTGCACTTCAATCTGCGCTGGTTTCAGTCAGAAGCGCCGTCCTTTTATAACTGCATAAAAGCACCGAAAAGTCTCTCGCTTTCTGAACATTTTTATTGTCGGCGCAAAACTCTTATCGAGGAGCAAAAAAGGTATAAAATTAAGTCGGCAAAAAACATTAAGTGCGGTTTTTTTGGTACTTCTTTTTTTGTCGTCTGTCGGAAAATAAAAATCGCATTTATAATTAAAAAATACCGCTTGCTCACACGAAGCAGGTGGTGGTCACTCAGGCACCTCAGGTGCTCGTCTGTTCAGGCCCCTTTGCACCCGACCACACACTCTCTTCTTACACTATCTCACCCCCTCTCTTTCTCGCTCTCTTCCCTCAGCGACAATGCAATTATTTTCCATTCTTTTAATTAACAATATTAATCGTGGTCCACGAGGCTGCACGTGCTGCGGACGGAACTGCAGCCAGTGAAGTTGCTGCAACATTGAAGTGGCTGCAACGTTTCTTGCGGTTTGAGTTGCGTATAAATATTTAAGGTAAAAATACGAACAACGAATGGATAAATTTTGCTAAAAGGTTAAGAAGACTGAAAGTAATGAAAAAAGAGAGTATTTTTTATTAATAATTTGTGGACAACAGTATTCATTCCTTTGTTCAGTATTTCGATCCTTGATGTTGTTGTTGCTTCTATGGTCATGGGCTTCCCATGGGAAGGGGGCGGGGGAAGAGGGTGTAGAACGCTTCTGACATAACCAACAGTTGAGAATCCAATCGCTGGAAAACAACAAAAATCCTTGAGTTGTAAGCAGAGAAAAACGCCTTAAAAAGGATTGCTTTTTATTCCTTTTCTCTTCGTACGAATTCGTTCCGATTTTTTATTGCTTTTGCTGTCGAAGGATTTATTATTTCCTTAACAAAAACGTATTTCAGTTGGCTATAAAAACAACTACAACAAAAACAACAATGAAAACAGTGGCACCAAAAATTGTAGCTTTTACAATTCTGTAGAAAAACTAAAAGCTTTTTAATCGTTAGGTTGGCGTTTTTTTGTATGCTTTTTTCGAATCTTGTTTTATATTTTTGAACAAATCAAAAGTTTTTATAAAATCTTTCTTTAATTTCCTTTAAAATTGAATTCATTGGAATGCAAGAAGCTGCAAATTTATTCAGCTGACGTTTACTAAACTTCTGCTCGCGGAAGATTGAAGAAAAATTTCGTTGCATACTTTTAGGTGCTTTAATAATAGCACAGCAACTCTGCTTGATAAAAAAGCGAATCAGAGCTACAACAACAATCAAACACGCGACCGAACCAAACCATGGCAACAAAACTAATCAAAGGAAATCAACTACAACAACAACAACAACTACAACACCAACAGCAGCAACATCTAAAGTAAGCACATTAGCAAAAGCGGGGAGAGAGAGATGAAATATCGACCGAAAGCATAGCATAGAATATAACAATACATATTAAATGGAGGGAAAAATATGAAAAAACTGTGAAATTGTTTCAAAGAAGCAACATTTTTGTTGCTGCTCAAAATTCAGCTCAGAATTTTCGGTCCTACGAGTCAAATTATAACAAAACGAATGTTTGTAAAGCGTGGTGTATGTGTATGAGTGTGTGTGTGTGTGTGTGTGTGTGTGTGTGTATGAGTGTGTGTGTGTGTATGAGTGTGTGTATAGGAAAGGGGAGGGAGTTGCAACCGAACGGAGATCAACGGCGAAAAGAGCTCCTCTGCTTGGTGGAGAGCCAAAATAAACGAACGGAGAATAACAACAAAATTGAGCACAACATTAAAAAAAAAATATGAAAATTGTATGTTGCCAAAGAATAACAGAGTGATTGACGTAAGGGGGGTTGGGGTGGGGTCTAAAGGGCAGAAAATATTAAGAGAAAAAAGCACAAATATTTCAAGCATTTCAAAAGCACAATTCAAGCAAAATAATAAAGTAGCAAAATAAAAAAACCGCAGCGAAAAATTATGCTTAAAATTCTTTTCCTTCTTTTTTTCTTTTACTGTTGTAGATTATGCATTTCTAATAAAAGAAAACAACGTGATGAAAAGAGAGAAGAAATGATATAGAAAAAGAAAACCTAAAGAGGGTGCTGGAGGGGGAGCGGGGGTTTAATTCATGTTATTTAATATGCAGAAACATTACTTGAACACCACCAGAAGACAAGGAAAACAGACAAGGAAAAGTATTGCATTCAACAACGACGACAACAAAAACAACAAGAATGACAGATCATACAGTGACAAATCACAACCGTAACGTCAGCTTCTTGAAAACTAGTCTGGCAACACTGACAGACATGACAATGAATGGCTTTAATTTTCATGTGAATCATGAATGTTTTATTTAACAATGAAAATGTTTCAATTCTTTTAAAAAACTGTTGTATTTGTTAGATGTTGTATTTTGTTGCTGGATCAAGAAGATTGATCCACTGTTTACTATATTTATTGTTGCTAAAATCACTGAACTGGAGCTTTTGTTACTCTGGCTTTACATCGAAACCGTTACTTAATGTGATGATGGTCTCTAGTGGAACGGTGCAATTTAATCATCATTATGATAATGCTGATGAGGATGATCGTTATGACGATGAGGATCATCGTTATATTGATGATGATAAAATGTTGTCCGGAGTCACTGGAGCTTAAAATACTGTCCGGAAAATGTTGACAATCAATGAAAACAGATTCAGTGAATAAAAACAAATATTAGAAAAATAGAAGTAGCAACAAAAACAACAGCAACAATAGCAGCAACAGTAACAGCAACAATAAACCCAGTAACTACTACAACAACAACACCAACAACAACGCAGCCCTATCAAATTCTAAGCTCAACAACAGCTTTCAGCTGAACAATTGAGTTGCTTGTTGAGTTGAGTCGCTGCTGTTATTGTAATTTAATCGTTATTCACAACAATGGCACCGACAAGAACAACAACAACAACAACATTCAATCAACATTAACATCGAGAACACCAACCATGATCTAATGGAATGACAACAGCTCATCATAAATCAAAGCAAAACTACAGCAAATCACTAACCTTGTAGAAGGAAGGGGTTGGGAGGGGGAGGGAGAGAAGAAAGAGGAGGAGAACTTGAGGGGTGCAGCTAGTATCATCATCGTAGGAGGGGGAGGGGAGGGTAGAAGACTGATGGTCGGTGATTGTTTATAGTCCACTCTTGATTAATTCTTGAGTATCCTTGAGATTTCAATCAAAAGCTTTTTATTTGCCAATTAATAACGGTAACTAAGTAGTGTTTAGTTGCTAAGGGATTTCGATATAGATTGAACATGTATCAATATAATGTCTATATACATACTTACATACATTCATATAATTATGGATGTGTTGGTGTTTATTTCACAACCACCAATCAAAGAGCATCTTAATCGACATCGACTAACGAAATCTTTATTAAGAATCATAAATCTAAAAGGATAACAAAGACAATAATAAGACATTAATATACACAAACACACACACACACATGATGTCTTGACTCTTATCCATACCAACAAATAATCTCCTTGATCCTTATGTCTTTGAAGGATTTTCAATGCATTGAAGTATGAGGAACAACAACGAAAACAACTCCAATGAGAATGAGAGAATGACAACACAAAGAAACCACAATAACAACAACAACAACAACAACAGCGAGTACCACTTCAAGTTTTTCTTATTAATGAAGAAAAGAGAACCAGGAGTGACAACAGCTGAGGAAATGACAAGAAAATAGGTTTAAAAAACTACAGATCGCGATTAGAGAGAAAACAAGCAACGACAATAACAAAACAGAGGAAAAGAAGAAATAAATTAAAAGAATTGTGACCATTTTGGGATTTTAACTCTCTCAAAAGTGGAAAATATCGAAAATTGGTAGAGAATTTTATATGTAATCAGTATTCGTTAAGTTTTGAACGGGAAATCTTAATGAAAACTCGCTATAAAATGTCGAGAGTTTAAACTAAACCAAATGGAATTCCAAAAAGTTAACACAAGCTCAGAAACTTGACAAGTTTCGAAAACCTAACGAACTTAACTACATTTTAAGCACCTACCGAAATTTCAGATACTTAACGATTCTTCAAAATCTTAACGAAGTTTCAAAAACTTAACCAAACTTAAAAATCGAATATTGTGCTCATTTCATTTAATTACTTTCTCTGTCACAAAAAACACTTTCACACATTTTCTATCTCTATCTACACAAACAAACGCACGCCCACTACACCGACACTCTTCTTCACACACACATACATACATACATGCATTTCTACAAAGACTACAACGTGTACTTGAAATCCTTCAGAGAACAGCGAAAATACTCGCAACTTCAACTGTTCAGTGATGTCAATAATAACATCGTAATAACGACAACAGTGAAAAGAGCAACAACACAAAACAGCAGCAATAAAAGCATCACCAACAGCAACAACATTGTCACGGCTGCTGCTCGTAAAATGTTGCAACGTTGCGAGGTGTTGATTGAGTAATTTTTTTTTCTTATTTCATTTAAACTTCTTTTTCCATTTTAATTTTTTTACTTTAGATTAGAAGAGAAGATTATTTAGTTTCTAAAGTAAATGTGTGTGTGTGTTCTGTGTATGTGTTTGTGCGCGAGATTGCTTTCCGCTTGTTGTCACTGCGTTGAAATTGTGTTGGTGTTTGTTTTCAAACACAACAAACAACAAAAGGCTCAAACCTACGCTATCTCTGCTCATTCATCGTTGTATTGGTTGGTGTGTTTGTATCTGTGTGTCATGTGTCATGTTTGTCACGTTGTATTGCTTTAGTTTTTGCTTCACTTGAGCCTTTTTGTTGAAAAAGAAACAGAAAAGAATCCAACTCAACTCTGTGGGGAGTATGAATGCGCGCATGTGTGTGTGTGTGTGTGTGGTTGTGTGTATGTGTGTGTATTCTGTGTTCGTGCTTCTGGCTGCGTACTTCAATTGTGACACATTTTGTTCTCTCCTCCTTCACCCGGCCACCGGGTTTTACAACCGTCACTCTTCAAGAAGTTAACATTTCTTTTTGTTGTTACTATTGTTGTTGTCACTATTGTTGTTTTATCTGTTGTTGTTGTTATTTTTGCTTTTCGTTTTTTCTTCTATTGATTTCTGCGCACCGGAAACCGGAAGCTGCGGTGTTGTTAGAAATGTTAGACGAAAAGCAACGGAAACCGTTTCATTTTATACGATGTTGTTCTGTGACAACAACAACAAGCAACGTAAAGTGAACTCCACAAGAGAGCGATACAAACAAAATGCACAACAGTCGTGTGGTTGAAGGAATGAATAACGGATTTCGTCATTCGTTTTCTTTTATATAAAATATTAGACGAAAAAACGAAATCCGAAAATCATCTTTTAAGCCCTAACACAGTGTTTTTAATTACAGTATACTTTTCCTTTTTAATCGTTTGTTTTTTATTTAATTTAATGTACATAATTTTTATTTTTTTAATTTACCATATTTTTGAAAAATTATTTTCATAACAAATTTGTATCCTACAAATTAGTTTATGGCATGAGTTTATTTATAATTTTTTCATTAATTTTTAGTTTTTAATTAAATTTGTTCAAAGCGTTTGAAAGAGTAACGTTTTTACTTGATCAGCTTTTGCATTGCGTGTAACTCATACGACGTGGTTCACGCTTAGTTTGTGATCATTAAAAGTGGTGATGATGGTGGTTTCAACAGTTTTTTAAGTCTTCCTCTATCTCTTTATGCCCCTCTCTCTCTCTCTTCCTCCTTTTCTTTATCTCTCTTATATACACAGCCATCAAAATATGAACAACGAAGTGGCCAACAATTCGTTAATAATGAATACAGAGTTGGTTGTTATTTTAATGCTGTCCATCTGCAAAATACGAGTATTAATGTGTGTGTGTGTGCCTGTGTATATGTACAGTTAGATAGTATTGTATATGGTTCAATTATTTGCATTTCTGTGGTTCTTCGTTTTGATTGTTTTAATGGTTTCGAATGCATCGAAGCCGGCATCGTAAACAAATTAAATTAATTAATCATTCAGACAGCGGAAAATAGCTAATTCGATTTTAATTGATCGGTTTCATTTAAGAGATATTTTTGTGAGAAACTAATATGACGTCGTTAATTTTATTTAAAGTTAAATGTTGCCTATTTTTCTGCATTGAGTAAAAGATTCAGTTGTCGAAATTGTGAGATTTAAATTCAGTTCAATTCAATTTAAATTCAAAAACGGACAAAATTCATGAGGAGCTTTTTGACTAATAGTTTTATCAATATTTCTGGGTAATTTTTTACTTGAACAGCTGGCTAACGAATTTGAAATTTTACTTTAAATATTCTAAAATTTAGAACAAGAAGAAGAAGAAGACGGAGGCCAGGAAGAAAGAGAGGACATCGCGTTCGTGTGACACATATTTTCGTTGGTTGCATTTGATGACTCGTATCGATTTTTTGCTTCCAAGTTACGAGAAGCACGATGCTCCAGGGAACAAATGAAGCTGTCACTCCGACAACACCAACAACAAGGATCTGCAGTGCAGCAGCAGGAAGAGAGAAGACTCAGAGATGAGAACACATAAAATATTTGCACACAAATTGAAAATGAAATGAAAAATTGATGGACTGCAAGCAGGTTGAATTGAATTCATGATTCGGCCAAAGAAACAAACTGAGAGAAATGTCATTTATTTAAATAACAAGAGAATAAAATAAGAAAGGAAGATCCGGCTTCTAGCATTCGCAGTCATAAGAATCAATAAAGTATTTTATAGGAAAATATTTAAAGAGAAATTCTTTCATTAAATACTAAAAGCTACTGGCTTTATTTCCCCCCCACCCTCCTTCTTTGGTGATTGAATCCACCCTCATGATAGAAACGCAAGTTCTTCTGTTGTCCTTGAAATCATTTGAAATTTATTTCTTTCTTCTTCTGCGTCATCGTGTTTTTATTCGTTCAACTTTTTCTTTACGCTTTTCTTACTCACTTTAAATGAGACAAGTTGACATCCTTTTTCCATCAGCGTACAACCCCCCCCCCCCCTCGGCCACAATCAGTTCCACACAAGGACACCCGCTGCAATTTTTTATAAAAATTTTCCATTTTAACGCATGCAGCATTCAGAGCCGGCGGGTAAAGAAATGAAGTAGCTCAGCAGGAACCAAGGAAGATGAGGAAGAAGGGGGGGAAAAGAGGAAGAAGAAGCGGAAGAAGAAGAGCAAGAGTATGAAGAAGAAGCAACAGCAGCTTCTATTGATGAAACATGCCTTTTAAAGCATTTCACTTGTCAGAGTCGCGCAGAGCGAAATAATGCGAGAGAATTAAATAGAATAGAAACAAGAATGATAGAAGAAGAAGAAGAAGAATGCGAAAAAAAGACAGTAACATGAGTGCGTCACTCGCTGAGAAGAGTGACAGAGAACAGTTGTTTGCGGTTAACATAACGGCGATCAAAAATCCTCGACAGGGAAGCGAATAAAAATGCGTCGAGTTTTCTCATTCAGAAAAACTGCAATAAAACCATCTAAAAAAAACTAAAAAATAAGAAAATGCTTATTTATTTCCATTTAAAATTCAAGTTTAGATTTAATCTTTATTCTATTGTCGAAGAGGAAGATTTTTATATTATTTTATACCCAACTTTAAAGCAATCTTTAAGTCTAAATTTAAGTCTTGTTCACACTCTGAGCTCGTCCCTTTTCACTCCGTTGCTCGTTAGAAATTTACTCGTCTTTCCTTTTTTAAAGAGTATAGAAACTCGTTCGAGATAACAAACTTACTCGCTCGTTCAAAAGGAATCCACTTACATGAAAGATTTAAACAAAACACTAAGGATACGAATTTGGAGGAAACTTTTTATAGAAAGTTTATAAAGAGGCCCTCAAGTGACGTAAAGCTGGTGGATGAGAATGTGAACCGAGGAGAGTATAAACAGTAGAGAGTGTGAACAGTAGAGAGTGTGAACAGTAGAGAGTGTAGTGCTCTTTTAGATTAAGAACAAAAACAATACAAACGAACGTTAATTTTGTGCTATTGAACACACTTTCGACTTTTTTTGGCTTATAAGAAAAACCTTTACTCAAAGTGGAGTTTATTTTTATTTGCTCTGTTCTATTTTCATGTTTCACTTATGTCGATTTTCTAAATCTAATTAAATTCTTTTTATGCGATTTACAATCCTTTTCTTTTCCATTTTGAGTCTGGTATATTTTGTGATACTTTTTCCACTTTCAATCAATGCAATTAAACGAAGTTACGTTATTCCAGAACTTGCTTTTCTAGGAATGTTTCGTGTAACCAACGTTATTCGTGCAGCCTACGTTTTTCGTGTAATCAACGTATTGAAGCCAAAGTAGTGTAGAGCCGTATAATTAATTGCGAAATTAGGCTCATCGGGGAGGAGTGGAAGGGGGGAGGGAGAGTGGCTTGGTGCAAAGGCAAA
The DNA here is from genome assembly GCA_949629155.1 of Myopa testacea. NCBI lineage: Eukaryota > Metazoa > Arthropoda > Insecta > Diptera > Conopidae > Myopa > Myopa testacea. Next base: position 73,050,339 of record OX451345.1, read on the forward strand.
TCTATTTAATGGAGGTGCCAAAAGAACTCAGTTCATTGTATAGAAAATACATTAAATTTTGGGTGTAGTTTTATTTATTTTACTCTATTTTCTTATTTATTTCGGTGTTTTCTGACTTTTTTCAGAAAAAACATCTGCTTTTCCTAGTTTTTGTACTTTTTTCTCTATTTAAGTTCATCCCAATATATTTTCTTTCTACCCTTCAAAAGGGGGGGGTCGTCAATTGGGTCAAAGTGTATACCAAAAAAATTCACTTCAATTAACTGAAATATTGAATTATTTAATGTTTTAATTCTGATCTTGATTTTAATCGATCGATCTTGATTTTGCTCTTAGTTTTAATGAGTTTTGTCTTTAATTTTGATTTGGTTTTCATTATGAGCCCCTGAAATATACTATGAAACTTAAACCTATGTTTAAACTGCTTAATCTTACTATATTTTATTCAAAGT